>JANAVB010013597.1:7097160-7342160 GCA_029216955.1 Iris pallida | reverse complement strand
GAGCTACGCAGATCTTTGCCGACGACCGCTAGAATTTCTGGTCGAGGACCATGTGTTTCTAAAAGTAACGCCCACGCATGGTGTGATGCGGTTCGTCGTTAAAGGCAAATTGAGTCCGAGATTTATAGACCCATTCGAGATCATCGAGCGAGTTGCAATGGATGCTTATCGGATCGTACTACCTCCTGCCTTGGCTGATGTACACGATATTTTCCACGTCTCACAACTTCGAAAATACGTGCAGGATCCAAGTCACGTGGTTAGTTTCGATTAGTTGGAGCTACGTACTGACTTGTCTTACTCGAAGGAGCCTATTCAAATTTTGGACCGTAGGAAGAAGGTATTACAAAATCGGTCGATGTCCTTGGTCCGTGTGCTTTGGCAGAACCATTCAGTTGAAGAGTCGATGTAGGAAATGAAGGCGGAGATGAAGGAGAAGTATCCTATATTATTTGTCTAATTTAAGGTCAGACCCTTGTTCTTAAGTTTCAGGACGAAACTTTTTCTTAGTGGTATATTATGTAGCGCCCCACTTTCGATAGGCGACGGACTTCATAATATGCTTACGCCGAGTCAGATCGGTCGGGAACTTAGATGGCCATCTGACTCGATCGCTGAGCTTGGTAAACGATAACACCTTGCAGCATCGATCAAATCGATTTGGACGGATGTTACGAGAATCGATCCAACTAATGGAACGACTTCTGTTGGAATAGGTCCTAGATGCAGCGGGCTGCATCTCGGTGAGTGAGCTCTATATAAGAGTCCCTTCGACGGGACCGGACCGCTGTATGGTTTTCTTGGATCTTTTGCCGCTGGGTTTTGATGAAATGCTTTCGCGTCATTTTCTGAATGCAATTTACGAATTTCGAAGCGAAGGAATAAAGAAGGAATCCTAACTAAGTGTTGGTGCCATTGCAGGAGCTCGTGTAACTAAAGCTTGAACGTTGCGAAGCGCTTCGACGGTCGGCACGATTCAAAGAACTTGGTGGGTGATTCGGTCCCTTCTTTTCTACTATGTCCCGCAAACAAATTTCCTTTCCCTCGAATTCATTCAAATCGACGATGCCAAGTTAAATGCATGCCAATCCACTAAGGTCAAGAACTCGGAAAAAATGTATTGATTTAGAGTAATTTACTCTGAAAACATAAGTGTCGCACATAAACGAGAAAGTTTAAGATTCTAGTAAAAAGATAGACTATTTCACGTGCTGCAAAATAATATGAAACGTCGATTGTGGCTTACGGTGCCATAGAAAATTTGGTGCCTACGGGATGCTAAGTCAGAAGTACGGCTCGGGGAAAATGATTCGTTGCATGAGTTGAAAGAAATGATAATGTCGCTAAATATTGTCCGTGCTATACAAATTTGTTTGCACATATTAAACTATTCACGCATTGGCATGGTCATGGACAGCTTGCACACAAGTTGAACTTTTCTCGATGTGGTATCCAGGGCATCGGAACCGAATCGACCGAGTAAACAAATGCGTGCTTCGACACGAGGCATTACGGGACCTGCAGCAGGGCTTGCAACCCAAACTGCAGGCACGTCGTAATGCCATATAAAGTCCCTCGTGGTGCATAGCATCAATGACCGTACATATAAGATAGAGCATGCTCACCTATTATCTTATGCAGGTAGTAAGTATTATCTCTATTTTTATGCAGGGACGAGCACGGCTATGGTAAGAAATGGGATAAATTGCTATATTTTTACTGTATGCTTTATTACTTCAAAGATGGCTATCGATATGAACTGAATTCATTTAGTTCTAAATAGAAAGACAACTCTAAAGCATGCCTACCTTAACAATCAGAGTCGGTTTAGACGAGTGGGTTCGTCTCGTCCACTTAGCAAGTGTGCTAATCCCCTCCCCCAAATTCCCCAGGTGCGGCGGGCGCTCTAAACTGAAGTTGAAGTGCAGAGAGGCGTTTTGAAGCTCTTTCTATGCTGAAGCATTTTGAAGCCAATTCAATCGAAGGCTTATGTATAAAGGGGCGAATGTACAGAACATCAAGTGTTAGTTCAGGCAGCTTGTCGAGTATATTTTCTTTTGTTTTCAATCAATGTAGCCGCAATGGCATCCAATATAATTACGACTTGTACTTCGTTGCAAGCTATGAATGAAAAAGCATATTTCTATCTTCCTATACTGTATCTCAATTTGATGTAATTTGTGAAGTTTCAACTTGGCGTTTCAATATAAAAATTAACGTAACGTTCTTGCCTTGTACGAGTGCAATTCCAGACTTGTACGGCATCACGCCTTAGCGAGGACGATCGATTCGGCAAAATAACACCAGGGATGAACGGTTTGTCGACTCGGGGCGTGACATTATGTATCACATCTAATGTTGGGAGCAAAACAGCTTACATTAAAATAATTCTTTTGTCTTTCGGTGGATTTGTATTACACCACCATTGGTATAATTGAATCTAATATGAATGTGGCAAAATATAAAGCCAATAATCATGCTTTATATAGCATTTGGTATGGCCATTTGGATCATCCGGGAAAATTATGTTCAATCGGATAATTGATAATCCTTGTGGATATTTATTAAAAAATTACGATATTGGCTTTATTGAAGAATCACCTATGTGTTCCTTGTTTACAAGGGAAAATTATAACTAGACCATCTTTTCTAAAGTTAAGAATGAGTTTTCTACTTTCTTGTAAAGAATATAAGGAGACATTTGTGGTCATATTCACCCTGCTAGCGGTCTTTTTAGATATTTTATGGTACTCATAGATGTATCTACTATGTGGTCATATGTTTGTCTATTGTCTACTAGAAATCTCGTATTTTCTTATCTTTTAGCTCAAATTATTAAACTTAGATCTCAGTTTCCTAATAATACGATTATATTAATTAGTCTTGACAATGCCGCATAATTCATCTTACAAGTTTTTGATAATTATTGTACATCATTAGTGACTGAGATAGAGCATTATGTACCCAGTACACACACAAAATGGATTAGATGAGTCATTTATTAAACATCTTCAACTTATAGCTAGACCTCTACTAATGCAATCTAGTTTGAAAATTGAGACTTGAGACATAATATTTTACATGTTGCATCTCTAGTTAAATTTAGACCCATTGCCTACCATATCTTTTCACATATACAACTTGTTAGTAGTAAACAACCAAACATTTCATATTTGAGAAAGTTTGGACATACAGTATATGTTCCAGTTCCATCTCCCAAAAAAACTAAGATGAGTCCCAATGATGCTTGAAAAATATACATTAGTTTTGAGTATTCTTCCATAATAAGGTATTTAAAAATTAATGACTAGTGATGTCTTTACTACAAGATTTGATGATTGTCAATTTGATGAGAGAGTCTTCCCACTGTTAGGGGGAGGTAAGCAACAAATTGTTCATATAAAACAAACTATTGCTAATTAACGGCGTGAATTAGCATGGTATACGTCTACTCTATCTCATCAAGTTCCAAGAACTCCACAATAAGAAAAATGATACATTTGCAAGGAATTGCTAATCAATTACCTCATGTATTTAATGTTGTCGCAAAGGTAACACAATCACATGTGGCAGCTATGAATGTGCCGACCGTAATCATTGTTCAAATTGGACAAAATCCAAACAAGACGGCAAATGAATATACAACTACACGTCAAAATCGTGGTAGGCCTATAGGTTCCAAGGATAGTGCTCCCAGAAAGAGGAGAGCTAATAAAACATCTTGTCCTGATAAAAGTCCAATAGTGGCCGGAGCTCCGAAAACAAATAATGAAGATGTGTATGTTTTCAAATTCACTAAAATGCCTATGGATGCCTCTAAAGAGGCACAGGTACCTGAAAATGAAGAGATCTCGATATTCCATGCATGTTCAGGTAAATTGTGGAATATAAAAGCACTTGTCATTGATGACATATTTAGTTATGCATTAGCTACTGAAATATCAAAGGACAATGATGATTGTGAAAATGAACCACGTAGTATAAATGAATGTCGACAAATAAAAAATTGGCCAATCTGGAAAGATGTTATTCAAGTAGAATTAAAATCTTTAGAAAAATGTGGTATGTTTGGACCTTTAGTGGAAACATCAAAGGACATAAATCATGTTGGTTTTAAATGGGTGTTTCGTGAGAAAACGAAATAAGAGGAACGAAGTTGAAAGATACAAAGTCTGACTTTTAGCACAAGGTTTCTCTCAAAGACCTGGAATTGACTATATTGAGACATACTCTCCAGTTATGGATGTCATTTCTTTTAGATATCTAATTATTCTCGCAGTTTCTAAAAAATCTTGATATAAGATTTATGGATATTGTAACTGCATATTTGTACGGAGACTTAGATACTGACATCTATATAAAAATTCCAGAAGGATTTACAATACCAGAGACTAAGTCAAATATAATGTGTTCTATTAAACTTAGATGAGCACTATATGGGTTGAAATAATCCAAAAGAATGTGGTATAATCATCTTATCGTATATTTGACTAAGGAATGATGCTAAAATTTACCCATGTGTCTTCATTAAAAAATTCGAAAATGGATTCTCGATAGTAGCAGTATATATGGATGATATAAAATCTGATCAGGTCTCCTACAGAATTGGAGAAAACTGTAAACTATTTGAATAATGAGTTTGAAATGAAGACTTGGGAAAAGACAAAGATTGGTCTCGGTTTGTAAATAGAACGAAGTTCCAGTGGAATATTAGTGCATCATTCTCGATATATTAGAAATTTTTTGAACCGATTCAGAATGGATAAAGTACATCCACTAATTACACACATGGTTTTACGCAGGTTAGATTTGGATAAATATCCATTACGACCAAAGAGAGGATGAAAAAGTTCTTGGTCCAGAAATGTCGTATTTAAGTGCTATTGGAGCACTACTATATCTAGCCAATGCATAAGACCAGATATTGTATTTTATGTTAATTTATTATCTAGATATAGTTTTGCACCTACACTTAGACATCGGTATGGAGTTAAACACGTATTGAGAGATTTTCGTGGAACAACTAACATGAGATTATTTTATTCATGTGATTCCACTAACGATTCTTGTCTAATTGGTTGTGCAGACTCAAATATCTTTCTGACCCTCATAAGGTGTCACGACCCGCACCCACTGTGAGGGTACGAGAATGTAACAACGCCCAGCCTACGCCGCAGTGTCGACGGTAGAACGCTGTCCTAGGTCAATCATCTAACGATATAAAGGTACATGTACAGTATATACACTCTGAATGGAGGTGACATAGCAATATACAGTCTCAATCACATCTAAAGCAGAATAAAAGATAGGAAGATAGATTGATAAATACTGGAATGAAGGAAAAACCACATAAATACAACCAGAGAGTCTAAGTGTCTACGCAGGCCTCTTCCTCATCCTTTGTAATATTTTCAACAGGTCCAGTCAGGACTGGAGCGAGCACAAAACATCTCACGCAGTTCATATCGAGTTAGGAAATATAAAGCATGTAATAGAGTAAAGTACATGAAACGCTGAAAGAAAGAAGTATATAAAAAATAGTAGAGATTTGATAACAGAAAATATCTAAATATGATAAGTAAGAACTGTAAGCCTACTGTGATTTAGAGTACAATATGGTTATGTAAACGGGTTAGGTTATACAATAAAATGGGACTCCTTTGTACGTGAGTGTACAATGGACATATACAATTTCTTATACAATAGGATTGATCACATAACCACTTCTACTCTCCCTCCCCAATCAATACACAAGGATCCAATTCAGTTACGTTACCTTATACAATGGCTTGTATAATGGCTTGTACAATGGCTCAATATGATAATGAGAGTACAATATGCACAATGAGTGTACAATGATAAGGGTATTCAATAAATACAATATGTAAGTGAAACGCACATCACAATATGTATTTAGTGAATACAAGGAGATAACATCTCAGAAGAAGATCCATATAGTACCAATCCGTGATAATGATCGTGTCAGCATCAAGTACAGTAATCTAGAGCAAGAATATAAATCCAGACAAGTATGAAACGGTCAGAGAATGTACTCGCCTGATAGTCTGAGTGTCTGAAGAGAATATACTGTCCGAGGAGTGGTGTCTGTCTCCTATAGAATAGTACAAGTCACTATGAGTCCAAAATGATAATAAGATGCATTACAATGCATTCTAAATGAATCTAGGTCAATCTAGGTCAAATCTAAGTCAAACCTAAGTCACACCAAGCTAAACTAGGTCGTACTAGGTCATACTGAGCCAAACTGGGTCATACTAGGACAACCAAGGTCAAACAAGGTCACAGGAAATCAATCCAAGTCAAACTAGGTCAATCGGGGTTAAAGGTTGACTTTTGGTCAAAAAGTCAACTCTGGTCAACTCTGATCAACTCTGGTCAATACGGAGTCAAACCTAGGTCAAACAAGTCGCATGTTGACCAACTGTTGACTTTCAGTCAACAGGTCAACTCTGGTTTGGTTTTGGTCAAATCTGGTCGCTTAAAGGCTAAGTTTGACTCTCGGTTGACTTTGTTGACTTTTGGTCAAAAATGGTCAAACGACGTCAAAACTAGTCTATGAGCACTATATTTGATCATTACCAACCAAGGGAACCAAGTTCTAACTCTATCTTAGACTCCAAACTCAAATACCCTATTTCTAGACATTTTCTATATTTACCCTACCAAGGTAAATACCAATACCTTGTTCAATACCACTCTGACCTAGGAATACTAGCCTAGGCTTCCTAGGATAGCTAGATACTATCCTATACTAACATTACCTACCAAAAAATCCTAGTATCTAGGTCATTTAAATCATCTTAGACCCCATGTTGGTTATCTACCCTTTACCCTGTCCTATACCTTACCAATATCACATATCACTCTCACATCTCCCTAACACTCACTCACACACAACACTCATGGTACCATACTCACTTACACATGGTCACACATAGGCTCTACCTATAGGTTTACATATAGGCCCTCCTATAGGCTACTAGTTATACTCACATATCACTCACTCTCCCAAATACATATATAACTCACACACACAACCTTACAAATACACCCTCACATATGGTCTCACTATTTATCCATATCTAGACTCACACACATATCCAAATACAAGGCTCACAACCACTCACTAATCTTGCACACACACACAGGCAACGGGACACAATATATAGGCTATGGGTCTATATCTACCTACATATATGCCACCCATAATACATGTAGGCTGATTTGGAGCAATACAAGGGACAGGATGTGGGACTGAAAATGGGATGCACATGGACTGATTTTGTGGGGGTCCTTGGACAGCCTATAGTGGACTGAATATGAGTGATTTTGGTGGACTGATTTGGGTGCATTGGGAGACTGAAATATAGGCTTAATGTGGACAGCAATAGGGACTGCCCTACATTGCAAACTGGACTGATTTATACATGGTTTGGACAGGATTAAGGCTTAACAATGGGACTGATATTGGAGGGTGCAAGGATGGGGTTTAGGACTGATTTATAGTGGTGTTTGAGCTATGTGGGACTGACTTTTAGGACCAAAGGGGGACTGTGATGTAGACTGCTACTAGGCTTTCACATGTGGGCTGCTAACATGGGATTTTAGGGACTGTTTTAAGGACCTGGAATGGCTGTCAAGTGAGGGTATGTAGGGGGCATGGTAGGCTGGTGTGTAGCTGCCACAAATGGCTGCACAATGGACTGAAAGTTGGGGGGGTTTAATGAAGACACTTGGGGACAGGTTTGTGAGGGTCATGTGGACTGTTTTGACACAGGTTTTGTCACGACCCGCTCCCAATTTTGGGATACGAGTACGTGGCCAAGTCCAGCCTACGCCGCAGCTTCGGCGGTAGTACGCTGTCTATGATAACAATGGTCTACAACAAGCACAACACGCATATATATCATCCACAACTAAGCCAACAAAAATTACTAAAATATTCAATAGTCTCAATATTATAAATATGAAAAATCCACTACAACTCAGAAAGTCTCGGGAATAAACCCGGATAGCAGAAAATAAAATAGACAACTAAACTCCATAACTATAACTACTAACTAATGCGAATCCATAAGGAAGAAAATATGCTAATTCGCATCAGTGCTGGAACCGGGTACGCCAGTGACGTCAGTGTCTCCAACATACTCACCGTAGACCTCGGGGCAAATTTTTTTCGTCTAAAGCTGAAAAATAGTTATCCTGTCAGGATTGGAGCAAGATCACCATAACACTACATTACATAATATAGTATACAAGCATGAAGGAAAGATAAAAGGAATTTAACTGAAGATAAGTATAGGCATGACATTGTATGATAAGAAAGTACCTTTGAGACGTGATAACAATATGAAGGTAGACTTTGACATACCACTAAGACATGATGACAATAAGAAGGTAGACTTGACGAAAGAAGAACAATAGACGATAGAGTAACAATAATTAAGTCACGTGTACTGTGTGTTTTAGAATACCAACTTTCAGCATGTAGACGGCTTGGGATATCCGTCAGTCATACGTGTGGTGCATGACTGATATTATGCAATCAATGTATAGGGGGTCTGTATTCAATTCGTTGACCACATGCTTACTTGTTGTATTCCTCCGCCCGACTCACTCACAATACATGTCCACCACAATAAACATTAACAATACGATAAACTGTAAAAAATAGGAAACAATGAGTAAGGCATGAACATGTATGTATATCCAACCGATTCTAACTCTCGTGCACAATAATAATCATGAACAACGACAATCATGAACCATAAGGGAGTAATAGTGAAAAGACGACACGAAGATACATGCAGTATAAAATAAAGGAAACATAGGTCATAGTGATACTTGCCTGCTCCGATAGATGAATAAGTCACAAGTCAAGACGTCGTAGCCCGATCTACCCCGACACAAAAATAATCGCAAGTTAGATCAACGATTCCCACTCTAAAAATCTTAGGAAGTGGCTAATGGGTTAAATCAATTAATACTATTCTAATTCTAGAATAAATCATCCAAAATCCTATTTTAACCTATTTAATTCTGAAATAATAATCTACACACAAATATTTGGCCAAAGAAATTCACGGTTCCAAATTCGGGACCCGTGGCACGCAAACCGAGACATACTGTTGACTAACCAGTCAAACATTATGAATTCAAAGTTTGAGTGTGCAACATGATAGATTTCAGCATCATGAGTGTACTGGAATCGACCGTGCCACAAAATCACGATTTGGTCAAAAGTTATCGCCATTATGGCTAACCATGACCAAATCGATGAACCGTTGACCAAATCTGACTTCTAGGAATAAAATAAAATACTAGATGAAACTCTAAATTTCTGGAAAAATTATATGTTTTAGATCTTGGTGTCAGCTTTCCAAAACTTCAAACGGATCGCAAAACGGAGTTCGGGATCGCTCGAAATCTCGAAAACCGTGCGACGTGTTAATTTTTGGACAACCGACACTCAAATAATTATTCAGAAATTCAAGATCAAAATACCAGAAAATAAATTATAAAATCAGAAACCTAACCTCAATACGCTTCCAATAAAAAAAACGGCGCGCAAAAAGGACGTCTAGATCAACGGCAATCGCTCCGCGAAGTCGAAGATCCCAATCAAACTCTCCCACTAAAAGCTGCTGAATTTCTAGGGTTTTCGGAAAACTAATAACTAATATATATATAGAGAGAGAGGCTGCTAAGCCGTGGCTCAGTCGGCTGCCACGTGGCGCTATCTCACGCGCCCACAGTGGATCCAATGGTCCAGAATAAACCGAGCTTGACTCGGCTCCGAGCTTGGCTCGGACTAGGAATATTAGGGCGGCTCGGACACCCAGCCATCCCGCACCCGCGCTGACGGGTGGGCCCGCACCCCGCATGCCAGCGGCTGACGTGTGGGCCCCCGCTCGGCTGACTGGATATTTGTTTTGGAAAATAGGTTTTTTAATTACAGAAAAATAAATAAAAATAAGGAAAAATCCTAAAAATTCCAAATAAATCCCAGAAAATTCCTAAAAATTCCTAGAAAAATATAGAAAATATTTTAAGGGTTCTAGAGCCCAAATAAATTATTTGACCTCAAAAGTACCCTCGGGTGCTCTCACAGTAAATCCTAGAAGCTTAGAAAATTAATAAAATTATATATAAAATTCTCTAAAAATCTCCATAAAATCCTGAAAATTCTAAAATGGTGAGATAATATACTAGGGACTATCTAGGGGCCCCAGAGACTATATACAACCTAATTTCCTTATATCTAACCTATAGGCTTAGGCAAAAATCTTACGATCCCAAATCAACATCTAGTAAATAATTGATTCTAACTAAAAAAAAAATCTCCAAAATAGAAAATAAATTCTAGGAACCCAAATGCTACAAGTTTATACGGATGTTAGGGACTGTCTAGTGAGGGTGTACCAAGGGTCATTTGTGGACAGGAAAGTAGGGGGTTTAAGGGCTTGTTAAGTGACAGGAAAGGGGGACTGATACATGGGTGTTTACATGGGGTTTTAGGGGGCAGCTGCTGTCCAAATGGACAGCAGCTACTGCTGCTACTAGCTGCTGTTCCAGCAGTCCCCCCCATCCCCTCATCACCACTCTCTCACACCACAAATCCCCTCTCCATACCACACACTCCACAACATACTGTCATCTCTCTCTCTCTCTCTAATCTCTAACTCTCTCAATACTCTCCACATACATAAACACACACACACACACATATTATCAAACACCACCCCTTCACACTAACACACACACACTATCCTCCAAACTTGGCCGACCACATACCAAATCCACAACACAAGAACACACACTATATGCCATAATATATATTCACATATATATATAACCATATTATATATATACATATATAGAGATTAATATATATCACCATATATATACATATATAGATATAGGTAATATGATACACTATGATACATAGGAAACTCAATCTAAACACATTGTAAAATCTGGAATAAATATTAGAACAATACAAAATCAATATATAAATAATTTCCCATGTGTCCAAATAGGGGTTTTCCCACATGGACACAAACCTACACATAGGACACCTCTACAAGTGTCCAAATGGACACGAAATGGACACGAATGGACACAAAACCATGGGGGTCATTCATACGGGTTCAAAATAGACCTATATGCATGAAGGAATGGTTTAGAGGAGAGGTTATACCTTCCAGGAGAGAGATTCAAGGGAAAAAGCCTTCCGACACGTAGAGATTCCAATAGGACACGAACGAGCTCCGAATCCTCCCAAACTTGGCTAGCACCTTCCTCTCATGGAGTAGAGGAGGAGAGAAGAAGATTTGGTGGAAGAAGGAGTTGAAATCACTAGGGGTGCTCTCTAGAAATTTGGGAAAGAACAAGAGAGAGAAAATGAGATAGAAAAGTATAGAAATATCAAAGGGACTCATGCCTATCCCTTCCTATAGGTGGCCGGCCACTATGGCTGCTATTAGGCTCCAATGAAAAGTCAAAAACACCCCCCTCTAGCCTATTGACAATACATTAAGAAAGGGTTCAAGTCGGGGCTAGTTTGGTCATTTTAACTCACTAATCAAATAAATCCTAATCCAATTAAATTAGCCTAATCACTAACTAAAATAAATGACATATGGGCCATGGCTAACTAGTGTATGGGTCCACTAGGGTCAACACTACTCCGGGTCCCCGTTTCAAGTCGGATTGAGATGAAATTCGAACCCGACTCAAATAACCCCAAAATATTACAATAAATAAATAAATAATTTCAAAATAATCTAAAAATGAAAAAAAAGACAAAAATACCCCCGTTTCTAGAAACTGGGGGTGACATAAGGGTTGCTTCCGAACAGGTTATGTGCTTATTAATAACCATGTAGCTATATCTTGGCGATCAACAAAATAAGGTTCAGTTGTAACTTTCTCTAATCATGCATAATTAATTGTATTACAAGAGCAACAAGAGAAAATATGTGCTTGCGATCAATCATTCATCATATATGAGTAAATTTTCAACTACTCACAGTTATAGATGAGCCTACAATAATATTCAAAGACAATACGGCTTGTATTGCGTAAGTCAGATAGAAATTCATCAAAGGAGATCGAATAAGTACCTTTCACCAAAATTGTTTTATGCACATGAGCTCAAAGGACGAAAGTGATCGAAGTCAAGCAAATCCATTATATTGATGGGGAGTATGACTCACGAAGAATATTTTTGAGTTTTGCGCGTTGTATTCTTTTTTCTTGACTAAGATTTTTTTTCTACTGGATTTTTCTTAGTAAGGTTTTAACGAGGCAACAAATGCGCATACACCACCAACTAATTAATGGTGAATATCCAAGGAGGAGTGTTGTAAATATGGATAATTCACATAATTAGTTGGCCTATATAACCTATGTCTTTTGGTTATCCATAACCTATGACTTATGGTTATCCATAATCTATGACTTTTGGCATTTCTTCTTTTAATTATCATCATGATGTTAACCTCCATTGTAAGCTTATATAAGGGGTTATTCTCAAGTTGATTATGAAAAAAGTGAATGAAGAAACAATTTTCTCTATTTTTCTATCTCCATTTCTTTGCTTTACAATAGTTGTTTGTTTTTCTTATTAACTATAAAAGTTGTGCAATGCACATGCATATAGGGATCATCATTTGGCCTGAAGTCCATGGATGTTCGAAAAGTCTGTCCAGCCCAATGGGCCAAAGTACGATAGAGTCCGGTCATTAGGGTAGTCCGACCCAATCCATATTAGTATAGGGTCGAATTTGGGCTATGCATCCGTCCGTCCGAGTCCGTCCGATATAAGTTTGGACTATGCGTCTGTCTGAATCCAATCCAAGGCCAAATGATGATCCCTACTTCAGGTAGAAGATATCTTTTCATCCAAGACCACCATGGTATGAATGATGTGTCAAAAACTATAGGTTTATCATTGCTTGATGATTCGGGATTATCTTGGAGTCATTTCCTCTTCTAGCCTCTTAAACGGAAAGGGGTTATTTAATAAGGCCTCGTTTGTTTCACGGATTTAAGGAACCAAGAAAGGAAAGTTGTTCCTTTCCTTTGTTTGGTAGCCACAAACTTGGGAATCAATTTCCTGACAAGGGAGAAAATTGGTGGGAATATGATTCCACTCAAGACCCATGGAATTGATTTTTCCTCCTCCTTTTCCAACATTTATTACAAAAGTTATGACAAAAGTAACATGTGTCATTGCTTATTTTACCATTAATGTTATTTTTTATAATATTTTTTTATTTTAAAAGGTAAAGATATTATTGGAACATTGTTATATTTTGCTTTCCTTTCCTAGGTAGTTTTCTTGTTTTACCAAACAACGGAAAGAAAATGTGACAGGAATTCTATATTTCTATTTCCATGAAAACTACAAGGGAATTCATTTCCTTTCCGTGAACCAAACGAGGCCTAAGAGTTAACCTGTTTAACGTTAGATATAAAAGAAACTTTTGAGAATCTAAGAGTGATGAGAATAGCAAACACGCTTAACAATAATAATCTCCAAGAAGAAATAGTAAACAATTATCAATTATATAGGCATATGATTAACAAGTATGCTGTTGTTAGCAGGTTAGATATTATTATTTTTCACATATATTTATTTATTTATTTATTTGAAAAAGTAAAACATAAAATTATCAATTTTTATAGAGCTAGTTCGACCGATCCGATTTGGCCCAAAAAGTCGGACTCTTGTGGACGGGTTTGAGTTTCATAAATAATAATTAAGTCATGTTCGACCCGGCCCGAAATTTCTTTAGGACAAAAAAATATCGGCCCACGTCCGTACTTTATGGATTTAGACAACCCGATCCGCCCAATGCCGATCCCTACATGTATATATACTAGTGAAACATAATATGGTGACTATAAAATACATACTAGTATACTAGTACGTGTAAGATTCTAAAATTGTCATTTTTATTAATCTAATGTTTTTTTCTCCAAACCCCTAGGTTTTGTCCTCTCTGGCGATTCCTTTCCAAACCCTTGGGGTTTGCGCCGCCCGCCGCTGTTAGGCCTCCGGGTCTAGCCGCTTCGCCTCCTCCACCTCTCTCTTCTCCCCCTTCTCCTCGTTGGTTATCACCTGCTCCCATCCCTCCAATATTCCCCTCTCATGGCCACCTATAGAGATGTTGTTGACCAAATGGCGGCCCTCTTCACCCTTCAAGGCCCGGCGTCAGCCGTCTCTCTCTCTGCGAGAGAGAGTCATGTAGCGGATCACTGGGCAGCCACCGTCGCCATCAAACCCTTCTCCTCCCGACGATTCTCGAGCCCCTCCCTGGGTTCCATCCTCCCCAAACTATGGAAAACCTCTGACCAAATCCAGGTTTCGGATCTGGACATAGACGCTGGAACCTTACTGGTGCGGCTGGAGTCTGCGGCGGTGGTGGATCACATCTTCCTTAATGCACCATGGAGTATCAATGAGGATCTCCTTGCTATTGAAAGGTGTGATCCTGGGAAACTCCCGGAGGAGTATCGATTCCAATTCGCTGATTTCTGGATCCAACTCCATCGGCTGCCACCGAAATTTCTGAACTGCAAGGCTGTTACCAGAATTGCCGAAGGCATTGGCTCTCCTAGGCAATGCTCTATGGCAGATGAAGTGAAGTGGAAAACGTTTGCTAGGATCAAAATCTTGATCGATATCTCCAAGCCCCTGAAGAAAGATATCTCCACTCTGATTGATGGGCAATCTATGGGCTCGGTCTCCATCAAATATGAACGCCTGCCCAGCCTTTGTACCTTCTGTGCGTGTCACGCCCCAGAACCAGAATACTGGAGAGCGGGAGCAGACATAGCCAGCTACGTATATGAAATGGAATCCATCTCGCTATACGGTCACGGCTGTCTAGATACATGAGGGTTTATCTGCAAGCCAACAGTCTCTTAAGGTCATGAACAAGCCTAGTGTCTCAATCACAAGCAAGTAAGTAAAAGTCACAAAATGTATGATCATTAAATATACAATAGTAAGGCGTCCCAAACATTATATATTCAGTTGATCATGAAGCTAGTCGTTACAAAATGTCAGGACTAGCAAGAGTTTAGTCATACATGATCAAACCTAAGATCTGTTAATCATGTTATAGCCCGTAGGCAGACAGTAAGTAAGTACAATCGAGCTAAACAGGTGCTCGTCGGCTAAACGCCTCAAAAGAATATTTTCACAAGGGAGTGGGAGAGCAAAATAAAACCCACTCGTTGCCGGGATTCCTTCTAGTGTTCACCATCTGGCAGGAAGGTCGGTAGATCCTCTGGAGCTGCTCCAAAATTTGGCCACACAAAACCAGCTGGGTCAGACCCCAGAAAGAGCAAGTGCCACAAAGGAGGCTTCACTTAAGAACTAAAACTAGCAATCAGCACAAGATATAAATAAAAGTAAGAACTAGAAATAAAGAAAATATACCAGGATGATATACGACGAGATAACCATAGAACTATTCAGATATCCAGGTTACAATCCGTAAACGAAACAAGGACCACGGTTGTAACCCTTCGTCTGAACAGAACTTGGAATTCTCACCATTTATCGGTAAAATAAATACAAGCATTCTGGTCATTCAATAATCTGGAACAGGATCAGGGCAAGACTAGACTGGTTAGACTCCGTCCAATCACTTCACGACCAAGCAAGAATTATGGCTTGATACTTTAACTAACTAGGGTTGTCACAAGCCTAATTACTAACAAGATGCAGTAAGATTATTCCACAGCCACAAGCCCTACAGACTATCCTGGTTACCCGGGTTAAAAGATTAGAGTTAAATTCAGGTGGATACATCGTCCAGGAAACGAATGTACCCTTAGGTAGCTTGAAGGGTGCAACACATGACAGTGTGCTAGAAATGTGCCCTACTCGACGGCAGGCTACAGATCCCAAGGCGTGCCCAGGTAACGGGATTGCCTGTAGCTGGAAAATCTCGTCATGACTAATGTATTAATCTAGTTATTAGCCTTAGTCCATTTTAGTAGGTACTCCTGACCGTGGTACTCAGAAGTCCCTGTCCTAGACATGATGCAAGACAGGACTGGTTTATTTATACAAACACAATTGTCCACAGTGTCCAGATTAATTATACAGGTCATGTCATGTCAGGTAGCCGTCGCAACAGCTATTCGAGATAATCATGTCAGGTTATCATGCCAAGTGTACTTGTCAGGAGTGCGCCACAACGGGCCACTATCAGGTCATGTCAATTATCAATTCCAAACATATCAAGTAAATTCGTGATTATCAAGTTCAGGACAAAAGGCGTAAGGATATAAAATAGATTTTAAATATCTAATAAAATATCAATATACAGGGCTATAGAAGATCCAGGGTAAGTAGGGTCAGGTCCAGTTGCGCCTAAACATCAGGTTGTGCCTGAGTCAGACTGCGCTCAAGTCAGGCTACGCTCAAGTCAGGCTACGCTCAAGTCAGCGTATCCAAGACATACGTCTCCAAAAGGCAGCGTATGTACTCCATACGAATCCTCTTCAAGGCAGCGTATGTACTCCATACGACTCCTCATCAAGGCAGCGTATGTACTCCATACGACTCCTCATCAAGGCAGCGTATGAGGTCCATACGACTCCTCATCAAGGCAGCATATGTACTCCATACGACTCCTCATCAAGGCAGCGTATGAGGTCCATACGACTCCTCATCAAGGCAGCATATGTACTCCATATGACTCCTCATCAAGGCAACGTATGTACTCCATACGACTCCTTATCAAGGCAGCGTATGAGTCAGACTGCGCTGCGCTAAAGAGCACGCGCAGCTCAGTGATGCAAGATAAAAAGCTCGCGCACTGCTCACTGTCTTCTCCAAATCAGCAAGAACTCCATGGTTTGAACCCAAAACTTCAAAAGTCCATAACTTGGTCAAAATAAGTCCAAATCCAACTTTTCAAAGGTCAAAATTGGGTAGAATAAAATTCTCTACAATATGGAACCATCAAAACTTGAAAACAAAGAAGTTTGATAGATCAAAACCACCAAAATCCAAAAATAACTAATTTCTAGATCTACAAAAATTAAAGCCTCAAAATGGAAAATGACAAGTTCTAATGTGTCTTAGAAACATGAGGAGAAGCTAATGGAACAATAAAAATGGGCTCTCTTGTGGAAGCAAGTTACACTTGCCTAGACCTCTCTCTCCCTCTCTTTGGTAGGTAAGGAAGTAATGGTGGAGAAGATGATAAATGAAGAGAGAGAAAGGAGAAGGGTTAATAAATGGTAGTGGTGGTGGTAGGTAGGGGGTTCACCCCTTGGTTCATGATGAACCAAGAGCAATCCCAAACTGAACCAAACCAAACCAAACCAAGAACAAACCAAGCCCAGGGAGGAAATTAAGCAAGAAAATCATGCAATACAAGAATAAATACGTACACGTATTCCAGAAATACGTAATACGAACCACATGCATTACAACTCTACCCACCTTAAAAGAATTCTGTCCTCGGAATTTAATCAAGAGGCTAGAGGAGCAATGACAAGCTACATTAATCACATGCAAGCTATAACTAGACAGACAATCACTCATTCAAGTAAGGAATCGAAGGCATGAGGCATAAGAAAGACATTATACCTCACGAGTCAAACAAGTCAGAATATCGCGATCGGATATCATCCTCACGCTCCCACGTTGACTCCCCCAAAGAGTGATGACCCCAAGCAACTCGAACTAACTTGATAGTCTTGTTCTTGAGGATCTTCTCTCTCCGGTCCAATATAGACACGGGCCTCTCCTCATACGAAAGATTGGTACCAACAACCAATTCCGAATGATCCAGGATGTGGCTCGGGTCTGGGATATACCATCGTAATTAGGATACATGGAACACGTCATACACCTCGCTTAGCGACGGTGGAAGAACGAGACGATAGGATACATCTCCTACTCGCTCCAGAATGTCAAACGGTCCTATATACCTAGGACTAAGCTTGCCCCGTACGCCGAAACGAATGACGCCACGGTTAGGCAAAATCCTCATGAATACATGATCGCCGATCGAAAATTCGAGAGGGCGCCGATGAGAATCGGCCCAATGGCGCTGGCGATCTTGGGCAACTCGAAGATGATCTCTGACTCGCCTGACCACTTCAACTGTCTGGGCAATCTTTTCTGGACCGAGCATCTGTCTCTCTCCAACATCATCCCAGGCTAGCGGGGATCTGTACTTCCTACCATATAGTGCCTCGAACGGTGCCATCTGGATACTGGCCTGGAAACTGTTGTTGTACGAGAATTCCACCAGGTGTAAGTGATCTTCCCATGAACCACCGAAGTCAAGTGTGCAAGACCGCAACATGTCTTCAAGAGTCTGGATCGTGCGCTCCGACTGGCCATCTGTCTGCGGGTGATATGCTGAACTGAACTGGAGATGAGTTTCCAAACTCTCTTGCAAGCTATGCCAAAAGTGCGACATAAATCTTGAATCTCGATCCGAGGTGATACTGACTGGCACATCGTACAATCTGACAATCTGCCTGAGGTATATCTCTGCTAACTTAGCCGTCGACTGACCAACTCTGAATGGAAGAAAGTGAGCCACTTTCATGAGCCTGTCAACTATAACCCAGATAGCATCTCTACCAGCTGGGGATCTAGGTAGTCCAGTCACAAAATCCATGGTCACATGCTCCCACTTCCATTCTGGAATCGGTAAGGGCTGAAGAAGTCCAGCCGGTCTCTGATGTTCGACTTTAACTTGTTGGCAAACCAAACACCGAGAGACAAACCGAGCTATCTCCCGCTTTATGCCATTCCACCAGAAATGCTGCCGGATATCACGGTACATCTTCGTACTGCCGGGATGGATGGAATACTGCGAACTGTGCGCTTCTGACATGATCTCCTGCCGGATATCTCCGCTGGGTACACAAAGACGCTTACCATGTCGAAGTGTACCATCCTCATGAATGCATAACTCTGGTCTTCGTCCTGCCTCACACTCTGCTCTGAGTCGCTGAAGCTTGGAATCTGCCGACTGCGCCATCCGGATCCTCTCGACTATAGTGGACTGAACTTGCATACTGGCCATCAAGGCCACACTGGAAGGGAGAACAACTTCAATACCCATCCTTTGAAGATCTGCTAACAGCTCTGGTTGCGCTATTAGAAAATAAACTCCCGCTCTCCTGCTCAATGCATCCGCAACAATATTGGCCTCCCCAGGATGATACTGCAGGTTGACATCATAATCCACAAGAAGCTCCAGCCACCTTCTCTGACGCATATTAAGATCCTTCTGGGTGAAAACATACTTCAAGCTCTTATGGTCGGTGAAAATCTCTACCCTGTCTCCATACAAGTAGTGCCTCCACAACTTAAGTGCAAACACCACTGCTGCCAGCTCCAAGTCATGGGTTGGGTAATTCCTCTCATGATCACGAAGTTGTCATGACGCATAAGCTATTACCTTCCCATGCTGCATCAGAACACATCCTAAACCTCTGCCTGAAGCATCACAGTACACTGAGAATCCTCCGGTCCCATCTGGAAGCGTGAGAATAGGATCTGTTATCAGGCCTCGCTTCAACTGCTCAAAAGAACTCTGACACTCTGCTGTCCAAGCAAACTGTGCATCCTTACGGGTCAACTGCGTCAATGGTGCTGAAATTCGAGCAAAATCCGAAACAAACCGTCGGTAGTAGCCGGCCAATCCAAGAAAACTACGAACCTCTGCAACTGTGCTGGGCACTGGCCATGACTCAATAGCCACAATCTTCTGGGGATCCACTTCTACTCCTCCTCGAGTGATGATATGACCCAAGTACGAAATGCGATCGAGCCAGAACTCGTATTTATTGAACTTGGCATATAACTGGTGCTCTCTAAGGATCTGAAGAACTATACGGAGATGCTGCTCATGCTCCACCTCACTCTTGCTGTAGACCAGAATGTCATCCAAGAACACAATCACAAACTGATCCAAGTAAGGCATGAAGATGCGATTCATGAGGTCCATGAATACTGTCGGTGTATTGGTTGCTCCAAAAGACATAACAAGGAATTTCCAATGCCCATATCTCGATCTAAAAGCTGTCTTCGGGATGTCCTGCTCTCTGACTCTGATCTGATGATAACCTGAGCGTAAATCAATCTTCGAGAATACTGAAGCCCCCTTGAGTTGATCAAACAAGTCATCTATCCTCGGAAGAGGGTATCTGTTCTTGATTGTCACTGAGTTCAAGGTACGATAATCAACACATAACCTGGATGTACCATCCTTCTTTTTCACAAGAAGTATCGGGGCTCCCCAAGGCGATCCACAAGCACGAATGAATCCCTTGGTTCTGAGTTCTTCAATCATCTTGTACAATATCTCCAACTCTGACGACGCCATCCTGTAGACTCTCTCTGACACTGGGGCTGTCCCGGGAATCAAGTCTATAGTGAACTCGATCTCCCGCTCCGGAGGCATACCTGGAAGTTCTTCTGGGAAAACATCTGGAAACTCCTCGACTATCTTGGGCAACTGAACTGCTGCTACTGCCATCCGCAATACTGGAGGAGATGACTCAACTTCGCCTCGGGAGAAAGAAAACTCCGGCTCGCCTGGAATGCTAAAAACAACCCTGCCAATGTGGCAGTCTATCCTAGCATACTGGTTCCTCAACCAATCCATCCCTAGGACCACATCATAATCGGCCATCGGGAACTCTATCAATCTAGCGGGAAATTCTCTACCGCTAACTACGATCCGACACGAGGAAAACACTCTATCTACTCCCACAAGTCCGTTGCCAGTAAGTATATTAAGCCTTACTGATAATGACTCGGGCTCCAATCCTACCCGTGTCGCGAATCGTGCAGACATAAATGAATGCGATGCACCAGAATCAAATAAAGCTGAAGCTGGAAAGGAGTTGACGAGAATAGTACCTGCCACTACCTCTCCTGGTGCCAATCCTTCCTCCACGGTCATCACCATAGCCTGACTGTGCCCTCGGGGTGCTGGTCCCCTCTGCTGAAATCCTCGTTGCCTGCTCTGACTCTGGGCTTGGACTTGTACATACTGCTGGGGGTTCTGCTGCTGGAACACTTAGGTCTGAGGCGGCAAGGGCCTCAGCAATGGATACTGCTGCTGCTGGACAGGAGCTGGTCCTCTCACCGAAGAGCTAGAAAGGTTGGACGATGATGAACCACCCCTATTCGGGCAGGATCCAACCCTATGGTCTGGTGCTCCACAAGCCAGACACAATCCCTGTGCCCTGCGACATTCTGCCACCACATGGCCTGGCTTCCCATAATGAGAACAATCCACTGCGGAAGATTGCTTCTGCTTCTGCTGCTGAGGGTGCGTCGGAGTTGAATGCTGAACCGACGTTACTGAGGCCGCTCGCCTCGGAGCTCCAATAGTCAAAGCCCTGGCTGCCGGGGCCGGTACTGAAGACTGATTCATCTGGCCGTGAGATCTCTTTCGACCTCCGGCCCTATCCACAATCCTCTGGGAGGTATACTCATGCCTCCGGGCTGCTCTCAAGACTGCATCAAAAGTTTGATGCTCAAACTGCTCAACTGCCAACAAGATCTCCAGGTGAAGTCCCTGCTGGAACCGCTGGGCTCTATCATACTCAGTTGCTACCAAAGTGGGAGCAAACCGACTGAGTCTAGAAAACTCGGACGCATATCCGTCGACCGTCCTGCCTCCTTGCTTCAGATTGGTAAACCTCGTCTGCAGATCATACCGAGCCACAGCATCGAAATACTTGGTCTGGAATCTCTCTCTGAATACTGCCCAAGCAATGGGTGCTGCTAATCCAACAGCCTGCGCTGTCCACCAGCTGCGGGCAAGATCTAACAACTGCAGGCGCACAACGGCCACCTTCTCGTTCTCTGGGGTCCTGGCTGCTTCTAGAATCACCTCTGTGTCCTGAAGCCATGCATCTGCTGCGATAGCATCTTCACTACCGTCGAAGAATGGAGGGTTCAAGCGCTTGAAGCTGTTGGCCGCGCTGTTACCCTGATGACCACCCCGGGTCAAAGCATCCGTCACTGCCGGGTGCAAGGCATCTCCACGCCGGTCTTGGGAAGCTATCAAGGTCCTGACGAGTCCTACCAAAGTGTCGTCATCATGTTCTACAGGTTGAACTGGCTGGACTGGTGGCTCTCCGCCAGAAGGCACAACTCTGGAGGCTACTCCGGAATGCTGGGCTTGATCTCCAGGTTGCTGCTGGTCCGCGGGAGGTGCTTCGCCTTGCTGGTCGGTAGGACCACGAATAATGCCGCTGAAGAAGATAACATAGGGAACAATAAGGAAGGACCAGGACAGATCAACGATACAAGCATATGATCAGGACAGGAATCCAGGAATTCAGAAGATACGAGCAGAGATCAAGGACGAATACTGATTGAGACATCTATTCGGTAAACCCTTACATATCTTGATTTACAAGACCTGCATGGGCCACCACTTAAACCATGTCACGCCCCAGAACCAGAATACTGGAGAGCGGGGGCAGACATAGCCAGCTACGTATATGAAATGGAATCCATCTCGCTATACAGTCACGGCTGTCTAGATACATGAGGGTTTATCTACAAGCCAACAGTCTCTTAAGGTCATGAACAAGCCTAGTGTCTCAATCACAAGCAAGTAAGTAAAAGTCACAAGATGTATGATCATTAAATATACAATAGTAAGGCGTCCCAAACATTATATATTCAGTTGATCATGAAGCTAGTCGTTACAAAATGTCAGGACTAGCAAGAGTTTAGTCATACATGATCAACCCTAGGATCTGTTAATCATGTTACAGCCCGTAGGCAGACAGTAAGTAAGTGCAATCGAGCTAAACAGGTGCTCGTCGGCTAAACGCCTCAAAAGAATATTTTTATAAGGGAGTGGGAGAGAAAAATAAAATCCACTCGTTGCCGGGATTTCTTCTAGTGTTCACCATCTGGAAGGAAGGTCGGTAGATCCTCTGGAGCTGCTCCAAAATCTGGCCACACAAAACCAGCTGGGTCAGACCCCAGAAAGAGCAAGTGCCACAAAGGAGACTTCACTTAAGAACTAAAACCAGCAACCAGCACAAGATATAAATAAAAGTAAGAACTAGAAATAAAGAAAATATACCAGGATGATATACGACGAGATAACCATGGAACTATTCAGATATCCAGGTTACAACCTGTAAACCAAACAAGGACCGGGGTTGTGACCCTTCGTCTGAACAGAACTTGGAATTCTCACCATTTATCGGTAAAATAAATACAAGCATTCTGGTCATTCAATAATCTGGAACAGGATCAGGGCAAGACTAGACTGGTTAGACTCCGTCCAATCACTTCACGGCCAAGCAAGAATTACAGCTTGATACTTTAACTAACTAGGGTTGTCACAAGCCTAATTACTAACAAGATGCAGTAAGATTATTCTACAGCCACAAGCCCTGCAGACCATCCAGGTTACCCGGGTTAAACGATTAGAGTTGAATTCATGTGGGTACATCGTCCAGGAAACGAATGTAACCTTAGGTAGCTTGAAGGGTGCAACACATGACAGTGTGCTGGAAATATGCCCTACTCGACGGCAGGCTACAGATCCCAAGGCGTGCCCAGGTAACGGGATTGCCTGTAGCTGGGAAATCTCATCATGACTAATGTATTAATCTAGTTATTAGCCTTAGTCCATTTTAGTAGGTACTCCTGACCGTGGTACTCAGGAGTCCCTGTCCTAGACATGATGTAAGACAGGACTGGTTTATTTATACAAACACAATCGCCCACGGTGTCAAGATTAATTATACAGGTCATGTCATGTCAGGTAGCCGTCGCAACAGCTATTCGAGATAATCATGTCAGGTTATCATACCAAGTGTACTTGTCAGGAGTGCGCCACGACGGGCCACTATCAGGTCATGTCAATTATCAATTCCAAACATATCAAGTAAATTCGTAATTATCAAGTTCAGGACAAAAAGTGTAAGGATATAAAATGGACGTTAAATATCTAATAAAATATCAATATACAGGGCTATAGAAGATCCAGGGTAAGTAGGGTCAGGTCCAGTTGCGCCTAAACGTCAGGTTGTGCCTGAGTCAGACTGCGCTCAAGTCAGGCTGCGCTCAAGTTAGGCTACGCTCAAGTCAGGCTACGCACAAGTCAGGCTACGCTCAAGTCAGGCTACGCTCAAGTCAGCGTATGCAAGACATACGTCTCCAAAAGACAGCGTATGTACTCCATACGACTCCTCTTCAAGGCAGCGTATGTACTCCATGCGACTCCTCATCAAGGCAGCATATGTACTCCATACGACTCCTCATCAAGGCAGCATATGAGGTCCATACGACTCCTCATCAAGGCAGCGTATGTACTCCAAACGAATCCTCATCAAGGCAGCGTATGAGGTCCATACGACTCCTCATCAAGGCAGTGTATGTACTACATACGACTCCTCATCAAGGCAGCGTATGAGGTCCATACGACTCCTCATCAAGGCAGCGTATGTACTCCATACGACTCCTTATCAAGGCAGCGTATGAGTCAGACTGCGCTGCGCTAATGAGCGCGTGCAGCTCAGTGACGCAAGCTAAAAAGCTCGCGCACTGCTCACTGTCTTCTCCAAATCGGCAAGAACTCCATGGTTTGAACCCAAAACTTCAAAAGTCCATAACTTGGTCAAAATAAGTCCAAATCCAACTTTTCAAAGGTCAAAATTGGGTAGAATAAAATTCTCTACAACATGGAACCATCAAAACTTAAAAACAAAGAAGTTTGATAGATCAAACCCACCAAAATCCAAAAATAACTAATTTCTAGATCTACAAAAATTAAAGCATCAAAATGGAAAATGATAAGTTCTAATGTGTCTTAGAAACATGAGGAGAAGCTAATGGAACAATAAAAATGGGCTCTCTTGTGGAAGCAAGTTGCACTTGTCTAGACCTCTCTCTCCCTCTCTTTGGTAGGTAAGGAAGTAATGGTGGAGAAGATGATAAATGAAGAGAGGGAAAGGAGAAGGGTTAATAAATAGTAGTGGTGGTGGTAGGTAGGGGGTTCACCCCTTGGTTCATGATGAACCAAGATCAATCCCAAACCGAACCAAGCCAACCCAAACCAAGAATAAACCAAGCCCAAGGAGGAAATTAAGCAAGGAAATCATGCAATACAAGAATAAATACGTACACGTATTCCAGAAATACGTAATACGAACCACAGGCATTACAGTGCGAAGGTTGGTCATTCGATAGCCATCTGCTCTACAAGAGAGTCCTTTAAATCTCTCATTGGGGAAGATTGGTCTGACGCTGAGAAGGAGAGGATTGCAGTCTTACTGCAACCTAGAATCAAAGAGGAAGATTACAGGGCAATCCTACATCGATCCTTGGATCGTCGACTTATGGAGGAGGCTGCGAAAGGACCCAATGCTGATACATCCCCTCAGTCTCAATCTAGGGCTAATCCTCCTCATACTCAACCTCTTTCGAGGCCCACAGCTGTCAGTGAACCCGGTATTTCTATCTCTTCTTATCTACAGGCAGCCAAGTATACCCCCCCATCTCAGGTCCATCGATCCTCCAGCTGAACTACCCCTGGCAATCTCAAACAGGGTAATTCCCCCCTGTTTCTTCATCAGGAATGTATCCTCAGTTTACAATATCAGTTCCCCCACTTACTCAACTCCCATCCCCACCGATCTCTTCATATACTATCCAAGCAAACATTGGGGTCGACATGGAGCTGGACCCTATGGACAGCGACCATGTGGAAAATGATTCTGGGGTTTTGGAACTGTGGGGTAGCCCTCCCCTATATCATAGGAAACACCCGGTTCACTGTGAAGATTCATCATGTGGGTCTCACTCCTGTGAAATGATTCCCACAGTTCCTCTTGATAAACCAGTTTTATCATCTCCTAGTACTGATTATTTTCTTCATTTTCTGACTCCATGTTTCAATTCTTCTATCATCGAACTTCCCCCTTCGCCTCCCCCATCTCCCAAGAAAAATCCTTCCACCCGCAAACTGATCTGGAAGCGCAGGGCTCGTATGAGTCAAGCCACACCCATCTCCCCTACTGATCCATCCATAAAATCAAAAAAGCGTTATCCCTCTGCTATCATTAATCCTAGGGCTACAAAACGTTTGGTTGATCCTCTCTTCTCTCATTCCCTAGATACTTCAGATACGGCGGCTGTCGTTCAATAGCCGCTTCATCAATGTTAGTGTTCTCCTGGAACTGTCGTGGGCTGAGGAATGCCACGACAGTCCAAACTCTCCGCTCATTCCTCTCCGCAACCCATCCCTCAATCTTCTTCCTCGCTGAAACCCTCTCCTCTTCTCAACACTCCTTTCAAATCCTGCCTTCGTTAGGTTTTCCAAACACTCATTCTGTCTCCCCGACTGGCCGATCGGGTGGCCTCTGGCTAGGCTGGACTGCGGGTACAAATGCCTCAGTTTCTTTTTCTTCCCCCAATCTTATTATTCTTTCCATCAAAAGTGATGACGACACACCTCTCTGGAATCTTCTATGTGTTTATGGCTGCCCACGAAAAAAGGATCGCCCTCTACTCTGGGAATCTATCAAGACTCTTTCAGAATCTTTCTCAACTCCCTGGTGCTATATTGGTGACTTCAACGATCGCCCTCTACTCTGGGAATCTATCAAGACTCTTTCAGAATCTTTCTCAACTCCCTGGTGCTGTATTGGTGACTTCAACGCCATTACTACTGCTGAGGATAAATTCGGGGGCCGGGGTTTTGACAGACATTCAAACTCCTCCTTCCTTCAAATGATTAACCACTGCGGGCTGATTGATCTTGGGTGTATTGGCCCGGCGTTTACGTGGTCCAATAGCCGGAACTTGTCTCACATCATTCAGGAAAGACTGGATCGTGCCATGGCGAATGGTGATTGGTGCAGTATGTTCCCCTTCTCCACTGTTCACACTCTTCCTAGATACAATAGTGATCATGCTCCTATATTGCTCAACACCAATAACCGGACTCCGAGGAAAAAGTGACCCCTCCGCTTTGAGAGTTTCTGGCTCAAGCACTATAAGTATATTGATACTCTGTCTACTGTTTGGTCGGCTGCTAAATCCGTTCCTGGTGCAAATTTCATGGGTAACTTATATTTTCTTATGAGTAAACTACACAGGTGGGGTCGGGCTTCTTTCAATGCTACTAAATCCCGTATCAAATTCCTTCAAGACCAGCTGCTGGTTATCCAGAAGAGTACGCCAACATCTTCTCTCATGCTTGAGGAGAGAGATGTAGTGAAGGAGCTCAATGGGCTCCTCATGCTTGAAGAAGCATACTGGTGCCAATGGGCTAGATGTAAATAGATTATCGAAGGTGACAGATGTACCAAATACTTTCATGTCAAAGCCTCGATCAGGAGAAGAAGGAATGATATTCGTTCGATCCAACTTCCCAGTGGAGATTGGACCTCTGAACCTGAGGTAATCTCTGCTTCTATCATTAATCATTTCTCCTCTCTCCTTGGCACGGATGACTCTATTCCCATGGATTCGGATTTTGGCTTCTCGACTAATATTCTATCGGGGGAGGAGTCCACTGCCCTGGGCTCGGTCCCTGATCAATCGAAAATTGAACAAACTGTTCGAAGTATGGGAGCTCTCAAGGCTCTTGGACCTGATGGGTTCCCTGTTTTATTTTATCAAAAATGTTGGTCAGTGATTGGGAATGATCTTACCGCTACTATTCAGGATTTTTTTGCAAATGGCAAGCTTAACATGGGTATGAATCACACCCATATAGCATTGATTCCTAAATGTGCTACTCCAAAAACTGCTGCTGACTTTAGTCCTATTGCCCTGTGCAATGTGTCTTACAAAATCATCACCAAAATTTTTGCTTCAAGGCTGCGTCCTTTAATGGACAAATTAATCTCCCCGTTCCAAACTGTATTTGTTCTTGGTAGACAGATCTCTGATAATTGTGTTATTGCTCATGAGATTTTCCATGCTATGAACAGTCGCTCTAAGAAAAGCAAAACGTTTGCTATGAAGATTGATATGGCAAAGGCCTATGATCATCTATCTTGGCCTTTTATTAAATACGTGTTGAACGGATTGGGGATTCGTGATCATCCAAATGACCTCATCATGAAGTGCATTTCCACTCCAAGTTTTTCGATCCTGATTAATGGCTCTCCGGAAGGTTGGTTCCAAGCAAAACGTAGGATCAGGCAAGGTTGTCCTCTATCTCCGTTCTTGTTTATTCTATGCTCAGAAGTTCTATCACAATTATTCTATCGCTTCGAACAAGAAGATCTCTATAGAGGTATGCGTATCAACCGATATACCCCCTCTATTTCTTACCTCTTGTTTGCAGATGACATTCTTGTGTTTGGCAATGCCTCTTCAAACTCAATTTCGACTGTTCAAAGAATTCTTGCGAGATTCTCTGCATGGTCTAGATAATTGATCAACTTGGGGAAATCGAGCATTCATTTCAGCCACAGTGTCCCCCCAGGAACGTAGAGAGCTCTCCAGTATACTCCAACTCTTACCTATGCGCAACTGTGACAAGTACCTGGGACATCCTCTTCTCCTTCCAAAATCCAGACTCAGCACTTACAGTAATCTCCTGGAGAAACTCTCTTTTCGTCTCAAGGGATAGAAATCAAAATTTCTCTCACATGCGGGGTGCACTATTTTGATCAAATCCACCTTGGGATCCATCCCTATCTAAAGGCATATGCAATTCTATTGATCGTAAGTGCAGGGATTTTTGGTGGGGCCATGATGACGTAAACAGGGCTATGCACCACATTGCCTGGAGGAAATTCATTTTACCCAGGAAGGAGGGTGGCCTGGGGCTTCGTAATTCCTGTAGGGTTAATGAAGCTCTTATTGGCAAGCTCTTGTGGAGGCTCATCACCAATCCACACCAACTCTGGGCCCAGGTTCTTACTGGCACTTATCTTCAAAATCGTTCTATTTGGCACATTAATAAATACAGGAGTGCATCCCCTACATGGGCTAGCATCCTCGATGCTCGTTGTCATCTGGAGGGAAAGATCCTTTGGAAGGTGGGTGGCGGTTGGATACACATATACAATGAGCCTTGGGTCCCTGGCTTACCTGGGTTTAGGGTTAGTGCCATCAATAGCAATGTACCCAAACCCAGCCTTGTCCGAGAACTCATGGACTCTACTAGCCATAACTGGACTACTTCCCTGATCAACTCTCTATTTCATCCCTGGGAAGCTAAGGCCATCACTGCTATAAACCTCCAGGCGGGAGAGGATGTTGATAAACTCATCTGGACGTGTTCCAAAACGGGTGAGTTCTCGTCAAAATCTTTATACGAATCTATTCGTTGCAGCTATCCTTCCTGCTCGGCTGCCTCGGCCTCCAATCTTAAGTGGAAACGTCTCTGGAAGTTGCCAAATACCTTTCCTCGCATCCTGATGTTCATTTGGCGATTGTGGCATAATGGGCTTCCTCTGTTCTCTATCATCAATATTAAAACACGCAGGTTAGTCCCATGTGTCCATTTTGCCAAATCCATGAGGAAACAGCGGACCACATGTTTTTACAATGCAGTATTGCCAGGGAGGCTTGGTTCTTAAGCCCCCTGGGAATACGATCGGATGACTGTGGTAGTCTCCACTCCCTTTTGCTTTCTTGGTTAAACGATAACTTTGATTGTGAAGCTTTTCGGATGGGGGCCTCGATTTTATGGGCCATCTGGAAATCTAGAGGGGATTGTGTATTTTGGAAACTTGCCCCCTGTAGGGTGTGAAAATTATGACACGCTGACATAAGACTCAGTCCAAGTCATACGCTCAAGGCCATACGCTCAGTAAAAGCCATACGCTAAAGGCCGTACGCTCAGTCAAAGCCATACGCTCAAGGCCATACGCTCAGCCAAGGCCATACGCTCATCTAAAGGCCGTACACTCAGTGAATATTTTAATATTTCTTGAGATGATAGCACAGCATGTATTTAATGAAGGATAAATCTGACACTTTGTCTTTCGTGCAAAGACAGCTGCCCCATGAAGATTAGCCGTCGTATAGGTTTTCGAGAAAAGATTTTGTCTCTTACGAGGACAGCTCAGCAGCCATCATAAATAAAGAGCCATTATTACTGTCATTTTTGACAGTCTGTCAGCCACCATATCTGCAGCACGACGCTCAAGAAATATTTGTCAGTATTTGAAGATATGGCGTGTTTGAGAAGATTGAGAATAGCTACGTATCTACTCCCTCAATCCACACGGCTTCTTTCCATCCAAATGAGCGTATGGACCTCATACGACTCCTTGCCATCTAAGTGAGCGTATGGACCCCATACGACTCCTTGCTTAGTGAGCGTATGGACCCTATACGACTCCTTGCTTAGTGAGCGTATGGACCCCATACGACTCCTTGCTTAGTGAGCGTATGGACCCTATACGACTCCTTGCCATCCAAGTGAGCGTATGGACTCCATACGACTCCTTCCCAGCCAAGTGAGCGTATGGACCCCATACGACTCCTTCCCAATCAAGTAAGCGTATCAGCTTTATTTATATGATCCAAGTTAGCGTATGCAAGACATGTGCCTTCAAAAGCTAGCGTATGACTCTTCTTCAAAGACAGCGTATCACAGCAAAGGCATCCAGGACGACTTTCAATGTACAGTCAACATACGTTCTCACGTGTCCTATATTCAGTTACTCAGTTATTCAGAAGTTATGCAACGTAGCATCCATGCCACCAATATCTCCTAGATATATTCTACTACTCTCAACTGCACTCCAACGTGTCTTCACCAGAATTTGCCACGCGTCCCTGCAGTTATGCACACGTCAAGTAACTGACTGAGCGTATGCTTCAGAACAGTTATCCAGAACTCTATAAAAGAGAGTTTCTTCATCTTCATCAGGACTACTGTCAATTTCAGAGAGAACAGAGAGATTGCCCAGTTGCTATCCAAGTTCTTCGAAGTTCGAGTTTTCTTCATCGCATCGTCCAAGGGATAAAGTAATCGTCTTCTAGATTAGATTCCTACAGTTGTAATTTTCTCAGATACAAAATAAATAAAGTGAATTTATTTATGGAAAATAAATTGGCGACTCTGCTGGGGAAAGCTGTCTCCTCCGACGAGATAGCAACAACTCAATGCGATACTTCGTCGATCGGCTCGACGAAGAAGACGATGGTCGTACAATTCGACTAATCTGCTTACGAAGAAATGCTCAAGGCGAAGGAGGGCCGAACTGCTTCCTCCGCTCTTCCTGCTGTCAAGAAGAAGGGATGCTCTGTCTATGTTCCTAAGTCTTCTTCAACAGCCCGAGACACTTCTGTCACTTCTCACGCTGACAAGAACACGTCTTCAACTTCAACGAAGCACACTTCGGCTTCTCTGAACACGGCAATAGTGGCTTCTCCTAGTCACGCTGACAAAGTTGGTTCTTTAAACAAGTTAGCGTGTCCAAGGAAAACCATCTCTGGATATGTCAAAGTCTCTTCCCCCTCTACTCTTACGACAGCAGTCGGCTCTTTAGCCATTGATGACTCTGTGCGTATGGCAGTCAAAGGGCAGCGTACGGCAAAGGCAGCGTATGCTAAGCCAAAGCCAGCGTATGCTAATAAAAAGGCAGCGTATGACCAGAAGTCCAAACTGAAGTCAGCGTATGCTAATAGATACAGTCCTTTGACTGTTTCTCAAAATCAAGCTGGGGGTTCTCTTCCACAGAACATACAAATGATTTCCCCTCAACTTGCACATCTTGTGCCAACCAAGGAGAAAGACTCTTTAGTCAACTCCTCTACTCCTAAGGTCTTTACCTCTGGAGTTAATTTGACTAGTACTCTTACTAGATCAAACAAAGGAAAATGCCTTTTGGCTAATTCCTCTAAAGATGGATTATTACCGACTCCCAGTCGAAATAATACCCATCTTCCTTCTCTCAAAATTTTTCGATCTGAGAAAAGCAAATTACAAGTATCCAAGACTGATACCAAAGTCAGATCTCCTACGGATCTTCGTAACAAGCTTAATCAGAATCGTCTCACTGAGACAAGTATATTAGACCCTGATGCAGAATATGCCAAGAACTATGTGGCTCGAATTAATCAGTCTTTATACACTCAAGAACCGAGAAGACAGAAGAACAAAAGACAAGTTTCTACACAGAAACTATCTTCAAATACTTCCCAATCTGTTCCTACAGATCTCCGGGAGTATTTGCAAAATAAACGGAGAATTGACACTCCATCTGGCCATGACATTGCTCATATTTGCCATGAAAAGCATGGTTGCAATTTCCAACCTCGGGTTGTGATTCAGTGTTGTTATTCACCAAAAAGACGATCTGTTTTCGAACGGATTCAATATGAACCAATATTGGATGATGATGAACCGCTTTATGCTTCTGTCAACATGACCTCCAGAAATATTGGGGGTAGCCTACGATCTGATGCTATATCAGATTCTGAAGATGGTATTTATCTCGGCACCCGATCCAGGACCGGAGCCTTGGCCAGGGTCTCTTCTTCTTCTCATCCAAGTGGTAATCCAGAGATCACAGAAGATTTCCTTGGAGAGTCCAATTTTCCAGTATTGACTCCCATAAATAGCCCCGAAAAAGATACTGACTCACACAGTGATGATTCAGAACAGACTGTTTCATCATCTATTCCTCGAATGATTACCACTTACATGGCAGAGGGCAATCAAGAACCTTCAACTAGTACCGAAGCTCATGAACAAAGGATTTCTTCCTTAGAACAACAGTTGCGAGCTATGGCAGATACATTAAATGCTATGCACACTCTTATGCAAGCTCAGCATCAAACTCAGCAAGTCCAACAGACAGCCCCTCCAGTTGTATTAAATACTCCTGTTGCTCCAAACCCGGAACCCTCTACTATTCCGGGGGTACAATCTAATGTTCCTGTACAACCCACTCCAAGTCAGTCTGGAGCTGGGGGTGGTACATATGCTGCAGTCCCTCCTCCCAATTACACTCAACAAGTTACAACTCCCCAATCTTCTGGAATTGTTACTGAAGAGTTAAGGAATCTCCGAACTCAATTCGAGGCATTCAAACAGAAGGATGGTTTACAAAGGTTAGGCATCAAACAACCTTATCCGATAGAATGGAAGCAGGTATCGTATCCACCAAAATACAAACCTCCGACCATCTCTTTCTTTGATGGGACTACCTTCCCAAGTCAGTTCATTAATCACTTTGAGGTAATGACTGATCAATTGCAACCAAGTGATGCCCTCCTTACTCGGGTGTTTGTTGGGTGTCTCAAAGGAACGGCTTATGAATGGTATAGAAGTCTCCCTGATGGGTGCATTACCTCATTTGCCGGTTTCAAGCAAATGTTTCTTGAACGATTCTATGAAGGGCTCAATGACATGACCATGTCAGCCCTCATAAGAATTAAACAGAAAAATAATGAAACCATCAAAGACTTTATTGAAAGATTCAGAAGAGAAGCCCTCAAAATGCCTCTCGGAACTCCCGATGCTGTTACTATCGACACTTGCAAGTCGAATCTCTTACCAATTATCAGCATGTGGACAGGGTCCACTCAGTTCCAAGATTGGCCTTCTTTCATCGTCAGTGCCAAGGCTGCTGAAGTCAGTGCTGAGACCTTCAAGGGTCTGGGGGTACAAATGGCTCCCAAGGAATCAAATCAGAGTGCTAGCAATAGTACTCGACCTAACAATCGTAAAGGGAAAGAAGCTCTTGAAGTCAATCTCCAAAGCAGTAGTCAAGAGGTAAAGGCTACCCAAGCTACTCCAGCTCCAACAAATCAACAACAGAGACCTCCTCGGCCAAAGGAAGAATATTCTTTCGACGATGACGATGTTCAGGGTATCTTTGAATGCTTGTTCAAAGGTAACAAGATTCAGTTGCCAGAAATCAAAAAGCCTGATGAAGCCAATAAGACAGATCATCCAAAATACTGTCCATATCATAGAATGCTGGGTCATACAATCCGGTCTTGCTATGTATTAAAAGAAAAAATCCAAGAGATGATTAAATCAGGAGCTGTGACACTGACACCCAAAGACAAGACAGTCACAGCAAATGTAATTTCAATGCAGTTCGGTGACTTCCCTCCTTTAATGATGGAAAGTAGGATTGTTCCTATCCCCAAAACAACTCTCGAAGTTGTAAACATCCCACCAGCACAGAATGAAGGACTTGTTCCTGTCACAACTAAGAAGGGAGAGATCATGTGGATCCACCCGAATTTAATGACGGAGTTTGAGACGTCTTCCTCTTCTCCTCGGAAGACTCCCTCATCTAAAAAGAAGCTCGGGAAGACTAAGTCATGCAATGTGACTTCTAGTTTTACACCCGATTTTTATCTAACCTCTACTTTCATCTTGGCAGGAAATTCACTCCCTACGGAGATAAAATCTGTACCTCAATCTGAAGATAGGTACAAGCCTGCATTTCATCTATACAGTTCACAATCTCGTGAATTAATGGCGAAGATGGGTTATGATCTAGCCACTGCTCCTGGTTTGAACTCAGGCAAAGGACTCCGAGCACCTTTAGCCATCACTATGAGACATAATCAATCTCGTATTGGCCTTGGTTTCTGGAATGAAGCTCTCATCAAGCATAAAAGAACCAAGAGCAAGATAAAGAATTACAACATGGTTTCTATAGACCCTGAACCGGAATCTGAAGTCGAAGTTCATGCTGGAACTCGGTCAGGAAAAATATATCTGAAAGATTATGCTGACGTTCCTGAAGAAACTTCTGATGTCCCTCCGGTTACAGCTCCAACACCAGTCTCTACTGAAGTGCCTTCAAATGTTCCTGTTGAGATAGTTCCTTCTAAACCAACAGCAGCTGACAAAGGTAAACAACAAGTCCGCTTCGACAAACCACTGAAGAAGTCATCTCCTACAGGACTTGAAAAGCCTTATAATTTTGATATATTGGCTTAACTAGCCAATACACCAGCTAAATTATCAATCTTCGAGCTCTTACGCCTCTCTAAAGAGACTCGAGAAACTCTGAGTGAAGCACTGCTGCAAGCAGAAACCTGCCTAACTCTCCTCAAGAAATTGGAAACAGAACCTGCTTCTCATTGCCATAATGTTTTGGAATTTATTCCAAACATTACCTTTACGCAGGACGATATGTTGCTAGAGGATAATCGACATTACCGTCCTTTATATCATACAGGATATATCGATTCTATGAAGGTTGATCGTCTACTGATTGATCCAGGATCCGCTCTCAGTATTATGCCAAAAGCTATGCTAGATGCACTGAAGATACCTGTACATAGTCTTTCCAGCACTATCACTACCATCTTGGGATTCAATCAGGGAAAAAGTGAGCCTTTGGGCAAGATTCGCCTCAAATTTTAAATAGGCGATCTTCGCACTAAAGTTACTTTTTACATCATCGACAATCATGGTTGTTCATACAATGCTCTATTGGGGAGACCATTCTTGTATGAACATAATGTCGTTCCTTCGACTCTTCATCAGTGCTTCAAATATGTTGATGATAATGGAGAAGTTCAAAAGGAGGTTGCAAATCTCTATCCATTCAAAGGAGTCGAAGCTTATTTCAATGACGCTCGCATGTACAAAGATGAATACTCAAAAGTCTTGCAAGCTATGGATAATGATGATGAGATATCAAAAGTCGATACTTTTGTTATTCCTGTAAAATGGCGTATCACTCCTCCGCAGTCTGCTAAATCATCTGAAGAAGGCTCACTGATAACTCCTGTCAGTGGATGTACTACTTTATCATCTGCCCAAGCTCCACATGGCTCACTGATAATTTCTGTCAGCAGACGTACTACTATATCGTCTTCCCAAGCTCCACAAAGTTTACTGATAATTCCTGTCAGTGGACGTATTACTCCCCCTCCACCTTCTCAGGCTAGACCAGATACTCTAGTCATTCCAGTCAGTGGACGTACTACTTATCCACGATCTTCTTTAAGGGAGCTCACCTCTTCTGAGCCTTTTGTTATCGATCTTAATCGAAACAAAACTTCTGATCGCTCTTCCTCTCCTCCTTTTGTCATTAATTTGACTAAGTCTGATAAGGCTCAGCCTTCTGTTGTAAATACAGTATCTGATATTAATGAAGCATCTCCTTTGCAGTATATTGATGTCTGTAATCATGTACAAAGTTATTTACAATTACTAGATAGCTTAGAGCCACTAACTATAGGAGTTGTTCAAACTCTTCATACAGATGTATCATTGGAGTCCATACAAAAATCATACTTCGTGGTCCCTATTAGAAAGAAGGGAGAAAATCCAATATTCTTTTATAAAGGACCCCAGAATCCTCCTAACATGGAAGAAGATGACACAAACGACGATACTGGAAGGTTACAACTGCGTCGCTATAGTCAACAGTCCAAAAATATCATCAAGAATATGGGTTATGACTTCAGAACCAGTCTCAATAATGGAAAAGGAAGAAGAATGCCTGTTCGAATTCCTCCACTAAAATACGAAAGGACAAAATGTGGTTTAGGTTACATTGCTCCTACCTCCTTTATCAACATAATCCATGAAGATTCAAAATCCGATGAAGATGAACGATCTGAATCTTCCGATTCCCTTTCTTGGGATTCTGACACAATTATTGGCGATCTCCATCGCTTTATTCTATCCATCAATATGGTCTCTGTTGATGGCCCGCAAGAAAATGATGAAGATGAGGATGATTTTGAAATATCTCCCGAATCAGAACAATGGGCTCAAAGATTAGATAATCAATGGAAATTTAGGTTCGAGCAGAGGGAACCTCCTACTGAAGATAAACTGATCCAAATTGATGTTGGTGAAGAAGGGTCCCCTAAACCAATATTCATCAGTGAAAGTCTTTCAGAAACAGATAAGCAAGACATGATCAAGCTTATTCATGATTATATCGATGTCTTCGCTTGGAGTTATGAGGATATGCCAGGATTAGATCCAAAGATTGCAATGCACAAACTTAATATCATGCCAAATGCTAAACCAGTCAAACAACAACAGCGACGATTTCGTCCAGACATTATGGATGCAATTGAAGCTGAAGTCAACAAGCTTATGGCTTCTGGATTTATTCGAGAGGAACAACATCCTGAATGGGTGGCTAACATCGTTCTTGTCCTTAAAAAGACTGGCAAGATCCGAGTCTGTATAGACTTTTGCGATCTCAATACAGCTTGTCCTAAAGACGAGTTTCCTCTTCCAATTATAGATGTCATGATCGACAACACATGTGGTTTCGAACGGATGTCATTCATGGATGGGTATTCGGGATACAATCAAATCAAAATGTTTTCAGATGATGAAAAACACACTTCCTTCAGAACGCCGATCGGTACATACTGTTATACAGTGATGCCGTTTGGTCTCAAGAATGCAGGAGCAACATATCAGCGAGCAATGAGCACTATATTCCGCGAACATCTCCAGAAAATAGTCGAATGCTATGTTGATGATATTGCAGTCAAAAGTCGACAAAAGGAGGATCATATCCAAGATTTGAAGACTATTTTTGATTTAATGCGTCAGCATCAACTTAAAATGAACCCTACTAAGTCCTTCCTGGGCGTCTCTAGTGGTAAATTTCTCGGCTTCGTCATTACCGCTAAAGGTATACACGTGGATCCCGAGAAGATCAAAGCCATTCAAGAGATGCGTCCTCCACGCACCTTAAAAGAGCTACGAGGATTTCAAGGAAGAATTGCTTATATCAGGAGATTTATTTCCAACTTATCAGGACGCTGCAGACCGTTCAACAAACTTCTGAAGAAAGGTGTATCTTTCGTCTGGAACGAAGAATGTCAAAAAGCATTTGACGATATCAAACAGTATCTCATGAACCCTCCGATTTTGGTACCTCCTGTCTCGGGAATACCATTTCTTCTATATGTTCGAGCCATGGATCATTCTCTTGGTGCATTACTCGCCCAGAAAAATAAAGATGGCCATGAACAGGCTATTTATTATCTCAGTCGCACAATGACAGGCGCTGAACCGCGTTATTCTCCAATTGAGAAAGAATGCTTAGCATTAATGTTTGCTGTTCAGAAGATGCGACATTATATTATTGGTCAAACGATTCACGTCATTTCCAGAGTGAATCCCATCAGGATTATGATGAAGAAACCCGGTATTCTCAACTCTAGACTAGCTAATTGGAGAATCTTGTTAGCTCAATACGACATGCATTATATTCCCCAGAAGTCAGTTAAAGGACGGGCTCTTGCTGATTTTCTGGCAACTCATGCAGTTCCAGAAGATTCTAAATTATATGATAAGATTCCAGATGAAGTTCTGGATTCAAATCTGGTTTCTGAAGAAATTCCTACCTGGCGTCTACACTTTGATGGAGCATCTAGAATAGGTCCTAATGGCGATATTGTCGCCGAAGTTGGGATTGTTCTTGTATCCCCAGAAGGACTAACTATTCAGAGGGCTTATTCTCTGGATCAATTATGTTCAAACAATGTAGCCGAATACAATGCATTGCTCATTGGTCTTCAACTTGCTAAACATCTAAATATTTAATATTTGGAAGTTTATGGAGACTCTAAGCCTATTGTCAATCAGATCAGAGGAACGTATGAAGTTCGTCATCAGGATTTGATACCTTATCATCAAGCAGCACTTTCTATGGCCTCATCCTTTGAAGGTTTCTTTATTGAACATGTTCGACGAGCTTATAATGCAGAAGCTGATGCTTTGGCTAATCTTGCTGCTGTATTAGCCGTACCAATCAGACGTCAGCAAGTGATAGTGGTTTATAACCGAGAACTATTCTGCATTGAGAATAATTTGGCTTCGGCTTTTTCTCATAATCCAGACAAAGATTCTCTCAACCTTGATGCTGGATTAAAGTTTGACAAAGTGTCCTCGTCTTCTTCTGATTCTACTATGGAATATGTCTTTTCTAATGAAACAGAAGCCATAACTGAAGACTGGAGACGCCCATTTTTAGACTTTGTATTATATGACATACTTCCTGATAATCCGAGTGAAGCAGCGTCTATTCGACGTCGATCTCTCAGATTCTATTATAATCATACAACGAAAACACTATATCGTCGGTCTTACGACGGTCTTCTCCTCCGATGCATCGCTGGTTAAGAAGCACAGCAGATTATCCGTGAAGCACATGATGGTGTTTGTGGAGCTCATCAGCCAGGTCCTAAACTTCAAGATCGTATCCGACGTATGGGTTATTATTGGCCCACGATGGTGGCTGACGCCATTCAATATGCTCGAAAATGTAAAGCCTGTCAAATTTATGCAGACTTTATCCATCAACCGTCAGAATTCTTACACCCAACAGCGGCATCATGGCCCTTTGAAGCTTGGGGCATGGATGTCATTGGTCCTATTAACCCACCATCATCAAGAGGACATCGGTTTATTCTAGCAATAACCGATTACTTTTCCAAATGGGCTGAAGCAATCCCATTATCTGAAGTCAAAACTTCTAATGTTATCAACTTCGTCAAACATCATGTCATCTATCGATTTGGTGTTCCTCGGCATATTATCCATGATAACGGACCGCAGTTCGTCAGTTAGAAATTTACTCGATTCTGCGACGATCATCGGATCAATAATTTAGCTTCTACAGCATATAACCCAGCAGCAAATGGATTGGCATAAGCTTTCAATAAAACGATCATCAAACTCTTGAAAAAGTTCATTTCTTCTAACAAACGCAACTGGAGCGAGAAGCTTGGTGAATGTTTATGGGCCTACCGTACCACAGTTCGCAATGCGACCGGATGTACGCCTTTCTCTTTAGTATATGGGTGTGAAGCTGTTCTTCCTCTTGAGATCCAGATTCCTTCTCTGAGAATTGCAATCTCTAATGAACTTACAACAGAAAACAATGATCGTCTTCGACTTCAAGAATTGGAAGCTCTAGATGAAAAATGTTTGCATGCTCAACAAAATATCGAGCTGTATCAGGCCCGAATCTCAAAAGCTTTTAACCGGAAAGTCAAAGTCAGAGCATATCAGAAGGGAGAACTGGTCCTTACTGTCAGACGTCCTATGACCATGACACATATGAGCAAAGGCAAATTTGATGCGAAATGGGAAGGCCCATTCGTAGTAAACAAAGTCTTCTCTAACGGAGCATACCAGCTTGCTTCTATGGATGGGAAAGTCATGATGATGCCTATCAATGGTAAATTCTTAAAGAAATATTATGTATAATATTTTCATCATTCCCCAGCAAATATAAAATTCTTCTCTACAAAAGTTATCTCGATATCATTATCCCCAGAGGAAACCGATATTCTACCATGTATCATTTTCCCAGAGAATTTGATATTTTGTCTTATTAGATCCCCAGTGGATTTAATAAAGATCTTGTATAGAAAATCATGTCCATATTACCTCTGAATTTTCTATCTCAGTATGTATCATATTTTCTATTCTCTGAAAATGATATCTCGTCTTTTGATTTCCGAGTCCAAAGATCATGGAAAATAGAATCCAAAGATATCTTTATATCTGAATTCTGTTTTCTCTAATCAGTATTAAACTAAAATTATCTATGGTTTAATATCATGATAGAGTTACAAAGTTTATTTGTATATTCTATTTTATTGAAATATGTCATGTATTATTTACCTCTGAACATGTTTTCTACAAAAATATCATCCACAGAATTGAAATCAAGCCAAGATATTCATTTCAATCAAAATCAGAACATTGATTACAAATGGGTATCAAAACTTCAATACATGATAAATGTAAAAGATCTATTTAGGAGGAGTAATTATCTCCTGAATACGAACGATTACATTATTTATCTTTTCTTCATGAGCTTTCTTGATTCGCTCTACTGTTTCAGCTCCAATCATCTGTTGGTCATATTCCACAATAATAGAGCTACGGCGATTGGTCTCTTCAATCTGATTGGTTTGCATCAATTCTCGCTCTTGCTGTAAAACTTGACAGCGTTCAGCTGCAGATTTATGATCAGTAACAATCTCTGATTGTTCTGTTTCCACGGAGGCAATTTGCTCCTGAAGACGAGCTAGCTCTTCCCTCAACTTCCTAAGCTCTTCAGCTTTTGACGCTTCATCTTTCTCTAGGCGCTCCATATTCTGACGAGTACTTATTATTTCTTCGTCTTTCGCCATTAGCTCTTTAGAAGACTGAGCGAGGAATTCTGTCACAGCAATGTGCTGAGCTTGAGCTTCATTCTCCAATTGAGCAATCTCAGCTGCAGTCAGAGACTTAATGTCCTCCTTTTTAATCTCCCAGTATTTATGGATGTTTGCTTCTAAATCATTCAGGAGATGTTCAAAGAAGACACATTGGGTCCCATAACCAGCCTGTCTCAAAGCTGAAAGTGGAAAACTAGTCGCCTCTCGAAGACTCGTAAAGGGCATAGTCTCATCCTTCATAAGTCGTCTTGAGAATGTATCCAGATACGAATAAATAATATCTGAATACATCCCCATAATCTTTGCTATCCCTGTATCAAAACCGGGAGTCGCTGCAATAATAGGGAAAGGAGCAGGAGGAGCCTCTATTCTTGGAGCTGAAGTTAGTGCTTTTGGAGAACTCGGCAAATGTGAACTCCCCTCACCCACATCAGTTTGAACAAGTGGGGCTTGAGTAGAACTCATAGCCGGTGCAGTTCCTACAGCTGTTGGAATCAAAGAAGCATGATCAAAACCAAAAGACAATAAAGCAGAGACAAGACAAAACTTTGATGAATAAAATATTACCTGGAGCTGGTTCATATTCAGTTTCCTTCGGATCATTCAGCCCGGCTCGTAGTCTGTTCAGAGTACTTTCTGACATGGGATTTATTTCACTGCTTCCCGCCCCAGAAGTACTCAGAACTTGAACTTCTATATGCCTCTCCGGCTCTGGTGTCAACCCTGAGTGTTGACCAATGGTCTTCAGTACATCAATTGGAGTTTTAGACGGTGATTCATCGTCTATCTCCATGTCTTCTTCTCCAAAAGAATGAGACGACGGTTCATAGTCAACTTGTTCGCTCTCTGAAGCTTCAGCAATTGGTTTGAGAGAAGTGGCTTCCTTCACTGATTCTTCCGAAATCAGTAAGTCATTGGCTGTTTCAGTCTGATGCTCGGCCTCTACTGCAGGTTGACTAATCTCCTGCGTATCATCGGCCATTGGCGGAATCGATCCTATATCAGAAGGCATGGATGACCCAGCAGGTTCAGGAATATCTTCTTCAACAGGTTCTGCCTTTACAGAAAAATCAAAAGCATCTTGTTTTTCTGAAGCCAATCGCACAGCACGATCGGTGGGACTCTCTGCATCGAGATAAACTACGGATTTAGTTTTTGAAACTATCACTTTCCTTCCTATTCTTTTTATGAATGGAACAGTAGGATAATTGTCTTTTGGATCACTACCTGCTTCATCAGTATCTCTGACTCGATTGGAAACAGGAGAAGTCCCTGGAATGGTAATTCCTCCACGATTTCGAGTCTCTGCTCGAGTGACTCTTTTTGGGGCAGGCCCAGTAGCACCTTTGCCCCGCTTCCTCTTCGGGGTATTATCAGCAGATATACTTTCTTCAGCACTCCCGATGGGTACAAGTAATGGTTGATGAAGGTCATCAGAGAAGAAAGTTTCTAGAACTTCATCATCAACTTCATCAGTAGCCAAAGGATCTTCTTGATCATGGCAATCTCTAGGCAAGGCTGATTTAGTTGATTTCTTTTCAATATGAATAAAGCTTCTACCTAAGATGCTGAATTTTTCATCAAAGGTATTAGCTGATACATAGAATTTGGCATAAGACGCCAATATTCTAGCTCCTCTCTGATAGGTGACCGGATCTGGCATGGAAAAGGTAGCCCCTGTACCTTTAGCAATATAATATATCCACGCTCTGGCACCATCAATCAACCCGCCTTGATAACCAAAACACGTCGTTGCATTGCCTACATGCAACTGATCGTAACCAAATTGCCGAGCAAACCTGCTCGGAAGATATGGTTCTAGATAAGTGATGTTGTCACGGCGGCAGATTAAATGAGATGGCCTGATCCTCTTCAGCCATTCATGTTGAACATCATCCAACTCATTGCCACCAATGCCATCAACCAACCTCCCAGGCATGGTTTCATAACTAACAGGTGGAAGAACACAAGTGAAGCTCCATAGTTCTCCCATGTTTAATATAGTTCTGCAATCTGTCAAAGTGTCATATTTCCACTTTGGTGTGTGACTGTATCTTTCCAGAAAGGTGTCATCTGGTTTAGCCATCCCAGCATTCATAAGAGATTCGAAGTGCAGAAGCAGCCATCCAAATAAATATGTAAAGGGCATTTCTACCCGAAGAAAGGATGTAAGGCTCTTCCTTGCCAATTCGAACATTCTGTCTGTGTATGCCCTTAATCCAGCATTCAGACGGCGTGTCATTGCTGTCAGTAAATCCATCTTATACCAAAAAACTAGACGGACTGCTGCGAAAATGACTCCTCTGTGCATCCTGTCTGCTGAACAGGTGCCAGAAACTACAAATTTTCTCAGCCAGAGAGAGATAAATCCGGCCAGATGACCTTCAGCAGATAATTCTCGGCTGCCCTGCTTAATATAGGTCTCAAACCTATCACCGGCTTTATAAGTGCCTTCGTCTTCCTCAATGACAATGTCGTCATGAGTAGTATCCCGGATGAGCCTGTCAATCTCAGCTTGATTCAGAGGTTTAAATTCACCGACATACTGCTCAGACTTCTTCTTCTTCTGAACTTCATCAGTACGGCCTTGAAATAAATAGGCCATCCATTTGGAAGAATAACAGTTGGAATCTCCTTCTCCACCTTGTCCTTTATAAAAAGCCTTACAAATACTGTAATGGCACATCAATTCTTCAAAGACATGAAGAACCAGTGGGTTGGCTTCGGAGATCTTATTCATTTCATCAACGAAAGGGATATACTCTTCATATGGCAGATCTGCTGTTGGCAGTTGAGAAATATATGCCATTTCATGAAGGGCGAATCCCATCTCGCCTCTTGGGGTCATGAAGGTGCCAGTACGGTAGTTATACCTCTCCGCTAATGTCACGACCCGCACCCAGTATAGGGGCACGAGAAGTGGGTACGTCCAGCCTACGCCGTAGTGTCGGCGGTAGTAAGCTGTCCTAGGTTGCTAACTAATCTCATGCAGTGAATATAAAAAGTACTTGTCCAGATATCAGCTCCGAATGGAGGGCAAGTAAAGGGTATGATCTACTCAAACACAGTCTAAGCATGAAAAGATAACACAGAAGTTATACCTAAGGAATTAAAGACAACAACAACTAACTACTAAAATAATACACCAATATCTCAAACCAACTTAATACAGACTCAATATCTTAACTTTAATACAACAAGCCAAAACATGAAAGCTAAAGTGGTCTAATAGCTAATCTCCTGAATCACTCCTGAGAGTCGGAACCAAAGGTAGCTAATCCCTCGCCAGGTCCATGGTAAGCAGGACATGTGTCCTCAGGATTATCATCTGTAATATTTTCAACAGGTCCAATCAGGACGGGAACGAGTACAACTCATCAAGAAAAACCCAAGTAAATGACAAAGAACTATAAAGCAGTTATAGACAGTTTTATTGATGAGCATGGCAGTTCTATATAGGTAATGATGGCATAGAGAGGCAGTAAGATACAAAAAAAAAAAGGTAACTAAAACAAGAGAAGAATCATGGCAATGAAGACTGTAATAAAGGCTAACTGAACTAGAATAATATGTACGAGTCCAGACAGTACGATATAAGTCTAATATAATCCCAGTGTGAGTCCAGTCCATATAATCTGATACCAGATAATTTCCAGTACAAGATGAGTCCAACAGTGATCAATGAAACCAGGATGAGTCCAACTATGATCTAACAGTGTGTTTTAAAATACCGAGGTCGACATGCAAACGGCTGTAGGTATCAGGCACATCTCTCACTGATCAGGCAAGAGATGGCTATACTTCCAGTAGATTCCAGTTTAGAGATTCCAGATTTGGGGTATGTCTACATGTCTTACTCAATATTTCCCCGCCCAGCAAGTGAATCCAAAATCGACAAAAAGAATCGAGATGAGTCTGGCCAATACATGATGATTCCAGAAATGATTCCAGAATGATACTAATGACTCCAGTAATAGAGGCCAGCAAGTAAGGTATGTGTCGATACATGAATCCAGAAATATCCATACGTGTTGATACAGAGAATCACATAGAACTAACTAGAACTGAAATACAGTAATCGACAAATAAATGAGAGAATTATCAGAGAATGTACTCGCCTGTTACTCTGGAAAGAGTAGTGTAATATCAGATGTCTGTACCAGGGTCACAATGTCCTAAAATAGAGCAATACAGTTATGACATGTCCAAAATGAAGGTAAATGAAATTTACAATGCAATCTATATGAATTCTAAGCCAATCTAGGTCAAAGTCAAACTTGGTCAACACTACAGTCAAACTAAGTTAAATCAAGTCATACTAGGTCACAAGAAGTTAAACTAAGTCATACAAGGTCAAACAAGGTTAAACAAGTCTAATCTAGGTTAAAGTCAACCCTTGGTCAAATATTCTAGCCAAACTAGTCAACTCTAGTTACTTGGGTCCATATAGGGTCAAGTCTTAGTCTAACTAAGGTTTTGGTTAATCATAGACTAGTCAATAAGGTAATTAGGTTAATCTTGACTAATGGTCAACATCCAGTCAAACCCTATAAGGCTAACTCAAAACCAAACATAGGCTAACATGCCTTAGAATACCTAAGATACTATACTATAATTACCTATACAAAGTATACCACACATAAATACATATAGTACAATACCAACCTTAATCCTATAATCAAGCTAATCCTATTCTCCAACTCAAGTCATGACTCAACTCTAAGTATCTCACTTAACCCCATACATATCTTCATCTATATAGGATTACCCTCATAATCTATATGGTTAACTTAATCATCTAGTTAGGGTTTAGTCAAACCTTAGTCATTAAGTCCTTTTAAGTCTATCCAAGCCATTTCTAGGTCAATTAGGTCATGGTTTGACCTATAGTTGACTTTGGTCAACAATGGTCAATTACCTAGTCAAACTATGTCTTACTAGTCAACTAGTTAGACTAGTCATTTTAGGTCAATCCTAGTCAATTCTAGGTTAACTAGGTCAACTTTGACCTAAGGTTGACTTTGGTCAACCCTTAGTCAACAAGGGTTAACTAGTTGGGTTTTTGGGCCTTTAGGTCAAATTGAGTTAGTCCCAAGACCATGGGCTAGTAACCTAGGCCATGGGCTAGTCATACAGGTTTCCATCTCTACACAAGTACATATATATATATCTATATATATAGTTATACACATCTATCTACTACCTATATCCCAATATGTAAAATACTATATATCATACCATCACCCACATATATATATATAATGATACTTCATGAGAACTAATACAAATATATATATATATATCATATATATATATATATATATATATATATATATATATATATATATATATACATACATATATATATATATAAAACTTACATATAGAGAGGGAAGAAACTATATATATATATATATTACATATATATATAGAGAGAAAGTGAGAGAGAGAGAGACATAGAGTAAGAGAGAGAGAATGAGAGAGAGAGACTGAATAGAGAGAGGGAAAGAGAGTTAACAGGAATGGGAGGGAAGTTCCAGCTTTCCTGGAATCCAGGAAAGCCCCCAATCCACAGGAAAACACACACACACACACAATACACTAAACAGGCCCCTCCTTACACATGTGTGAAAACACATGAATACACATCCATTTCTCCCCAAATTTCACCCACACACACACTAACATTTATACAACATGTTAACCTAATAATAACATAGCATTATATGTAAAAATCAACATTAATTAACAATCAAAATCCAATTTAGAAAACTGGGAATTAAACTGGAAATGGAATATTGGACAGTAAACCTAGATCTTAGGTTAAACCAAACACAACCTAAATCAAACTAAAATGGCCCAAGGTTGGTTGGTAACTGTAGCCCCTAGGTTAGACTAGGATCTTAGCATCCTGACACGGTATCACGACGCGACACGGCATGTCCACGAGGTTTCAAAGTCACACGGGTAAACTAGGTTAAACTGATACACACGTATCAGTACAAATTAGAAAACGACCTAGGACACGACACAAAGCGACACAGGCCTCGTGCTCGTACCCGAAGGTGCGCCTAGGGTTGGGCTTCGTGTCCATGGGCCTGATACGTGTCCACGTTTCGTGTATAACGGACACGAGACGCGTATCGGAACCCTAAAATACGTGTTTCAGACCGTGTAGACGTGTTTTCTCGTGTCTCGTGTTCGTGACACAGGACACGAGATACCACGAAATTGTGTCCACGTGTTCGCCTAAGTATAGGCTACGTGCTCGTGTCAGTACGAAGTGTCTACGTGTCGTGTACAGTGGACACGACACGCCCAAAGTTAGGTGTCTGTGTGTGTATACTGTGCACTGAACGACCCTTTGAGAGTCGATTTCATGTCCGACACGACACGAAGTCATCCCAAACTTTGGGGATGACCTATCAGTCAATGCCCCAAGGTGGGTGTCAAGTTTGACATGTCCAAGTGACGTGTCCAGTGAGAACTGACACAGTGGTAGCAGGGCATTTTCCCTGTGTACTGTGCAGTGTGTCCCGAGGGCTTTGTGTCCAGTTTTGGACACGACACAAGGCCAACTTGTGCTCAGTGAGTAGGGGTTAGGGTTAGCTAGGTCTAGGCTTTATTTTGGTTCAAATACATTTACAAAACAGTGAGTAAATTTTCATGTGACAGTGAGCTATTTACACTAAAATTCAATGTTTTGACAAATAGGATACGTGTCCGATACGACACCAAACAAACCCTAAAATTTACCAAACCTAAAAACAGAGCTAGGGTTATCTAGATGCATGCAATTGTGAGAAAAAACACTATATTAACAAGGTTTAGGAATAATTACCTCTTGGTGCACAAAGTCTTGAAAATCCCTAAAAGAGGGTGATGTATCCTCTAGCCTCAACTTGTCCTCTCTTGGTGAAACTTGAGTAGCACACTTCCCTAGGCTCCCTTAGATTGTAGGTGACCTAATGGAGAAAACTAGAGGTTCAAAGCTCTTGAAATGAGAAAGTTATGGAAGAATGAGTGGAAGGTTTTCTAGGTTTTTCTTGGTTTTGATTTTTCATGTAACTATGGGAATATGAACTAAGTGTTAGCTATATAGGAGAGAGGGGGGGCAAGGGGCTGTCATGGGGTCACTTGGCCGGTCATACTAGGCATGGGGGGTTCAAAACTTCTTGGCTAAGCTAAGGACTTTTTGTGCCTTAAATGGATATTTTGCATAAATCAAGCAAAATATCTATTAAAGTAAAAATAGATATTTTGACACCTTGATTCATGATAAAATCTAACCCTTGGTCATTCTAGGTTAGGGGTTAACCTTTAGATTAGGGTAGCTAGGTTAGGGATTATCAAGTCACTAATCAAAAGTCCATGAATAGTAAAATCTCCCTAATCCTACTTAATTCCTAGAAATATACCAAAATACCCCTTAGGCTAAAACCACAATTTTGATGTTCTAAACTTATGACTAGGCTCACATGATCATGGTTAGTCTCTAGGACAAGTAACTCTAAGGTTACACTAGGGTTTCATTAGTAAATCACAAAGTCATAAGTCATGACTTAGAAAATGGTTTTAATTACACTAAAAATCACCAAAAATCATATCATGACTAAATCATCATTATTAATAATTAAAATAATAAATTTTCAAAAATACCCCATTTTCAGAAAACTGGGTGTTACAAGTCTACCCTCCTTAAAATAATTTCGTCCTCGAAATTTAGATGGTCGTACTCCTCCTGGATCAAACCCTCAACAATCAAAGTCAGAGTTACTACTTAGCAGCATACAAGGTCAACAAGTAAAATGTGGGTAGTAGACCTATACTGGGTCATGTCCAATAAATTGGACTGGCAGGTTTAGGTCAAGGGTGTCCTCAATTTAAATTGGAATCAAAAGTAACTCTATGGGGTAATTTAGGATGAAGTCTTGTGTCAGGAAAGTCGTACTAAGCAATTGAAGTATAAAATGGTGTGCCTTAGTGGGATACTAAAGTCATGGGTGTAGGTTGTCAAGTCTAGGTCATGCCTGTGAAATTGGTTTTGAGTAAACAACTAGTCTTGTGCTCCTAATTTAAAATTCATGGTAATGTGCCTACGATGATCATAATTAGAGTGGGAATGGTCAATGGCCTAAATTTAAACCAGAAGTTGTGATGCAATAGTAGTACAAGGATAGGTTAAATGGGATAGTCTGTGACTATGGGTATTAGACTAGGTAGGTAAGAAAACAATGAATCAATAGGGTTAAGAGGTTTACCATTCTATGGTTAGAGCTACTCTTCTAAGTCAAAGGTATAGCACATACATCAATTCATTCCTAAAGGATTATATTAACAATTAGAGCTACTCCTACTCCTACTCCTACTCCTACTCCCACTCCTAAGTAAGAGATAAAATCAAAAGAACTATCAGGTCAAATTCATCAAAAATAAGAAATAGGTAGGAGCATATGGAATTGGATTTCAAGACAGATATAATGAAACAAGATGGGAATGGATTTGAAAGAACAGAACCTGCAAGTGGCTCCATCCATGTAGAATAATATATAAAAGCGAACCAAAGTGCAATAGGTTGATCAGACCATCATGCACCGGCCCTGATTAGACAATATGTTAGTGGGTACTAGCCCCCAATAAAATATGTCGTGATCAAGCTCGATAAAATATAAGCTTGCAAAACTAAGGCTAAATTAGCAGTAAAGAAGGTCAAAATATAAGGGAGGTAATGATGAATAAGGTTAAATAGTCCAAGATCCCTTAAACATCAAGGAGTGAGGGTGAATTAAAACAAGAGGAAAAGGGTTTTCAATATCGAAGTTCAAAATAAGATTCTCAAGGGTCGTCCCGGAATCTCTCATGAAATCCTAACAGTGACTGAGTATACTTTCATCCTAATACCTTAATTCCTATATTCTATCGCAAGCTCATAGCAGTACAACTAAGTCGTCGTGCTACTACGATATCGCACAAATGCGACTCTCGACCTGCATGGGATTTGTCACGCCCCGATTCATAGAGTCATTTATTCACATATTTTATCTCTTGGAATCGATCGTCCTCGCTTGGGCGTGATGCCGTACAAGTCTGGTATTGCACTTGTACAAGGCAAAGATGGTACATAATCGATTATTCTTCAAATAGGAACACATCGCAGCGGCAGAAGCAGATAAATTGAATTTAATGAGGACAATCTCTCTTATTGAATAGAAGTACATCACTTTTTTATAGCAGTGGAGAAAAAGAGTAATTTGAAGCCACACAGAGATATGTAGAACTTTATTCTCTTTATTGATAATTGAAGAAGAGTACAAGACTTGTATTGAAGTACAATGATTACAGCACATCTCACTCTACATTGGAAACCAACTGAACAATGCTATACAGCTTACATTTGATATTTAGATACAATGGATTACAACTCGATATACTGACTTGGCTTACAATCTCACTGGTACAACTGATTACAATGTTCCATACATTATGCCCTTTATAAACAGAAGACATCATCTTGTGCAAGGAGAGCTTCTGTATGCCCAACAAATCTTCGATGCCGCGGGACCAATCAAGCCAATCTTCGTGTGTAGAACATTCCAAGCACGAGCACCTGCCCACAAAACGTGGGTCAGCACGTCATCTATGTACTGGCGAGCAGAATCCAACCCACTCGCATAAACCAACATTAAAGTGATCATTTAAGCAAGCATTTATTAGAATGATCTTTCTACTTGGGGCCTAGCATCAGTTTACAGTTCATGGGCAATAATCAGAGTGAAGCATGTAAACATATTCTTAGTAGCATTCATGTGGACATATCATTTATCATTCTTGGTGTTATCATGCAAAGGCATCATTGAGGCATACTAGGTGTTATCATGCAAAGGCATCATTGAGGCATCGTTAACATTAACATTTTAAACATGTTATAACAGTTCTCACTTCAAGCATCACTTAGCATGTATGTTGTGTTTGAGCAATAATGATAGCAAGGCATCTTTCTAGCATACTAAATGGAACATGTTAAGCAGGCAAGTTAAACCAACTTATACAATATCACAATTATGTGATTTCTTACCGATAGCCGACTCCTCGTACCTGTATCAATTACAGGTTATCTGATATACTTACTCTGCCTGCACAAAACATTCATTAGCATGCATCCTGACTACATGGTCACTGGTGTTGTTAAACCATATGGACTCTTCTCATTTCATTTCATTTTAAGATAATGCGGTCAGCATAGTAGGTGGCGAGCCTCTATGCCACCCCGCCTTATCCGTGCTCCCATAGCACTCATCATTATTTCCTCCTAGGCCGAATCGGTCCCCAGGGCCCTAGGAACCGTTCGAGGAAATTATTACTCAAACCTTGTATACAAGTTGTCCATGACCATGCGAATACGTGTCCGGCTCGATTGTGAACAAAATCACATGGTAAAATATATTAAGGAAAGTAAAGGCAACAGTGCATCATTAGTCATATTCAATGACTTATTCATTTCGTCATTACCATCATTTCATTTGGTGATCTCAACGATCCCAGCTTTATCATATCTCATTCATTACTTCATTGCAATGTATCTCATATCATTCCTTTCTTAAGAGGAACTTAACATACATTCATTTCTTATAAGGGACAGGTAGCATTTCATATTCTTGTAACAGTTATAGAGAGAGTACATGATTCTAGTGTTTTATTCAGTTCATTGGGTCGATAGCACCGCCAGTTCACTTCTTATTCTATCATTCATAAGGCATCTCATTAATCAAGTGTTTTATCGTTTCAGCAGCATTAAGCATAAGAAGCAAGGTTATCAATTCAATCTCAGGCATCGAATTACATTAGCAGTTCAATGTGTTGTACATTTCAATAATTCTCAGCAAAAGCATCTCTATTATTCAGCAACTAACATATGGGACATTTAGGGGCAGTTCATAGCATTTCAATACTTCATCTATTAATCATGAAGGAGTAAGGAGGAGGAAGGACGGTTCCACTCACCCAAAATTCTACTAAGCATAGCTCCACCAGCGAGCTACGTTCCAATACCCATTCCGTCTAGCCAGCTAAGAGAGACTGCGTCAGTCTCAATTCTTCTCATTCCCAACATAAGTCACGGTCCAATATTCTGATCCCATCTAATAAGCCAACCAAATGCCTCGTGCGGAGCGGGGCATTACATAATATACCACTCAAAAAAAGTTTCGTCCTCGAAACTTAAGAAAACAACTCTTCTACTAGATTCACTTAGTCACAACGAGTCATTCATTCAGCTTCAATTCAATATTCATTTCAGCACACTCGGTCATCTCAAAATAGCTATCCAACTGTACCATTTAAATCTATCAACGATTCGATCTGTCTATCTCTTTTTCAATTACTTGTAACTTCTCCTTGATCCGCCAACATTTTTCTTACATTTCTATCTCAGTCGCAACATATCACTTCGTTTGGATCCATACACATATTTTAGGCGTCCCTAAAACATATGCATTTCAGCCAAAGTCCGTGCTAGTGCGATAAATTCTTCCCATAAGGTTATCTCAGTCACAACCAATCACTTCTGATGGATCCATACACATATTTTAGGCGTCCCCAAAACATATGTACTTCAGCCAACTTCCATGTTAGTGCGATTCGATCAGCCACAATATAACTCTCTTTTCTAAATCCAACTTAGCATCCTTTCAATTGACTTATTGCTTTATTCACCTTGCACAATCACTATCTTCCAGGCTACAATACTTAATATCAGGGACAACTTGGTTAAACTCTATACCCAAACATAACATTTCTAACATTCGATCAAGGGTCTAACTTAGAGCCAACCATATCAAGAGTTCACAACATGCAATCATATTCCTTCCCAAATCCAACAATATTTTTCACCGAGGCAACTCATCTTTTCTATAAGACACAGTCCGAAGTCACCCACTATCGATTACCCGAATCAGGGTATAATTCTATACAACAGTCAAGGTTAACTTAGCTACCCGACTATAGGTACACTCAAGCCTTACCTTACGATTGCAATTCCCACTTATGGCCGACATATAATCCTTAATGGTCAAACATCTCTTAAGGCTCAAGTTCAAGCATACATTCCCTTAGGTCAATACTCATTATCATTGTCTCTCATTCAATGCCACAAGGTCATCCTATGGGTCTCCAATAGTCACCTATTATTCAGCCAGTCTCTAAGGTTAGCTACACTGATAGCTAAACTTAATCGTTCAGGTGACTTCCCTAGAGTGGACGGCTACTAGGGTTATACTAGTTTCTTATTCTTAAGGCCAACAAGCAACCAACAGTTCTAAGGAACTTTACCCAAACCTATGGGTTTTAACTCAGTCCGATTAACTAATCGCCATTGTTGGCTATGCCAACAATTGGTCATGCAGCCCTCGGTTTCTAGGGTCAAGTCTATCTATCTAGTATCTTCCTCAAGGAACTAATTCCCACAGAGGCTCACTCTAGACTTACCCAACGATTGACTAAGATCGATCTATCAACATTACGGTCAATTCCCAATCCGACATACGATTCTCATCGTTCCAATAGTCCATCAAGTAAATTCCCAACGATTCAATTTCTATTCCAATTCCTTTATACTCACACAAACCCATAAGCCAAGGCTAACTATTCAAGGGTCATCAATTCCGTTAGTCTCAACAGGACTATAGAATCATACTATTCGGTCTGTATGACGAAGTCACACCACTCAGTCATAAGCCAACAATCTATATCCCAACCAACAATCACCTATACCGACATTATCCAACACGTTTAAAATTTCTCCATCCTATTCGTTTCTCAATCATCAAACTATCTTACGAGCATTCTTAAGTCATAATGCAGCAATGGTCAAATAGTTCATCCATTCAATCCGATAATTTATGTATCACTTGACCATCCTCTAGGCAACGACAGTATTCAGAGTCACTAATTATTTCTCTAGTACAATTCAATTCCTCAGCACACATGCACATAGGCAACGACTATCCTTTGGTGATCTAGATGGGTTAACATCTATTACACCTTAGGGTCAAGGCACAAATCTCTAATATTCCTTTGATTCACCGACAATATTTTCAAACTTCCAGCTTGGCAACCAACTTTGTATTAGCCACATTTGATTTACATTCAACCAATCGAAGTCAACATTCAGATGTTCTAAGCCACAATATTCTCTATCCAAGTCTATTTACCCATAGCATTCTAACTGTCTTACTAGTCCGAGTCATCACTCAACTAAACAATTTCTAACCAAGCCACTGGTTACAATTTCTTCCAATCTCGCTACTCAATATAACATCACCGTCAAGGGACACTCGAGCAATCTAGCAACAATATATGACTTCCAGCTAAGTCTCGGCACTACCCAGTACCCACAAATAGTCTCATTGCTATTCTATGGAAAGGGTCAACATACATCTCGTTCTGAGATGGTAGAGGCAATATACCACTCAGAAACGAAGCCATCCTTAAACAATACCAACTCAATCTATTCCGGACATTCGTGATCTATGATGATCACAACACTTAGCCAATATCTCGATGTCTCAATATCATAAGCCAACATTCTTAGGGTCTCGAAAGTACTAACGAGCACATATGAGTCAACTCAGTAGTTCTGCTGAACTCATCCATCAATTATTCATTCCCAAATCCTTCTCCATCACATGCTATTCTCTACTTGTTACAGCATACCCAGTCACTTTTCTATATTCCCATATTTCCAACAGCATTCACAATATAGCATACTATGGCATCGAGTCATTGTTGGGTTATTTGTGTCCAAGCCAACAACAATCATTCATTCAAGGGCATCACAATATATATAGACTTATTGTATGGAACATCCAGTGAGCAGCCAAGAGGGTCAATAATCTTTCAGACACGAACAACATAGGATGATTACAGAACAACAACAACATAATCGCGGAAGCAATCTTTGATTTAATCGCGGAAGCAACGTTGAGTGATCGCGGAAGCAACTTTGGTTAATCGTCGATGCAACTTTGATTTGAAACGAATCAAAGAAGAGACCAAGGACGTAAAGCCGTGCTCTGATACCAATTTGTCACGCCCCGATTCATAGAGTCATTTATTTACATATTTTATCTCTTGGAATCGATCGTCCTCGCTTGGGCGTGATGCCGTACAAGTCTGGTATTGCACTTGTACAAGGCAAAGATGGTACATAATCGATTATTCTTCAAATAGGAACACATCGCAGCGGCAGAAGCAGATAAATTAAATTTAATAAGGACAATCTCTCTTATTGAATAGAAGTACATCACTTCTTTATAGCAGTGGAGAAAAAGAGTAATTTGAAGCCACACAGAGATATGTAGAACTTTATTCTCTTTATTGATAATTGAAGAAGAGTACAAGACTTGTATTGAAGTACAATGATTACAGCACATCTCACTCTACATTGGAAACCAACTGAACAATGCTATACAGCTTACATTTGATATTTAGATACAATGGATTACAACTCGATATACCGACTTGGCTTACAATCTCACTGGTACAACTGATTACAATGTTCCATACATTATGCCCTTTATAAACAGAAGACATCATCTTGTGCAAGGAGAGCTTCTGTATGCCCAACAAATCTTCGATGCCGCGGGACCAATCAAGCCAATCTTCGTGTGTAGAATATTCCAAGCACGAGCACCTGCCCACAAAACGTGGGTCAGCACGTCATCTATGTACTGGCGAGCAGAATCCAACCCACTCGCATAAACCAACATTAAAGTGATCATTTAAGCAAGCATTTATTAGAATGATCTTTCTACTTGGGGCCTAGCATCAGTTTACAGTTCATGGGCAATAATCAGAGTGAAGCATGTAAACATATTCTTAGTAGCATTCATGTGGACATATCATTTATCATTCTTGGTGTTATCATGCAAAGGCATCATTGAGGCATACTAGGTGTTATCATACAAAGGCATCATTGAGGCATCGTTAACATTAACATTTTAAACATGTTATAACAGTTCTCACTTCAAGCATCACTTAGCATGTATGTTGTGTTTGAGCAATAATGATAGCAAGGCATCTTTCTAGCATACTAAATGGAACATGTTAAGCAGGCAAGTTAAACCAACTTATACAATATCACAATTATGTGATTTCTTACCGATAGCCGACTCCTCGTACCTGTATCAATTACAGGTTATCTGATATACTTACTCTGCCTGCACAAAATATTCATTAGCATGCATCCTGACTACATGGTCACTGGTGTTGTTAAACCATATGGACTCTTCTCATTTCATTTCATTTTAAGATAATGCGGTCAGCATAGTAGGTGGCGAGCCTCTATGCCACCCCGCCTTATCCGTGCTCCCATAGCACTCATCATTATTTCCTCCTAGGCCGAATCGGTCCCCAGGGCCCTAGGAACCGTTCGAGGAAATTATTACTCAAACCTTGTATACAAGTTGTCCATGACCATGCGAATGCGTGTCCGACTCGATTGTGAACAAAATCACATGGTAAAATATATTAAGGAAAGTAAAGGCAACAGTGCATCATTAGTCATATTCAATGACTTATTCATTTCGTCATTACCATCATTTCATTTGGTGATCTCAACGATCCCAGCTTTATCATATCTCATTCATTACTTCATTGCAATGTATCTCATATCATTCCTTTCTTAAGAGGAACTTAACATACATTCATTTCTTATAAGGGACAGGTAGCATTTCATATTCTTGTAACAGTTATAGAGAGAGTACATGATTCTAGTGTTTCATTCAGTTCATTGGGTCGATAGCACCGCCAGTTCACTTCTTATTCTATCATTCATAAGGCATCTCATTAATCAAGTGTTTTATCGTTTCAGCAGCATTAAGCATAAGAAGCAAGGTTATCAATTCAATCTCAGGCATCGAATCACATTAGCAGTTCAATGTGTTGTACATTTCAATAATTCTCAGCAAAAGCATCTCTATTATTCAGCAACTAACATATGGGATATTTAGGGGCAGTTCATAGCATTTCAATACTTCATCTATTAATCATGAAGGAGTAAGGAGGAGGAAGGACGGTTCTACTCACCCAAAATTCTACTAAGCATAGCTCCACCAGCGAGCTACGTTCCAATACCCATTCCGTCTAGCCAGCTAAGAGAGACTGCGTCAGTCTCAATTCTTCTCATTCCCAACATAAGTCACGGTCCAATATTCTGATCCCATCCAATAAGCCAACCAAATGCCTCGTGCGGAGCGGGGCATTACAGGCCACCACTAAAAACGTGTCACGACCCGCACCCAGTATAGGGGCACGAGAAGTGGGTACGTCCAGCCTACGCCGCAGTGTCGGCGGTAGTAAGCTGTCCTAGGTTGCTAACTAATCTCATGCAGTAAATATAAAAAGTACTTGTCTAGATATCAGCTCCGAATGGAGGGCAAGTAAAGGGTATGATCTACTCAAACACAGTCTAAGCACGAAAAGTTAACACAGAAGTTATACCTAAGGAATTAAAGACAACAACAACTAACTACTAAAATAATACACCAATATCTCAAACCAACTTAATACAGACTCAATATCTTAACTTTAATACAACAAGCCAAAACATGAAAGCTAAAGTGGTCTACTAGCTAATCTCCTGAATCACTCCTGAGAGTCGGAACCAAAGGTAGCTAATCCCTCGCCAGGTCCATGGTAAGCAGGACATGTGTCCTTAGGATTATCATCTGTAATATTTTCAACAGGTCCAATCAGGACGGGAACGAGTACAACTCATCAAGAAAAACCTAAGTAAATGACAAAGAACTATAAAGCAGTTATAGACAGTTTTATTGATGAGCATGGCAGTTCTATACAGGTAATAATGGCATAGAGAGGCAGTAAGATACAAGAAAAGAAAGGTAACTAAAATAAGAGAAGAATCATGGCAATGAAGACTGTAATAAAGGCTAACTGAACTAGAATAATATGTACGAGTCCAGACAGTACGATATAAGTCTAATGTAATCCCAGTGTGAGTCCAGTCCATATAATCTGATACCAGATAATTTCCAGTACAAGATGAGTCCAACAGTGATCAATAAAACCAGGATGAGTCCAACTATGATCTAACAGTGTGTTTTAAAATACCGAGGTCGACATGCAAACGGCTGTAGGTATCAGGCACATCTCTCACTGATCAGGCAAGAGATGGCTATGCTTCCAGTAGATTCCAGTTTGGAGATTCCAGATTTGGGGTATGTCTACATGTCTTACTCAATATTTCTCCGCCCAGCAAGTGAATCCAAAATCGACAAAAAGAATCAAGATGAGTCTGGCCAATACATGATGATTCCAGAAATGATTCCAGAATGATACTAATGACTCTAGTAATAGAGGCCAGCAAGTAAGGTATGTGTCGATACATGAATCCAGAAATATCCATACGTGTTGATACAGAGAATCACATAGAACTAACTAGAACTGAAATACAGTAATCGACAAATAAATGAGAGAATTATCAGAGAATGTACTCGCCTGTTACTCTGGAAAGAGTAGTATAATATCAGATGTCTGTACCAGGGTCACAATGTCCTAAAATAGAGCAATACAGTTATGACATGTCCAAAATGAAGGTAAATGAAATCTACAATGCAATCTATATGAATTCTAAGCCAATCTAGGTCAAAGTCAAACTTGGTCAACACTACAGTCAAACTAAGTCAAATCAAGTCATACTAGGTCACAAGAAGTTAAACTAAGTCATACAAGGTCAAACAAGGTTAAACAAGTCTAATCTAGGTTAAAGTCAACCCTTGGTCAAATATTCTAGCCAAACTAGTCAACTCTAGTTACTTGGGTCCATATAGGGTCAAGTCTTAGTCTAACTAAGATTTTGGTTAATCATAGACTAGTCAATAAGGTAATTAGGTTAATCTTGACTAATGGTCAACATCCAGTCAAACCCTATAAGGCTAACTCAAAACCAAACATAGGCTAACATGCCTTAGAATACCTAAGATACTATACTATAATTACCTATACAAAGTATACCACACATAAATACATATAGTACAATACCAACCTTAATCCTATAATCAAGCTAATCCTATTCTCCAACTCAAGTCATGACTCAACTCTAAGTATCTCACTTAACTCCATACATATCTTCATCTATATAGGATTACCCTCATAATCTATATGGTTAACTTAATCATCTAGTTAGGGTTTAGTCAAACCTTAGTCATTATGTCCTTTTAAGTCTATCCAAGCCATTTCTAGGTCAATTAGGTCATGGTTTGACCTATAGTTGACTTTGGTCAACAATGGTCAATTACCTAGTCAAACTATGTCTTACTAGTCAACTAGTTAGACTAGTCATTTTAGGTCAATCCTAGTCAATTCTAGGTTAACTAGGTCAACTTTGACCTAAGGTTGACTTTGGTCAACCCTTAGTCAACAAGGGTTAACTAGTTGGGTTTTTGGGCCTTTAGGTCAAATTGAGTTAGTCCCAAGACCATGGGCTAGTAACCTAGGCCATGGGCTAGTCATACAGGTTTCCATCTCTACACAAGTATATATATATATATATATATATATATATATATATATATATATATATATATATATATATATATATATATATATATATATATATATATATATATCTATATATATAGTTATACACATCTATCTACTACCTATATCCCAATATGTAAAATACTATATATCATACCATCACCCACATATATATATATATATATATATAATGATACTTCATGAGAACTAATACAAATATATATATATATATATATATCATATATATATATATACATATATATATATAAAACTTACATATAGAGAGGGAAGAAACTATATATATATATTACATATATAGAGAGAGAGAGAAAGTGAGAGAGAGAGAGACATAGAGTAAGAGAGAGAGAATGAGAGAGAGAGACTGAATAGAGAGAGGGAAAGAGAGTTAACAGGAATGGGGGGAAGTTCCAGCTTTTCTGGAATCCAGGAAAGCCCCCAATCCACAGGAAAACACACACACACACACAATACACTAAACAGGCCCCTCCTTACACATGTGTGAAAACACATGAATACACATCCATTTCTCCCCAAATTTCACCCACACACACACTAACATTTATACAACATGTTAACCTAATAATAACATAGCATTATATGTAAAAATCAACATTAATTAACAATCAAAATCCAATTTAGAAAACTGGGAATTAAACTGGAAATGGAATATTGGACAGTAAACCTAGATCTTAGGTTAAACCAAACACAACCTAAATCAAACTAAAATGGCCCAAGGTTGGTTGGTAACTGTAGCCCCTAGGTTAGACTAGGATCTTAGCATCTTGACACGGTGTCACGACGCGACACGGCGTGTCCACGAGGTTTCAAAGTCACACGGGTAAACTAGGTTAAACTGATACACACGTATCAGTACAAATTAGAAAACGACCTAGGACACGACACAAAGCGACACAGGCCTCGTGCTCGTGCCCGAAGGTGCGCCTAGGGTTGGGCTTCGTGTCCATGGGCCTGATACGTGTCCACATTTCGTGTATAACGGACACGAGACGCGTATCGGAACCCTAAAATACGTGTTTCAGACCGTGTAGACGTGTTTTCTCGTGTCTCGTGTTCGTGACACAGGACACGAGACACCACAAAATTGTGTCCACGTGTTCGCCTAAGTATAGGCTACGTGCTCGTGTCAGTACGAAGTGTCTACGTGTCGTGTACAGTGGACACGACACGCCCAAAGTTAGGTGTCTGTGTGTGTATACTGTGCACTGAACGACCCTTTGAGAGTCGATTTCGTGTCCGACACGACACGAAGTCATCCTAAACTTTGGGGATGACCTGTCAGTCAATGTCCCAAGGTGGGTGTCAAGTTTGACGTGTCCAAGTGACGTGTCCAGTGAGAACTGACACAGTGGTAGCAGGGCATTTTCCCTGTGTACTGTGCAGTGTGTCCCGAGGGCTTTGTGTCCAGTTTTGGACACGACACAAGGCCAACTTGTGCTCAGTGAGTAGGGGTTAGGGTTAGCTAGGTCTAGGCTTCATTTTGGTTCAAATACATTTACAAAACAGTGAGTAAATTTTTATGTGACAGTGAGCTATTTACACTAAAATTCAATGTTTTGACAAATAGGATACGTGTCCGATACGACACCAAATAAACCCTAAAATTTACCAAACCTAAAAACAGAGCTAGGGTTACCTAGATGCATGCAATTGTGAGAAAAAACACTATATTAACAAGGTTTAGGAATAATTACCTCTTGGTGCACAAAGTCTTGAAAATCCCTAAAAGAGGGTGATGTATCCTCTAGCCTCAACTTGTCCTCTCTTGGTGAAACTTGAGTAGCACACTTCCCTAGGCTCCCTTAGATTGTAGGTGACCTAATGGAGAAAACTAGAGTTTCAAAGCTCTTGAAATGAGAAAGTTATGGAAGAATGAGTGGAAGGTTTTCTAGGTTTTTCTTGGTTTTGATTTTTCATGTAACTATGGGAATATGAACTAAGTGTTAGCTACATAGGAGAGAGGGGGGGCAAGGGGCTGTCATGGGGTCACTTGGCCGGCCATACTAGGCATGGGGGGTTCAAAACTTCTTGGCTAAGCTGAGGACTTTTTGTGCCTTAAATGGATATTTTGCATAAATCAAGCAAAATATCTATTAAAGTAAAAATAGATATTTTGACACCTTGATTCATGATAAAATCTAACCCTTGGTCATTCTAGGTTAGGGGTTAACCTATAGATTAGGGTAACTAGGTTAGGGATTATCAAGTCACTAATCAAAACTCCATGAATAGTAAAATCTCCCTAATCCTACTTAATTCCTAGAAATTTACCAAAATACCCCTTAGGCTAAAACCACAATTTTGATGTTCTAAACTTATGACTAGGCTCACATGATCATGGTTAGTCTCTAGGACAAGTAACTCTAAGGTTACACTAGGGTTTCATTAGTAAATCACAAAGTCATAAGTCATGACTTAGAAAATGGTTTTAATTACACTAAAAATCACCAAAAATCATATCATGACTAAATCATCATTATTATTAATTAAAATAATAAATTTTCAAAAATACCCCATTTTCAGAAAACTGGGTGTTACAGCTAACGCCAAGAACAAATCCGGGTTTGGCCTGAAACCATAGGCAGTGCACTTAATAGCATCATATAGGCCTATCACCTGTAACTGTTCACCAAAATTCTTCAGGATCCATTTCACAAGAGCAGTCCATCTGGTATTCTCTGGATTTACCAGACCAGTCAGCCTCATAGACTGTTTTGGTAGATGGCATTTTCCAGTTGAGCAAATTCGTTTGCAAAAATTGGGACTCTGACTGGCTTCAGCAGTGCCGAGTCCTCAGGAGGGATGGTGGCAGGTAGCAGTCCTCGCAGAGATGTGACATGTGGTTCAGTACCACTGCAGAATCTTCCTTGACGATATCCTATCCACCCAGCCTTTGCTTGTCGGGATGGAGTGATATCCCACTTCATCTGTCTTTGACAACTCGCATGAAATAAACGAGCTATGTTGATGCTTTTTGATAAACCAGTCAAATACATTGGCTGATTTACATCACCATCCCTATAGTAACAGTATGATACTTTGTCCAGAGCAGGCTGAGAATTCATGTCAATAGCATCTCCGAAAAGAAATGCTGGCTTCGAATGGGTAACACCATCCACACTTTGTAAAGGCAGTCCACTCATCAGGTTCAGCAAAGTGTCATTTTCTTGATTGGTCAAAAGAGCTATTCTTGTAGAAGGTCCATCGAATTGGGGAAAACGAACATGTGATAGGTCACTTCTATAGTTATTTCCTACACATCCTTCAAATTCTGCCTCCTAAGCCAGAATATCCACTGCAAAAGAAGAATAAAACCTTAGAAATCTTCAACATCAAGAAACTCAAGGTTCAGCATACGCTCAGTTTTCCTTGAGCGTATGGCAGACTCAAGGTTTAGCATACGCTCAGTTTTTACTAAGCGTATGGCAGACTCAAGGTTCAGCATACGCTCAGTTTTTACTAAGCGTATGGCAGATTCAAGGTGCAGCATACGCTCAGTTTTCCTTGAGCGTATAACAGACTCGAAGATCCATATATGCTCAGTTTATCCTAAGTGTATGACAGATTCAGAGATCACTTTTTACGCTCAGTTTATCTTAAGTGAATGATTTTAAAAAAGTTCAGTTTATGTTCAGTTTGAGCGTATCAGTGTATGGTTGACAAGATGATCATCAAAAACATACGCTAACACAGGAGTTAGCGTATCTCAGTGAGACAACTCGCCATAGCATATTCTTTTAAGACAGCGTATTTTGACATTTATATCGAAAATACGCGTATCATACAGAATACGCTCCAAACATATTTTTCGTATAAACAAAAAATATAGGATACGGCTAAACCCTAAAGAGGAAAGCGTATTTTTTTTGACGTATTTGACCCTAAAAAGGGGATACGTTTTATGATTTGGTTCTAACCAGAGCCCTAAATAGGGGATAGTTACAGTTCATCATCATCATCCTCACCATAGAGAGGCTTCAATGGGCGTTCACTTCGTCGAACGCGCTCATTGGTAGTTTTTTTAGCAGCGGCGGCGGCGGGCTGAGATGACTCCGCCGGAGCCTTCCCCTTTCCCTTCGCAGCAGCATCAATCTTGGGCGCCATTGATAAAGCTTGAGTTGAAGAAGAAGAAGAAGTTGAGTCTTGAGTTTCTTTTTCTCTCTCGAAGATGGATGCAAAAGTAAAGAAATAAATCAGGTCTTGGAAGACCTATTTATAGAAGAAAAGAAGAAGTTCAAACGGCAGATATTCTTTAAACAGAATCCATAAAGATTTGCACTGATATTGAGGAAGATAACAAACTCATGCCAGCGTGTCAGGACTTATTCCCACTTTAAGTTCAAAGTAATTTCAAACTTTTGAAATTCATAAAGTTCGAAAACTTTGAAGGGGGTCTTGTAGGGTATAAAAATTATGACACGCTGACATAAGATTCAGCCCAAGTCATACGCTCAAGGCCATACGCTCAGTAAAAGCCATACGCTAAAGGCCATATGCTCAGTCAAAGCCATACGCTCAAGGCCATATGCTCATCTAAAGGCCGTACACTCAGTGAATATTTTAATATTTCTTGAGATGACAGCACAGTATGTATTTAATGAAGGATGAATCTGACACTTTGTCTTTCGTACAAAGACAGCTGCCCCATGAAGATTAGCCGTCGTATAGGTTTTCGAGAAAAGATTTTGTCTCTTACGAGGACAGCTCAGCAGCCATCATAAATAAAGAGCCATTATTACTGTCATTTCTGACAGTCTGTCAGCCATCATATCTGCAGCACGACGCTCAAGAAATATTTGTCAGTATTTGAAGATATGGCGTGTTTGAGAAGATTGAGAATAGCCACGTGTCTACTCCCTCAATCCACACGGCTTCTTCCCATCCAAATGAGCGTATGGACCTCATACGACTCCTTGCCATCTAAGTGAGCGTATGGACCCCATACGACTCCTTGCTTAGTGAGCGTATGGACCCTATACGACTCCTTGCTTAGTGAGCGTATGGACCCCATACGACTCCTTGCTTAGTGAGCGTATGGACCCTATACGACTCCTTGCCATCCAAGTGAGCGTATGGACTCCATACGACTCCTTCCCAGCCAAGTGAGCGTATGGACCCCATACGACTCCTTCCCAATCAAGTAAGCGTATCAGCTTTATTTATATGATCCAAGTTAGCGTATGCAAGACATGTGCCTTCAAAAGCTAGCGTATGACTCTTCTTCAAAGACAGCGTATCACAGCAAAGGCATCCAGGACGACTTTCAATATACAGTCAACATACGTTCTCACGTGTCCTGTATTCAGTTACTCAGTTATTCAGAAGTTATGCAACGTAGCATCCATGCCACCAATCTCTCCTAGATATATTCCACTACTCTCAACTGTACTCCAACGTGTCTTCACCAGAATTTGCCACGCGTCCCTGCAGTTATGCACACGTCAAGTAACTGACTGAGCGTATGCTTCAGAACAGTTATCCAGAACTCTATAAAAGAGAGTTTCTTCATCTTCATCAGGACTACAGTCAATTTCAGAGAGAACAGAGAGATTGCCCAGTTGCTGTCCAAGTTCTTCGAAGTTCGAGTTTTCTTCATCGCATCATCCAAGGGATAAAGTAATCGTCTTCTAGATTAGATTCCTACAGTTGTAATTTTCTCAGATACAAAATAAATAAAGTGAATTTATTTATGGAAAACACCCCTTGTCCCCAGAAAATTATCAAGCATGCTTTGAGTCTTCTCTCGATGCAATCTGAGGAGCTCCAAAACAAATCAAATGAGTTTAGCGAACTGAGGCATGTGGCCAATGATGTTGCTACTTGGCAAGCGCCTCCCATTGGATCTATCAAGATCAATGTCGATGGGGCAACATCCCCGTCGGGCTGTGCTGCTGCTGCGATTGCCAGGGATGCCATGGGTTCATTTATTGCGGCTGAGACAAAGCATTTTGTTTGTCATAATCCTGCTGATCAGAGCCTCCAAGCTGAATTGGAGGCAATAAATGTCGGGATTGGCTTAGCCCGGAATTTGAGTAACTGCAATATCTGCATTGAAGGAGACTCTATGGTTGCTTACAGGATATTCAAAGGGGAATCTCACCTCATTCCATGGAGACTTTCGAATCTGGTTAAAGCTATCCAAAAGGATTTAGTTGATTTTCATTCTATCAAGCTTTCATTTGTTAGAAGAGAGGGTAATAATGTTGCCCATATTTTAGCTGGGCAAGCTCGGATAAACCTTTCCTCTGAGAAGCTCTCTTCTCCTCCTCCTTGTATTGTCCAGGTCCTGATTGAGGACTGCTCTCTGGATGTAAACAATGCTATTTGATTTAATAAATGCCTTTTCCCTCTCAAAAAAAAGAGTAAGATTCTAAAATTATACGTATTGTAATTTAAAATTAAAATAATAACTTAAATTGTTATCAAAGTCCGGAAGGATTAGTCCAACATACTTGAGAAACACAACGTAATAAAAATATTACAATAACATCTCTACTATTATTATCCTCCGTTAAATAAAAAAATTAAAAAATAAAATAACATTCTAACTAAGCATATGTACGTAATTAAAAAAAATAAAAGTTATAGAATTATTCTAACTAGAACATATAATAAAATTTATAAAATTAATTATATTTAAACTATATATATATATATATATATATATATATATATATATATATATATATATATATATATATATATATATATATATATATATATGAGCGGATCAAAAGTCCCCCTTAGAAAACCCCCTAAAAACCCCCTCACTCTAATTCGTAATAATAATGTTAATATTAATGTTAAAATTAATGTTAATGTTAATGTTAATATTAATGTTAATGTTAATATTAATTTTTTTTATATTTTTTTATATTAATGTTAATGTTAATGTTAATATTAATATTAATGTTAATGTAAATGTAAATGTTAATGTTAATATTAATTTTAATGTTAAGTTTAATGTTAATTTTAGTATTTAATGTTAATATTAATATTAAAATTAATATTAATATTAATATTAACATTAAATTACGGATTAGAGTGAGGGGGGGTTTTCTAAGGGGGGCTTTTGATCCGCTTCCTATATATATATATATATATATATATATATATATATATATATATATATATATATATATATATATATGCACATCGAGTCGTGGTGTACTGGTAACACCACCGTGCACGGGGGGTGAGGGTCGGGTTCGAGCCCTCCCTTCTACGGAGGTGGCTGGGTGGCGGTGGCCACGGCCTCCGGGCCAAGGTCGGGTGGAGTCGTCCACCGGCTTTGCTTTTAAAATATATATATATATATATATATATATATATATATATATATATATATATATATATGTATATATATATTTGGAATGAGGTAAATTGTTTCTGGAATCGCTCCCACTGGGATTCGAACTCCTGACCACTCGGGGCCGCATGCATCTCTCTTAACCACTAGGCTAGAGGTCATCTGCTATATATATATATATATATATATATATATATATATATATATATATATATATATATATCCAAAATTATAAAACATACCTATAAAAATACTAATTAATATATTCAAATTTTAATTAAAATATAATTTTTTTATTAATTTTTTAATAATATTTTAGATTTTTTACGCTGCTTTTACTCTTGATTCCGGAATTACATTTAGGGTAAAGTGCATTTAAACCCTCCTTAGAGTTGCCTCGTTCGCAAAATAAGACCTTTTAGAAAACTTAAGCAGTTTGCACCTCCAGCAAAACCGTTTTTGCTCGGAATGCCCCTTTCCATCAAAATGACGTTAGAACTAGCCGTTAGAGTCCATATTTTGGATTAAAAAAATGTGCACTCCCCAAAATACCCCTAATGCTAACGGTTACATTGTGGCTGCTGGCTCTCTTTCATTCTCTATATATAAGAATGTTTGTTTGAAACATAAAACCTAAGCTTTATATTTTCTATTTTTTGACCGGTTGGTTGGAAGGAAAAATAATATTTAAATTTTTTTATATTCCTTTTTTTTTACTTATTTGCTCTCATTTAATGTATTAAAGCTTTTTCTTACCTACGGATCTCAAATCCAACTGCAAATTTTTTTTATATTCCCTTTTTTTTTTTTACTTTTTGGCTCTCATTTAATGTTTGAAGCTTTTTTTTTATTTATTCCTTTTTTTTCTCAAGACGTCCAAATAGAAATTATGGAAGAACAATTTATTGCTATTGTGGATTAATTAGCCCATTGAAAACTTTATTTACACCAACAAATCCTGGAAGATGATTCTACGGGAGTGCAAATTTTTCAACAAATTCTTGTGATTTTCTACTATGGGAGGATGAGAAACTTTCAGAACACTATCAAATTCTAATGTGGAATTTAATGAAAGAATTAAAGGAGCACCGAGGCCAAGGTTTACAGCCTATTCCTAGAGAATCGACAACGGCGGTGGCAGCCAATCAACCCGGACCATGCTTCGACATAAATGTTTTGCAATTTATTTTGGATTTTTGACACGTTTAGTAATATTTAAGTTATTTGTTTAAGGAATACATGTAATGAAAATAAATTTGTACCAAGATTTACAATTTCAGTTAGAATTAATAAATAAATAATTACGATAATAGTCATGACTAATAAATTATTAAGTAAGACTATAATGATGATTATAATGATGATTACTAAATTATTAATTAAAATTATTATAATATATAAATCATTAACTATAATTATAATTATGATTAAATTATTATTAATTAATATTATAATAAATTATAATTAATAAATTATTAACTAAGATTATAATTATTAATTAAGATTATAATTATTATAAAATATTAAATAATATAATATTAGTTACAGTTATCTAGCTCCAAATACGGTTTACCAAACATGCCCTAAGTTAAATGGCTGGATAGTTCAGGACTAACCGAACATTTGTTAAAAGATTTTTTTTTTCCAGAAAAAATTTAAGATGAAAACCTACTATTTAGATTATAAACATTTATTTTCGAAAATGACGTCAAGCATGAGAATTCTATCTTTTTAAGAACGGGAGGTTATTTTTAATAATCTTTTAATATTTTTTTTTTTGTTTCCATTTTTTTAGTTCTTATTTCATATTTTTTTTCATCTTTTTAATAATCTTTTCTAGTTTTTTAAGAGTGACTTTTATTTTCAAATTTGTATAGTTTTTGTTTTTGTCTTTTTTCATTGTTTAAGATTTATCCTCATTTTTTGGTTTTTTTGGAATATTTTGTCTATTTTTAATTTTTTTTTCATATTTTAATAGTATTTTTTTGTTTTTTATTTGGTATTTTTTCCAGTTTTTCATCATTTCTATTTTTTAAGAATTGATTTTTTTTGTATTTATCAGTTTTGTTTTTCCAAAAAATATTTATATATTTGTTAAATAAAAAAATAATTTATGACAAAATAATTTTAAATAATATTTATCCACTTTTTTGACGGAACTAACCGTTTTTAACAAGTTAATATTTATTAAAATAATTTTAATAAATAATTTTACTAGCAAAGACCATTTTTTCTTTGTTAATATTTATCCACTTTTTAACAAGTATTTTTGCGTAACCGTTTTTAACAAAATAATTTTAGAACTAACCGTTTTTAACAAGTTAATATTTATTAAAATAATTTTAGATAGCCCAGGGGTAAAATGGTCAACACAACCCCATTTTAACACCCGTTAACAGAAAAGTTAGATTATGGGGTGATTTGAGCATTTTCATAACCTTTTGGGTTTTTCAAATCAGGGAGTCTTTAATTGCGTTTTCGTAACATCTAAGGAGGGTTTAAATGCACTTTACCCTTACATTTATATTGTGACATGAAATTACTATCAAAGTCATTGCAGGTAGGGGTGCAACTCGGACGGGTTGGGTCGGGCTTGAGGTCAACCCGAGTCTAACCCAATGAATCATAAGTCTAGTCCGAGTCCGAGTCCGGCCCGACCTTGGGTTCAACATATGAAGCCCAAGACCAAGTCCGGAGGATCGGGTTTGGCTCGGGTTGAACTCAGGTCGGATCGGGTCCATCGGGTTTATCGGGCGCTAATATACTAATTAAAATAATTTTAAACAAAAGTAATATTAAACCCATAATCAAATAAGAATCAAGTCTTAATTATTAGAAAATACAAACTGAAATAAGATTTAGGATAAGGAGTTGCAAAGTTTGGGTGAAGAAATTTAGGATTTAAACTTTTTATTTAGGAAGTATGACAATATTATATATATATATATATATATATATATATATATATATATATATATATATATATATATATATATATATATATATATTGAAAAATTGGTAAATATTATTGATCAAAGACTTTACAAGTTAGCCATTGTGACTGACCCTATTTGGTCGTCTCATATCATTTACATCAGAATTAATATTGTGCAGAATCTCGATTTGGGATGTGGTGACCCCTCGAAGATGCGATTGTTTCTTTCCTTCCAGACGTGCCAGACCGTGGCACTCAGACGTAGACGTGCCTCGCGGAACCACTCCACTCCTCTACTCCTATGAGCTCTGAGCCGGTCTATTATTTCTCCCACTTTCCTGACATCCCCACCGCCTTGCATTACTTTGGACCTCTGCATTATATATATATATATATATATATATATATATATATATATATATATATATATATATATATATATATATATATATATAAAAGTCGGATTTCGGATTTTTCGAGTAACTCGACACATAAATTCAAGTCTGTATCCGAGTATTTTCAACCCTAGCCATACCCATTAATAAATTTACCCGATCGAATTCGAGTTTAGCCCGCCTAATTAAATTGTACCCCTAATTGCACGTCTGATGTGCCAGAGAAGACTGGAATGATGGTCAACCCTATCTTTCTTTATTAAGTGCCAGAGAAGACTTGCATGGAATGATGGTCAACTCTATCTTTCTTTATTATTTAGTTGATAAAAAAAAGAAGAAGGTTATTTACACGCCTTTCCCTTTTTACTAAATTTCACACTCTAACTCCACACACAATTCACGTGACGCACACGCCAATAGAACGACGACACGTGGTGTGTGTAATCTAGAGGAGTCAATGCGATGGACGGCTGAATCCGTTAGGAGTACGGAATGTTCCCTATCCTATTCCTTGTGAGTGTAGTTACGGATTTGGCCTTGAGGTTTTAGCTCCATATGCTTGCTTCTCCGGAATGACACGTGCGGGGTTAGCTGTGTACGAGGAGGACAGGTGGGGAGCCGGTTTGCTGGTTTGGTTGAACCGAACCGAATCGGACCGGAACGTGGATGGATTTAGCTCTGTCGGTTTGAACCGGCTGGGCCATTTCAAGCCAAAATTGACCAGGTGGTTCTTGCAAGTTCCAGCTAACCACTGATTGAAGATGGAGTTAATTAGGTGTGTATGATTACGAGTCAAAATTTATTTTATTATATAATAGAAAATTTTGGAAGACTTTCCCTTCAAATTTTCAAGATTTCTAAAATAATCTTTATTTTATCTTAGTTTATAGACTTAATTGTACTTTGATACCCTCAACTATTTTCGTTTTCAACTTGATACCTGAACTTTTATTTTTTTCAACTTGATACCCTGAATTTTTTTGGACAATAATGTCCATGCTCAAAATTTAAAACTATCTCCCCCAACCTGCACCTACCCTCCGGCACCCCCCCTCCGACCACCCCCTCCCCCCCCCCCCCCCCCCCCCCCCCTTTTGCGTCGACGGAGGCGACGAAGGAGTACGAGGAGTACAGGCGCTCTCTCTACGGAGAGGTCACGCACAAGGCTGTCCTCGTCGACGCTGTCGGCACGCTCGTCGTCCCAGCTCAACCCATGGCTCAGGTTCCTATTTCATTTTTTGTGTGGTTTTGTTTCGACAATTTTAGAAAATTGTGCATGCTGCAGCAATTGGACTGTGAGTTTGACCGATTATTAGGGAAAATTAAGTGGTATATTATTCACATTATAGCTAAGAATCACGAGGCTCTGTGGTATGTATCAATTTTCTTTTTTCCAAATAAAAAAAATAGCACAACTACATATAAAAAAGAGAGCTCGTACCTTGCATCGACCGTCGGAGAAGGGGAGGGGGTGGGGCATCGCCGGAAAGGGAGGGGGGTGGTGCGTGGGCAGAAAGAGAGAGGGAGCCGATGGTAGTTTCGGAATTTTTTTTGTTTTAAGTATTAAGTTGAAAAATTAAAATAGTTGAGGGTATCGAATTGTTGAGTAAAAAAGTTTAGGGTATTATGTTGAAAAACTGAAATAGTTGAGGGTATCAAAGTGCAATTAAGCCTAATTTTTTTATGAGATGTAGCGTAATAAGTTACTTATAGTTATTTGAACAAAATATTTTATATTTCACAAACTTTTATTATGCTTTTTTTTCTTTTTTTTTTAAAACGAAATATATGCAACGAAATATATTTTTGTGATTTTTTCTTGTGAGGGAATGAAATATTTGTGAATAATTAGTATTTATACCGTATACTTTTATAAAATAAAAATATTAATGGTGGGAAGAAACATGATAATGAATACTAAATATTTATTATGATAGTGAATATTAATGATGGCAGTGAACATCAATGATGATTGTATTAGAATTATAAATATATTTTTAATTATATTATTAAACAAATTAAATAATATAAAGGCTAAATTACAACTTAATACCCTCAACTATTTCAGTTTTTCAACTTGATACCCTGAACTTTGAAAGGTACTAACTTGATACCCTGGAAAAAAAATTTGGACAAAATTGTCCCTCCCCTCCAACACCCCCCCCCCCCTCTCCCGCCGGAGACCTCCCCCCCCCCCCCCCCCCCCCCTTCCACCCAAACCCCCCCCTCCTGCCTTCGGCCGACGACCTCCCCCCCCCCCCCTCCCGCCGGCGACCTTTCCTCCTCCACCCAAACCCCCCACCCTCCCGTCGGTGACCTTCCCCATGCCCCTCCCCCTCCCTCCTGTCGGCGACCTCCCCTCCCCCTCCAGCTCGCGAACTCCCCTCCCCCCACCCCGCGTTGGCCTGCCCGGAGTTACGCGAGGCGGCGGGATCGCGCGCTTAGGAAGTAGCTGGAGGCGGGGGGGCTCGCGGGGCGCGGGGGCGTGCGGGGCACGCGGTGGCAGGGCGCGTGGGGGACGGGGCGGCGGGGGCGCGGTGTTCGTCGGGGAACGCCGGGGCTGGTATGGAAGTCGGTCGCAGTCGGAGGGGGTGCTGCTGGAGAAGGAGGAGGGAGGGATAATTTTGTCATTTTTAAAATTTTGGGTATCAATATAAAATTATTATATAGTTGAGGGTATTAAGTTAGTGCCTATCAAAGTTGAGGGTATCAAGTTGAACATTTTAGATAGTTGAGGGTATCAAGTTATAATTTAGCCAAAAAATTATTATACAACAAATTAGTATAAAATATATGTGCAAAGCATGTGCACGAATACTAGTTCAAATTAATTTTGAGTGAAGGAGCTATTATTTTTAGGCTAATGCTAAGTACATTACAAAACTTGTTAAAGAATATTACATTTTTTGTAGTTCTGGACCATCAATTTGACAGTCATGTACATATTCATGACTGGCCAAAATTTGACAATTCTAATGACAGAAAATTTTGTTTTGTCATGTACATATCTAGGACTGTCAAAATTTTAACAATCATATAAATAGAAATTTTGTTTTTTAGGGCTGCATAAATGTTGACAATTGTAAACACAAAAGGGACCATTAAATTTTTTTTACAATCCTAAACTTCACATCACTACAAATATAGTAATAGTATTTAACAACAAACGAAATGCCGTCTATTTTTAGTGCATATTAAGAGCATCCACAATAGATGAGATTTCAAGTGCTACATTTTTTACTTTAACCAAATTTTATAGCACTTGAAAACTATAGTGAACACTTGTCCATGCTTGAAAATTGCTAGAAAACTAAGAGACACTCCAGATTTGAAGCATGTGTTAGCTCCACTACATTAATTTATGGACCTACCAATATTAACCATTTTTTATCAAATATGGAAGAAAAATAAAGAAAAAATAGGGAAGAAAAATCTTACCAAAGATGGAAGAAAAAAAAAATGTAAGATGTTAATTTGGAATATTTTTTTGAAGTGTACCATTGTGTGTCAATATTAAGAAGACACTCAAAAAAAAAAATTATACAATTTCTAATAATTTGGAGTACGTGTTTGAAGTATCTCTATTGTGGATGCTCTAATTTGCTTGCATGCACATAGGGTCAATGCTTGCCAAATTATCATATAAGTAAATTGTAGAATACATACTGGATCTACTTTAGTAGGATGAATCCGAATTGTAAACAAGACCCACTTTAAAATTGTGCCAGGAATTACAAAAATTATACTAAGCGAAATCTAAAATAAATAAATAAAAACCCTGAAATTCTTCCAAGTTCACAGTCGCTCAGTTGCTCATTTCCACTGCTGCATCTCTGTCACTTTCTCTGGAACTCGGTGCATATGCATATACGTGCTTGGGAGTCGTAGTAACTTGCAAGTACTTACCACATGCGTACTTGCAATGAATGGTAGGGGACCAGTCCTCGCTTGAGCCAGAAACTGTGATCAGGGCCGGCCCGGCCCAGAGGATTGGGTTGCTATATCCATAGCTAATTTTGGTTGTCCCTCGACCTTTATTATGAGCCGGTTCTGGTGGTCATCTGTGATCTTGACCTTTGATGGGATCACACGTACTGAACCCGTGGGGTTGTCCTAGCAGAGGAGGGTTGTCCAAGCTCCAAGTCTTGTCCGACTTATCCCAGGGCCAACCCTGAATGTGATCATAGATACATACTGAGCCTACTTCATGCTCCAATGTCAGGATATCAGCCGACCTGTTATTCTCTGAACAGGGGCGACCTTGATCAGAATCCAAAAATTAAAGAGATACAAATATAAGTACGTATCATGTGCCACTATCAGGGGCTGTTTGGTTTGACAAAGTGGAACGAAGTGAAACATCTGGAAGTAGAAAGTTTGCGTACGTATTGCGTATACGCGCCATGCGTAAGAATATTTTGTGAGTTCCTTCTTTTGGATGGTTGTTGAAGTGAGTTAAAAAGTGTAACTTTTTGTACTTTCTTAGTTTGGATGGTTGTTGAAGTGTTATTTGAGAAATGATATGATTTCTAACTTTTGAATATGATTGGATTATTTCTAACTAGTATTATTCATTTTTTTATAGATTAAAAATTTAAGTATTATTATTATTATTATTATTATTATTATTATTATAAATTAAGTATTAATTTTTAATCTCACATTTATATTATTAAATTATAAATTAATTAATATTATTAGATAATACCTCTCTCTCTTTTAGTGCAGTTGTCTCTTCATGTCAATTCTCTCACTTCTGTGTAGAAATGAACCAAACAACAAATTCCTAAAGGCCCACCCCACTTCCGAATTTAGGCCCACATCCGGGCTAATAATCATCAACCAAACAGCCCCAACACAATATAATTGTGATACAATGGTTATCATGTTAGACTCCTCCTCGAAATTCTTGGTAGTAATAATATTTTTTTGTTATTTTTATTATTATTATTTTTTTTTCACATTGAGGAACTACGGATCCCAGATTTATCATGTTACAGAAAAGGTACTGCGATCGCATATCTTGTTTCAATGATGTCTATCCTACTGGCTTTTGGTTTCGATTGCGGATCTAGATGTCTTTCGGTTTCAACCGATTTAAAATAATTAAAACAAAATAAATAAAAATTTCAAAAATCCAAACCGAAATTAGCCATAAGCGAACCAAAATGAATCGATATAATCGTTTCGTTTTGTTCGGTTAATGGATTGGACCCAAAATTGGGCTTGCAGTTAAATAATATTGAAAAATGTAAATTCTATAAATACAATTGTTGTATTTAAAGTTTGACTTGTTGTTAAATTACCAAAAATTTATAGAATTGAAGGTATTTACATAAATATACACATTTTAATCATACAAATATATAGAATCAGAGGTATTTACATAATTTTATAATTTTATTCGATTTACAGTTTTAGACCGAAATCGAAACCAAATATTTTTTTTTAGTATTTTAAAAACCGAACTCGAACCAATTTTTTTAAACCAAACCGAATCTCTTATTCAGTTCGGTTCGGTTCGATTTGTTTCTCAGTCCAGAACCGAATGATGCTCACCCTACCTCCCTCCCTTCCTGTATTGGAATAAATATAATGGATTCTTTTTTCTCTGATTACTCCTAACCATGCATAGACGAACACACGTAAGAGGGTTACGTACTCCCTGGGTGCCACTCCGACGCTCAAATCAGATCGATATTGTGATGAAGGTAAATTTTGATGAAGTTTTATGTTAGAAAAAGTTTGCACATTGTGAAAATGATTGAGGGACTATATATAGTCCTCACTTGATAACCTTAGAATACTTGCTTGCTTATTAAATTAGTATTTCGATGAGTCGGTATGATAGATATGAAATATTTTGCAAATATCTGATTATTATCCAAATGAGATTACACCTAATCGACGTATTAGGGAGCTCGATTTGGGCTGAGCTCAGATACATACCCACGAGAGGAATAACTGAGCTCGGGCCTCGGCCTATGTACTTGGCCTCGGCATATATGTAGTGCCCCGACCCGCAAGATGCCTTATGATGGATGGTTGGTTCGATGAAGCCTTGTTGGACTTGAAAATATGCGAAGGATCGCTTGGAAGGCTATGCGATCGTGGCAGGAATCGTCTTATAAATGTGAGTAGTATTGAACCTTTCGAAGATCCTTTAGCTTCACGCTTAAAATAAAGGATAGTATGCTATGTTTCTTACTGAGTTGCTCAATAACACCTTGCATAAAATTCGAAAAGATAAATAATCACCTGAACGTAAACTGTTGTTGCTAGATGAATTGTATGCTTATACGATGTTGCGATGAAATACATGACAGGTGAAGCAAAGTCCCAAATACTTGGGCGGTGAGTATATCGAGCCTTAGCCCGATGAATAAATGGTAATACAGATGCTAAGTCCCAAAAGATTGGGCGGTGAGTACTTTGAGTTGGTTGGAAAGATGTATGGTATCAAAGATGTGGCAAAGAAATTGGGTAACAACATTCTATTATCCTGTGTCGATGTAGAATGTTGATTACGCTAAGACCCTAGAAAGATGGCAAGATGGCAATACGAATGAGAATTGTGGCTGAATTACTTAGTTTTTCTTATCATACATTATATGTTTTCTTCTTAGATAAGTTGCATATACTTGCATGGTCATGGACAAACTTGTATACAAGGTAGTTCCCAGAACGGTAATCCGCGGCCACGGACCCGGTTCATCTTAGGGGGAACAAGGATGGTGTCGACGTACTGACATCGGAATTTCGGAACTTGCAGTGGGGGCTTGCTACCGCCCACTGAAAGGATGCCGAAATCTCATGGTGCTGAAGTAGTAACACGGTGTTTCGGAAACCTCCCATGGATTCGTATCCCATTCGGAGTTAGCCATTCGCCTGTAAGATGGTCCAAGATAGCGTGTCGCCCGTGACCTTCATATAGATAGGTCCAGTGCTAATGATGTCTTATGCAGGCAGAGTAAGTTATTACTCAAATACAGGGAAGGATGTCGGCTGTTGGTTAGAATCACCTGAATGGTGATAATTATAATGAATCATGATATTGTTTCTAACAATGTCTTGTGCAGGCTGAGTAAGTATTATAAATGTACATGGATGGCTATACGACCGTGGATAAGAATCACCAAAGGGTGATAACTGCATGCTTTAATTTATGTTGGCTATGAGATTTGCATGCTTTACTTCTTGTCAGATTAAAATATGAAATTGACCCTAAGGCAACGAGAAAGACCACTGTTAATAATGTTCCATAACATGATTACTTAGTATTGTCTTATTAGGTGAGTTGGGCCAGCACCGCTCGCCAGTACATTGATGATATACTGACCCACGTTGTGGGCAATATTACAGGTGCTTGCGTATGGGAAAAATCGTTTGATCAGTGTTTGGCATCGATGATTCGGATGGGTGTGCAAAAGCTCTTCTTTCAAGACGATGTCTTCTGCTATATGGGACATAATGTATGGAACAGTGTAACTCAGTTGTACCAGTGAGATTGTAGCCATATTGGCAAGTTCAATGTAAAGAAGTCGGTATATTCAGTTGTAGCCTAAAGGGCAAGTGTACACATTCAGTTGGCTATTCAAGAGTTTTGTAATCCATTGCAATTATCAATGAAGAGATACATTTCTTCATATCTTGTGTGACTTCAATTTATCTACTTAGTTTTGCTGCGCTATGTCGATATTTTCTGAGAAATATCAGAAATTGTAATGGTTTTGCCTTGTACAAGTATAATCTAGACTTGTACGGCATCACGCCCAGTGGCTAGTTTCGATCCTCCGGGATCGGGGCGTGACAATATATGTCACGGAAACCCCTCAAATCTTTAGTCAATGTCATACAACGTGTTGATTGAACTATGTGAGTGCTTGGGATATAAAAAAGGGAAGCTCGAATGTTAGAGATTAACAAATCTTCCTAGATTGGGTGTTTCCTTTGGACAAGCCCTCTTGACGCTAACCAAGGTTACAACCCTCAGGAAATAGGGTTGGTTATTTCCCCTTCCTTAAGAGGAGCTCGGTGTTATCGGTGCGACTTAGTTCGGCTAGAAACATTTGCTCTCCATTTCTTTTCAACTAGAATATCGTACGAAATTTCCAATTATTTCGTTTTGATTGCTCCGAAGAAGAAGCAATATGTGGTTTTGGCACAGGAGGGAACGATCTTCATATAGGAGGACCATTTGAGACTTTAGTTACCCATTCATCTTTGTATCCGAGCCATCTTTGAGTTCTTTTCTATGCCAATTAGTCATTTATCACCTAGTACCGTTAGATATCTTGTGCCTCTCGTATCTCTTTGCATATAACATAATGTGATCCCCTTGGTTGAACTTTCCTTGCCTTCTTCCCCATTTTTGTAGCCATCCCGGATGAGGATAGTATCTGGGATGTGTTTAAGAAGAGGAGAGGTAAGTTGAAAATAATCTTCCCCATGAAGAATCATTGAGGGGTGGAAGAAATTTTTTATTTTATCTAACATAAACATGGAGGGTAGTCTTGACATCCCAACACTCTGGAAGACGCTCCACCTAAAGACTCAAGAGAAGCTAGCCTCGGCATCCCTTTCCACACACAAGTATTCTCAGTGTGAGAAGCTTTAGCCCCCCGGTCTATGTGAGTCCCCCTATTTTATTTATTTATCATATTATTTATTTATGAGCTAGGCATACGAATACAATTTTTTTCTTACTAACTTATTATTGAGAAATTTGTCTATATTTATTTTTGTTAAGATATATCTAAAATACCTTAGTATTATTATATAATTATTTATTCTTATGGTAAAAAATGTGTGTTGTGATTTTGAGTCACAAGGTTTTAGAATTTGATAATTACTATTCTCATATAAGGTTGAGTAATTATATAAGCAAATAAAATAAAATAAAATATTTTCTCTAAGGCTGTGTTTGATTGGGCTTTTTTTCCATGGAGAATATTTCCATCACAAATTTTCCACCAATTGTAGTGTTTGATAGCATATATTTTCCATGGAATTATTTTCCAAAAAACTATCATTTTCCATATTTTCATTTAAAATAGTGGAAAATGAAACTTGTCCAATCCATAGGAAAATATCATTTTCCATGGAAAATAACTATTTTCCGTAGAAAATAATGGCAATCAAACACCCAAATTAAGTTTTCCATGAAATTTTTTTAAAATTCCATGGAATTTTTTTCTTAGAAAAATAATTCCATGAAATTAATTTCTTTTTCACATATTTTTCACCTTGCAATCAAACGCACCCTAATAGTTATAGATGCTGTACATTTTTATATATATTAAGTCTTGTTTTGGTTGGGCTTGACAAATGTTCTCATAATAGCAAGCCCAAACTTTTAGTTTTAAACCTATGACGAAACCAAGCCCAGCTTCCCAAATCGATGGACAGCCAACATTATACAACTTCAAACCTAAAACCCGTGAACCCCTTCTTAAACCAATGTACATCTTCCATCTCCCGCTGGCACTGTAGCAGTTAGGCTTTCCGCAGAGCACGCGCTGTACCCGACGACCCCTCTGGCCCATACTGCAGCAACCAGCTCTCCCATCCCTCTCTCTATATAATCCCTTTACCCTCCTTTTCATCTTCCTACGAAAACTCTAAACCCTAGCCGCCTCCTTCCAATGTCCCATTCGTATCCTACCATCAGTTCCTTCTTCCCTCTCGCGTGCGACGTCGGCGACGTAGGCAGCAGGCGGACGAACGACTGCGATTGAGGTGTTCTAGCTCCTTCCTCGCCGACCAAGCAAGTCGTGAACGTCCCTGTCGACCACCTATCGGGAGCTCTCGGCAACATCCCACTGGATGCTGCACTGTAAGTCTCCCCCTTCCTCCTCCCTTGAGACTCATGCTTCCTGTCGATAGTTGCTTAAAGTCACATGGGAATGAACGTTAAGTTTGTTAGTGCCGAGGCACAATTTTCGATGGAAAATTCTGAAACTGAAACAATTGTACACACAACGTTTCAAATGCAGCATCTTAAAGAAGATGTGCAACAGAGATCCTGGAGGATTCTGAATTACGAGGATCTAAAAAGATTCTACGTAATACACAAAAAATCTAAAGAGACTTTGTGCAAGCAACTATCGGCAGTAGAGCTTCTAAAAAGAAGTTACTGTAAAAGGCAACAGCAGCGATGACAGGCGAGAATGAGATGCTGGGGTGAATGAACCACCGTTGCTCAAAGCTTTATTCGCCCCACACGAGCACAAACAGCTTCCAGGAACCAGCAAGTTCACGAAGAACTTCTGGAACGCTCGTAAGTCAATATTTGAGACTTGAATGGGCTTCCTGGACTTAACAGACTCCCTCAACTTTCTTCTTGGTGCATCTTTTAAAGGAGGTCAAGGGGCTCTATTTATAGAGTGGAGTTGAGACTTCACCTATTCTCCTATCCGATGTGGGACTAAAATACCAATACTCAAAAATAGAGTTTGATATTTTAGATCATCCCACAATCAGCATAGAAGTGTGCCAGTCCACGTCTACCCCCCGAACACTCCCGTGCATGCACGAGACAATCCTGGAGTCCGCGTCCGAGTCCGAGTCCGCACAACAAAAATTAACTTGCATCCTTGTTGGAGTTAATCCTTTTTCCTTCTAGGAAAATACTCCCACATGGTACAAACTTGTGCCCCACTACACCTCATGTGCACACCTCAACACAAGCAATGCATTATATTGAGATACTCACCATTTGGTGTAGCCGATGTGGGACTATCTTTTCTAGTCCAAAGGCAAAAACACCAACAATTCCCCACATATCTCAATATATGGGTTGAGCGTTCCCCACAGTGACTGTCCATCATGCATTAGGAGAGATGTCGCTACGACTTGAATCTTCCCGCATAGGTTAAATAACAGCATGATACAAGAATGGACTAAGCCTTGAATTCTGCACCATAACTGCAATTCTTCCTACTCACATAATGACATCAACTGTGCTTCTGGCTGCACATTGAAGGCCTTGTGCCAGCCTGGTTTCAGTGTATAATTTTTGGGCGTCTACAAGTTTACCCTCAAGAGACGGCCTGATATCTCTGTCCATACACTATAGGTGAGTTCTTTATAAAGAGTCATGGCATGAAGCATTGCGCTTCTTTGCGGTACTACGCCGCTATGACATGGCTTAAAGCCGAGGCTTTACCCCACCTGGGTACCTCATCGTAGTGTCATACTACTGTAGCATGAGGTCACAGGCCTCTTTGTAGTGCCAAACTACCCAGCATGAAGCCTTGCGCTTCCGTACGGTGTTACGCCGCTATGACATGGCTCGCAAAGCCGAGGCTTTACCCTACCTGGTACCTCTTCGTGGTGTCATGCCACTGTAACATGAGGACATCGTCCTCTTTGTAGTGCTGTCTACCTCTCTTTATTACGATTATCATACAGCATTAGGCTACCTGTCTATTTGCGGTGCTACTCCGCTGTGACTTGGCTTGCAAAGCCGAGGCATTACCCCTACCTGGGAACCTCATGGTGGAGTCACCCCACTGTAGCATGGAGTTACACTCCTTGTAGTGCTGCTATACCGTGCTTTCTGTAAAACACTCCAGGCATTCACTTTGCCTGAGAACTCATTAAGGCATTTAAGCCAACCTTCCCACAGGATCCGTTTTCCGCATAAAACAACAGTAGACAACAGTGGTTGTAGGTCCGTAACCTCTCCATGTCACATAGGACAAGTACCCACCGTTCCTGATATTCTTCTGGTTAATAGTCCTCCCTTGAACCAAAAGCTAGATGCCTAGTAGATTTCTCTTTGAACTAATAGCATAAAACTTTATGGTAGGAATGTAATAACACAATATCAGAATGCCTTCAAGCCCATTTTACAAGCTGTGTCATCGACCAGCTGGCGCTTGAGGCCCTTGGTGAACGGATCCGCCAGGTTCTCCTGACTCCGAACATCAATCACTGTAAAAATACCTCTCTTGATAAGATCATGTACTGCTCTGTGCTTCAACCGCACCGTTCTCTTCTCCCCGTTGAAGAATTCATTTGATGCCACTGCTGCTGCCGCCTGGTTGTCACAGTATATCGGTATTGCCGGTATCTGAGCCCCAACCACCGGAAGATCATACATGAGCTCCCGAAGCCACTCTGCTTCATCTGCAGCAGCATCCAATACAAAGAATTCAGATTCCATGGAGGAGCGAGATAACATAGTCTGCTTCTTCGACTTCCACGATATAGCAGCTCCGCCCATGGCGAATACGAATCCACCTGTGGAATACTCGCTCTCCATATCTGAACACCAGCTAGCATCACTGAAGCCTTCCACTACTGACGGATCTCCGCTGTAGAAAAGTGCATATGTCTGAGTTTTCTTGAGATATCTCATAACACGCTTCACAGCTTTCCAGTGCTCAACGCCTGGATTGCTAGTGAACCGACTCAGCATTCCCACTGCAAAAGCTATGTTAGGCCTTGTGGCAGTAGTAGCGTACATCAAGCTTCCGATGACGCTAGCGTACTCCAACTGCCTGACGCTTTCCCTCGAATTTGGCTCCAGCTTCTGATCACTCCGGTACGGTGTATCAATAAAAGGAAGATCTTGATACCCGTAGCGAGTGAACATCTTCTCAATATAATGAGATTGTGACAGCGCTATTCCAGTGCCTGTCCGGATGATCTTGAGCCCCAAGATTACGTCGGCATCCCCCAAGTCCTTCATACTGAACTTGGTCGAGAGGAATTTCTTTGTCTCTGTGACGCAGCTTAAATTCGTACCTAGGATTAGCATGTCGTCCACGTAAAGACATACGATTACTCCTCTTCCGTCAGCAAACTTCGTATAGACACACTTGTCTGTTTCACTGACCCTGTAGCCATTTGACCTTATCACCTTGTCAAACTTCTCATGCCACATTTTGGGAGCTTGTTTCAAACCATACAGAGACTTCATCAACTTGCAGACTTTGTCTTCCAGACCTCTGACGACAAAACCTTCTGGTTGTTGCATGTAGATCTCTTCGGTCAGCTCGCCATTAAGGAATGCCGTTTTCACATCCATCTGATGTATCACCAGCTTGTGTATTGCTGCTAGAGCAATTAACAATCTGATGGTTGTCATCCGAGCTACTGGAGCATAAGTGTCAAAGTAGTCGATCTCCTGCTTCTGAGCAAACCCCTTGGCCACTAGCCTGGCCTTGAACTTGTCAATGGTTCCATCTGCTTTCATCTTCTTCTTGAAGATCCATTTGCATCCGATGGGTCTTGCTCCTTCTGGCAGGTCAACCAATACCCATGTATTGTTGGAGGTGATTGAGTCAATCTCGTTGTCTATCTCCTCCTTCCAGAATACATCATCTCTGGTCTTCATCGCCTCATCATAAGTAAGCGGATCTGCTTCCACTTGATAGGTGACGAAGTCATCTCCGAAGTCTTTCGGCCTCCTCGTTCGCTTAGTTGACGGCTCAGCGAGTTCTGGTTCAGCTGGTGTCTCCTTGACGACAGCTTCATCTTGGACTACTGGTTCATTAAAGACTTCTGTCTGCTTTGTACCCTCATCATTCTCCGAAAGATCCGCGAGAACAATATTCTTGTGTTTTGCAAACTTGTCTTCAAAGTATTCAGTATCGCGAGATTCGATGATATGGTTTGACTCGATATCAAGGAATCTCCGAGCATCACTCTTCTCGGCATACCCCAAGAAGATCGCCTTCGTAGTCCTTGTCTCCAGCTTCTGAATCTTCAGATCCGGGAGCTTCACATAAGCCAGACACCCCCACACTCGAATGACATTCAAGTTAGGTCTGACTTTGAACCAGAGTTCATGAGGAGTTATGTTGGAAGTTGCATATGGCACTCTGTTCAGAATGAACGTTGTCGTTAGTGCAGCTTCTCCCCAGTAACACTTTGGAAGACCTGCAGTCAACAGCATGGAGTTCATCATCTCTGTCAACGTTCTGTTCTTCCTTTCTGCTACTCCGTTGGATTGAGGAGAGTACGGAGCCGTTATCTCATTGATGATTCCATGTTCTTTGCAGAATGATAAGAATTCATGAGACCGATACTCCCCGCCTCGATCACTCCTTAACCTCTTGAGTTATTGTCCAGTTTGCCGCTCAGCCTCGGCCCTGAACTCCTTGAACTTCTCGAATGCTTCGTCTTTAGACTTGAGTCAGTAGACGAAAGCATACTTTGAGAAGTCATCGATGAAAGTAATGAAATACTTCATCCCGGCCTTTGTAGAGAATTGTTTGAAGTCACAGATATCTGACTGAACCAACTCCAGAAGATCTGTGCTTCGATGGACCCTGTGAAATGGTTTCCTTGTGATCTTCGTCTGAGCACATACTTCGCATTTCTCTACCTTACCCCCACACTTGAAGATAAGTCCTAGACTAGACATTCTGTTAATCCTTTTACAATGAACATGTCCTAGCCTATTATGCCACAACTCAAGAGAATAATCAGAAAAAGTGATTGCATTTATATTATCATGCTGGGTTACAACAAGCTGAATCTTGTACATTCTTTCAGTTTGGAAAGCTTTTCCGAAGAATGTACCCTTCTTGGACATCACCAACTGGCCAGCATTGATGTCCATCCTCAAGCCTGCATTGCAGAGCAGACTTCCAGAGATCAGGTTCTTAGCAATTACTGGAACATGCTTCACACCTTGAAGCGTCAGAGTGTTCTCCGATGTGAGTTTCAGCTCCACCGTCCCGATCCCCAGTACTTCAGCTTGTGCCTGGTTTGGCATTATGACCTTCTCTGAAGTTGGCTCATAAGAGACGAACCAGTCTTTGTCTGAACAGACATGGCAGGTCGCACCAGTGTCTATCCACCAGTCCAAGTCAGCCCCCACAGTTGCAACCTGTGCTATCATGGCAACTAGATTAGTAATCATAGAAACCTTACTAGGCTCACCTTATTCTTTGGGCTTGGACTTGCATTCGGATTTGTAGTGGCCCTTCTTGCCACAATTGAAGCAAGTCACATGGGACTTGGACTTCTGCTGCTTGAAAGCAGGACCCTTCACTTTCAGATTCGTGAAGTCCTTCCTTTTGCGATGAGAAGCAGCCTGTTTCCCCTGGTACTCTCTGGTTTGGACCAGATTTGCCTTCGCCAGTTGTTTGGACAGAGTATCCATCTTCTGTTGAGAGCGCATCTTGTCCTCAACATGGATCTCTTGTAAGAAATCTTTCAAGCTAATTTCCATCTTCTTTCGATGCATCCTTGCATAGAAGTTGCTTCACTCTGAAGGAAGATTCGCGACGATCCCTCCAACGACAAACTTGTCGACGAGGGGCATGTTCTCGTCTTCTAGTTTCTGACGCAACTTCAAAAACTCCTTCACTTGGGGCAGCATCGCCTTCTCGTCTTCGAAGGTCCACTTGTGATATTTTTCTACCATGAAGATCTTGGACCGGTTCTCGTCATCTTCATAGAGCTTTCCCAAGGAGTCCCATATCTCTTTGGCAGATGTCTTCTTGGAGTAGGACTCTGCCAGAGAGTCTTCCATGGAATTGAGTATCAGTAGTTTGCATATACTGTTTTCTCTCTTCCACTTCGCTTGCTTGGTCGTAGCAGCGGCCACAGCCGCAGCAGATCCAGTGGTTGGAACGATCGGTTCTTCTTCCGACAGCACGTGATCAACATTCACGAGTTGAAGATTTAAAGTGACCTTTCGTCTCCATATTTGGAAGTGTTCGCCATCGAATTTCTCCAACTTGTTAAAGCCGATATCGATGAGCGAAGCACGAGAATTATCCATCTTCTCAATAAAGCTTTGAGATTGTTAGTGCCGAGGCACAATTTTCGATGGAAAATTCTGAAACTGAAACAATTGTACACACAACGTTTCAAATGCAGCACCTTAAAGAAGATGTGCAACAGAGATCCTGGAGGATTCTGAATTACGAGGATCTAAAAAGATTCTACGTAATACACAAAAAATCTAAAGAGACTTTGTGCAAACAACTATCGGCAGTAGAGCTTCTAAAAAGAAGTTACTGTAAAAGGCAACAGCAGCGATGACAGGCGAGAATGAGATGCTGGGGTGAATGAACCACCGTTGCTCAAAGTTTTATTCGCCCCACACGAGCACGAACAGCTTCCAGGAACCAGCAAGTTCACGAAGAACTTCTGGAACGCTCGTAAGTCAATATTTGAGACTTGAACGGGCTTCCTGGACTTAACAGACTCCCTCAACTCTCTTCTTGGTGCATCTTTCAAAGGAGGTCAAGGGGCTCTATTTATAGAGTGGAGTTGAGACTTCACCTCTTCTCCTATCCGATGTGGGACTAAAATACCAATACTCAAAAATAGAGTTTGATATTTTAGATCATCCCACAATCAGCATAGAAGTGTGCCAGTCCACGCCTACCCCCCGAACACTCCCGTGCATGTACGAGACAATCCTGGAGTCCGCGTCCGAGTCCGAGTCCGCACAACAAAAATCAACTTGCATCCTTGTTGGAGTTAATCATTTTTCCTTCTAGGAAAATACTCCCACATGGCACAAACTTGTGCCCCACTACACCTCATGTGCACACCTCAACACAAGCAATGCATTATATTGAGATACTCATCATTTGGTGTAGCCGATGTGGGACTATCTTTTCTAGTCCAAAGGCAAAAATACCAACAAAGTTCATGTGGTGAAAGCCATCCTCTAATCTAGTAAAGCTTGGCTATGGGTCCTTGTGAAGAAGTTTGTGTGTTAGAGAGGAGTTAGGATGATTTACGTTAGACACCCAGGTGCTGTGATGATGGGGGAAATAATACCATGTTTCCTTATACTATATAGAGATGCATGGTTCTATACGAGGAAGAGTACTATGGACTGCCTAGAACCTCCATTGGGTTGGATGCAAACTGTTTGAGTGCACATTGATGTACAACGCACTAATAGGAGAGCCTTGTAGGGGAGTTGTGAGCTATGCATGGATATGAAGCAAATATGCAGGTTTTAGAGAGGAATTCTGTAGAAAAAAAATGGAATGTTGATGTATGGATAGGTATTTGTTTAACGGGTAGTGGATATTCGAGTAGGGGCCATGGCAGTGTAGGCGTGTGAAGGGAAGACAAGATGATTATTTGCATCTAATGCATGAAATCTAATAACGAGCTATGTGTGTGATTTTTTTTTTTTTTTTTTTTGAGTTCTATTATGTGTGGAAATAAAGAGAGTGGTGTTTGAGTATGGACAATAAGAAATAACAAAAAAAAGGGAATTGATTTGGAATGACAACAGTTGCTAGAGAGAAACAGAAATGTGGTAGGAAGCTGTTAGTGGGAGGGTCATGTTAAATTGGGAGGAATCATCTTGCACATATTTTCTCTTACCCTTCCATAAATCCACTCGGCTAGGGAGATTAATGATGAGGCTTAAGTTATGTATAAGTAATATTTCTATAGTGAGAAGTTGGAATTATTTAGAATTATACTTCACATGGTTGTAGGGATACTAAATAAGAAATTTAGCCAATATGGTTGTTGATTTTTATTATTATTAATTTATTTATGTCCTATATAATTCTTCTTAATGATAAAAATAAACTATGGATGCGGGAGTTGTGTTAAAAAAAATAACTTCTAAAAAAATATATATTTTTCATATATAAAGGATTTTAGTTCAGTAGTTAATTTGTTGGATATTATATCAATATTTTTAGGGGTCATTTATAAGTTAGGATTTTGATATATATATATATATATATATATATATATATATATATATATATATATATATATATATATATATATATATATATATATATATATATATATATATAAGTTAAAATTTCCACTAGGTCCTGTTGACTCATCAGACTCGGACATTGGACCAGCTCTTCTTCTTCAGTGACCGGATCCAGGCTAGTATACCTTGCCATACTTGTACTTTAGTTACATTAATAGATTCTTAAATATTATTTATGTGTATTTTATTGCAACACCTAGGGCTGTGTTCGGTACTTCGTGTCCGAATCACATTCGGGTGCTGATGGACGTTAGCGCCATTGGGTATCGACATTATACATTCACATTTTGTTACCGCGACAATCTGTTGCATAGTACATTCAGACCCTAGGACATGTTCATGGTTACTACATACTGTTGGATTCTGTACATGATTTATATCTTGCTATACGGAAATCCATGATTGATTCTAGGACGATGACTTGTGATTTTTACACTGTACTTACTAGTATGACTCGATGTCCTAGCTAGAGGATCTGGCCTAGCGTCTAGTGGATGCGATTCACAATGTCACATGGGAGGGGAGAACATACACCGTGCGCTTGGGTCAGTTTCCCACATAGTATGCCGTTGTCTCATTCCAGAGCTTCGGGGATTTCGTAGTTTGCCACAGTCCTTATCGGACTGTGGGATTTTCATAGTTTGCCGGAATGCCTATCAAGTCTCCGGAGTACACCGTGACAACCCGCGTATTCGAGTGATGTTTCTCAAATTGCATTTTCGTATTAGTTGGTTATGATAGATTCACCCACTTTATCAGTCTTACTATACTTTATTTATTCATTCATTACTATCGTACACTTGGCATGTATATTATGTACCTTGTTGCGTCCCTCTGAGGACTTGGTTTCCTTCCAGGTTGGCTGAGTAGGTTTTGTTGAGCGCCTTGCTGGATTGTTGATGGTTTTCATTTCATTACATGTATTCAATCTTTCAGAGATATATTTCATTTACTGTTATTTGTATCTGCTTAGTAGCCTAGTATTTATAGACTCATATTATCTTTCCGAGTCTATTCGTACAAGTATGATTATTGGGCTGCAGATTAGTATTCATATTTTTCTTTCTTATATTTCTGTTACATGGATTGAGATATAGAGTTGATTGTAGTGACAGTTACACCATTTCGAACAGCTTATACGTATTCTAGTCGGATTAAAGTCTGGTTGAATACGTAGCTGGCCAATGCCATGTGGCTCGGTCCTGCGTATTTTAGGACTGGGGCGTGACATAGTTTTTATGGTGGTCCACACAGGTCGAGATAAATCGTCTCGGTTACGTCACAGTACCGAACGAGCCTACACTAGGATAGAATATTAGGATCTCAATCCACTAATACTATTGAAAATTTCCTTGACTTCTACTATCGCCCTTGACTTCCGTATTTGTGCTGAATTATAACTTTCTTGAATTGCCATTTATGAACTCTCGACATTCTCTATCTCGGAAGGGCAAATTTTTGTGATTGATCAACCATTATGATTATATCTTATTATAGATTGTGATTAGGGATGTATAATATTTTGTAAGTGATTATTTAAGGCACATAGGGGTTAGATAGATGTCACTACTAGATGGACCGATAGAAAATGTATGGTATTTCTATGAAAATTTAGCTTCTATGAAAAAATCCCTTGATTGAAGGAGAGACCCCTTGACTAGAACATATAGAATTGAATTAGAGGTTTTACGTATTTGTTGGGTAGAAGAGATAAACTTATCAATGATGACGAGGTGACGACGGATATGATTTTTTTTTTTTGTATAGATTGACGTGGAACGAAACAAAAATAAGAATAGGGTTACCACTACAATAGAATTACCAAATGATATGACTTGAGGAAAGGATGATTCAACGAGTCATGAACTGGTAATTTGACTTCAGCCTATAAATTATCTAGAAGGTTTTACTTGGGAGGATATAGGAACATATACTTGGCAGGACTAGGTGATTAGCTAGGTGGGTAGGCTTTTATAAACACTCCACCAAGACATAATTGGAAATATAGTATGGTACCGGGCTTAGCTTAAGAGAGACGACTCTAGGACCATATCACCCTCTGCTTGAGTTAGATAAAGTTCTAGAGATGAGTTATTATAAACCCGTACAGGTCGACTAAGGAAAATATAAAATTTTCCTGATCATAAATGAGGACCATACGTACCATAAGTACTGTAGCAATTGCTTTCCTAGAAATCAAAACAGAAATTTGTGTATAAAAAAAAATTCAATTTTATTTTGAACGAGAAATATGTTGGGAATCAGACACGACCTCCGGCGCTCAGATACCATATCTGAAACCTTGCCGCAAAAAAACTTAGTCCAACCCACCTGAAATAAATAACCTCCGTCCAACTGTAGGTCCTAAAAATCAAGTTGCACCCATCAAAAAAGCAAAGAAAATCAAATTGTGCATCCTTCAAGTGAACTGCGCAGGAAACAGATTGCGCAACAACTCAACTGCGCAAGCTGAACTGCGCACACATCCAAGCGTGCTAGCTGACGTGGCCGCGTCATCATTATCTGACAGAAAATTAGATCTTCTGACAGCTGTGTCACGCCCCAGAACCAGAATACTGGAGAGCGGGGGCAGACATAGCCATCTACGTATATTGAAATAGAATACATCTCAACTATACGGTCACGGCTGTCTAGATATGAGGGTTTACTACAAGCCAATAGTCTCTTAAGGTCAAGCCTATTGTCTCAATCTCAAGCAAGTAATATAATTACAAGATGTTTGACCACCAAATATACAATAAAAGGCGTCCCAAATATTACATATCAGCTGATCATGAAGCTAGTCGTACAAAATATGAGGACTACCAAGAGTTAAGTCATACATGATCAACCCTAGGATTTGTTAATCATGTTTACAGCCCGTAGGCAGACAGTAAGTAAAAGTGCATCGAGCTAACAGGTGCTCGTCGGCTAAACGCCTCAAAAGAATAGTTTTACAATAGAGTGAGCGAAACAAAATAGAAAACCCACTCGTAGCCTGGGTTCCTTCTAGTCGCCACCATTGGGCTGGAAGCTTGGTAGATCCTCGGGAGCTGCTCCGAAATCTGGCCACACAAAACCAGCTGGGTCAACCCCAGAAAGAGCAAGTGCCACAAGGGGGCCATAAAATAAGAACAAAAGCCAGCAATCAGCACAAGAAAATCTAATATTAAAACTAGAATTTACGAAAACATGTCAGAATGATATACGACGAGATAACCATGGGACTATTCCGATAGCTAGGTTACAACCCGTAAACCAAACAAGGACCGGGGTTGTAACCCTTCATCTAAACAAAGCTTGGTTTCCCACCATTTATCGGCAAGATAAGAATGCAAAAAATAAGACAGGGAGCAATCTTGTACTGGATCAAGACATGGCTAACTGGTTATATCTCATTCAATCAATCACGGCCAAGCAGATCCTACGACTTACTACTTTAACTAACTAGGGTTATCACAGGCCTAATTACTAACAAGATGCAGTGAGATTGTTCCACAGCCACAAGCCCTGCAGACCATCCAGGCTACCCAGGTCGAAAATTAGGGATTGAATTCAGGTGGGTACATCACCCGGGAGACAAATGTACCCTTAGGTGACTTAGAGGTGCAACACTCGACGGTGCGCTGGAAATGTGCCCTACTCGACGGCATGCTACAGATCCCAAGAGCGCCCAGGTAACGGGATTGCCTGTAGCTGTGTCATCTCTTCATGACTACTGAGTTATTCTAGTTATTAACCTTAATCCATTTTAGTAGGTACTCCTGACCGTGGTACTCAGGAGTCCCCTCCTAGACATGATGTAAGACAGGACAAGTGGATTTAACAAGCAAGCAAGAAAGAACCACCCACGGTGTCAAGACAGGTCAAGCTAAGTTATCAGGTCATGTCAAGTCAGGAGTGCGCCGTCACGGGCCACTATCAAGTTATCAAGATAAATCATGTCAGGGTACTTGTCAGGAGTGCGCCACGACGGGCCACTATCAAGTCAGGTTGGTCATGTCAGGAGTGCACCACTACGGATCACTGCCGTGTTATGCTAGTTCCTTACCATACCAAGCCATGTACAATAGTCATTCCAAACATATTAAGTAAAATCAAGTTCATGACAAAAGGCGTAAGGATATAAAATGGGCATAAAATATCTAATAAAATATCAATATACAGGACTATAGAAAAGCCAAGCTTAAAGAAATAAGACCAAAGCTCCAAGAGCCTGGGGTTAAGCAAGGGGTTAGGGGAGCAGCGTACGAAAAGTCACGCACGCTGAGAGAGCAGCGTAGGTGAAAGTAACGCACGCTACAGGGAGCAGTGTACGTGAAAGTCACGTACGCTACAGGGAGCAGCTGCGTGAAAAGTCACGCACGCTCAAGGAAGCAGCATACGTGAAAAGTCACGCACGCTCAAGGGAGGCAGTGTACGTGAAAGTCACGCACGCTACAGGGAGCAGCTGCGTGAAAAGTCACGCACGCTCAAGGAAGCAGCATACGTGAAAAGTCACGCACGCTCAAGGGAGGCAGGGTACGTGAAAGTCACGCATGCTACAGGGAGCAGCTGCGTGAAAAGTCACGCACGCTCAAGGAAGCAGCTGCGTGAAAAGTCACGCACGCTCAGGGAGCAGCGGCATACGTGAAAAGTCACACACGCCAGAGAGCTGCGTACGTGCAAAAGTACGCAAGCAGAGAGCTGCGTACGCGTAAAAATACGCACGCAGGGTCTGGGTCTTCTTCTCCATGGCTGAGAAGAAGCTCCAATGGCTCCAAAACTTCAAAACCTCATAACTTGGCCATCCAAACTCCAAATCCAGATTTCCAAAGTTCTAACCAGGGTGGAATTGAACTCTCTTCCACAAGGAAACATCAAAATTCCATAAAAATCTAACTTAAGTAGCTCAAACCATGCAAAATCCAAAAATAGAAATAACTTAGATCTATAACAATAGAGGCTCCAAATCACAAAAACCCAAGTTCTAATGTTGATCACCATGTCCTAATCTATCAAATGGACAAAAAAAGAGGGTTCTCATGTAGTGGCAAGATGCACTTGCTTAGGGTTAGGAGAGTTGTGTAGAGGAAGGAGAAGAAGAAGAAGAAGAAGGAAATAAATGGTGGTTATGAGGAGAGAGAGTGGTAGGTGGGGATATAAAGAGGGGGAGTTGTGGTGGGTTGAGGGGTAGCATAGGCTAAGGTGATCCAACACATAAACCGAACCAAACCAATCCAATAAAACCGAGCCATGATAAAAACCCAAAATACGAGAAATACCGAAATTCCACAAGTTGAGAAAAATAAAAATACATGCCAAAAATCCAGATACGAGTATAAATACGAAATACGGGAAATACGAAAAATGAGGGTGACAACTCTACCCACCTTAAAAGAATTCCGTCCTCGGAATTTAATCAAGGAGCTAGAGATTGTCACGACAAGCTACACTAAGCACAGGCAAGCTACACTAAGCAGTTCAATCATACAATCATACATGCAAGCAAGGATTCGAAGCGTAAGACATAAAGAAGATTTTGCACCTTACGAGTCAAACCAGCCGGGATGACCTGATCAGATATCATCCTCATGCTCCCAAGTTTGACTCTCCCAAAGAGGGATGACTCTAAGCAACACGGACTAAACTGATAGTCTTGCGCTTGAGGTCTCTCTCCTTGGTCAAACATGGACACGGGCCTATCCTTATACGAAAAGGTTAGTACCAATAACCAGTTTCGAATGACCTATGATATGGCTTGGGTCCGAGATATACCGTTGTAATTAGGACACATGAAACATGACACGTGTCCCGCATAACGACGGCGAAAAGCAAGATAATAGGACATAGATACCTCTCTGCCGAGTCTGGATCTGGGCCTAGGCCAGGGCGAACTGTTGAGGCCTCTGTTGCTGGAGGGCCTGGGCCTGAGGCGGCAATGGCCTCTGAGGCTGATACTGCTGCTGTACTGGTGCTGGTGCTGGTCCCCTAACCGAAGGACTAGTCTGGACCGACGAGGAGGAACCGGCTCTATTCGGACAGGACCCTATCATGTGGTCCGATGCTCCACAAGCCAAGCACAATCCCTGTGCTCTGCGACACTCCGAAACAACGTGTCCTGGCTTCCCACAATGAGTGCAGCCCATTGCGGAAGACTGCTTCTGCTTCTGCTGCTACGGATACGTCGGGGTTGAATGCTGAACCGACGTAACCGAATCCGCCCTTTGGGGAGCTCCAATAGTCAAGGCCCTAGCTGCCGGGGCTGGTGCTGAAGACTGGGTCATCTGGCCGTGAGACCGCTTCCTACTTCCGGTCCTATCCACGATCCTCTGGGAGGTGTACTCATGCCTCCTAGCTGCTCTCAAGACTGCATCGAACGTCTGGTGCTCGAACTGCTCAACTGCCAACAAGATCTCCAAATGCAGTCCCTGCTGGAACCGCTGGGCCCTATCAAACTCGGTCGCCACCAAGGTGGGGGCAAACCTGCTGAGTCTAGAAAACTCCGATGCATAACTGTCGACTGTTCTGCCTCCTTGCTTCAAGTTGGTAAATCTGGTCTACAAGTCGTACCGAGCCACAGCATCAAAGTACTTCGTCTGGAATCTCTCTCTAAATACTGCCCAAGCAATGGGTGCCACTAATCCCATAGCTTGCGCTGCCCACCAAATGCGAGCCAAGTCCAACAACTGCAGGCGTACCACCGCCACCTTCTCATTCTCGGGTGTCCTAGCTGCTTCCAGAATTACCTCGGTATCCTGAAGCCATGTATCCGCGACAATCGCATCCTCGCTGCCGTCGAAGAAAGGAGGGTTCAATCGCTTGAAGCTGTTCGCCGCCTGGTTCCCTGGATGTCCGCCTCGGGTCAAAGCATCTTGAACTGTCTGGTGCAGGGCGTCGCTTCGACGATCCTGGGAAGCTATCAAGGTTCTGATGAGGCCTACTAAGGTACCATCATCTGGCTCTGCGGGCTGGACGGGCCGAACTGGTGACTCTCCTCCAGTAGGTATTACTCTGGAGGCTATCCCGGAATGCTGGACTTGATCTCCAGGTTGCTGCTGGTCCACGGAAGGTGCTTCTCCTTGCTGATCGACGGGGTCAGGTACAGTGTCGCTGAGGAAGACGACACAGGGAAACAATAAGGAAGGACCAGGACAGATCAACGATACAAGCATGAAATCAGGGCAAGAATTTCAGGGATTTGAAAATACGGGCGGAGATCAAGGGCGAATACTGATTGAGACATCTATTCGGTAAACCCTCACATTTCTTGATTGACAAGACCTGCATGGGCCACCACTTAAACTATGTCACGCCCCAGAACCAGAATACTGGAGAGCGGGGGCAGACATAGCCAGCTACGTATATTGAAATAGAATACATCTCAACTATACGGTCACGGTTGTCTAGATATGAGGGTTTACTACAAGCCAATAGTCTCTTAAGGTCAAGCCTATTGTCTCAATCTCAAGCAAGTAATATAATTACAAGATGTTTGACCACCAAATATACAATAAAAGGCGTCCCAAATATTACATATCAGCTGATCATGAAGCTAGTCGTACAAAATATGAGGACTGGCAAGAGTTAAGTCATACATGATCAACCCTAGGATTTGTTAATCATGTTTACAGTCCGTAGGCAGACAGTATGTAAAAGTGCATCGAGCTAACAGGTGCTCGTCGGCTAAACGCCTCAAAAGAATAGTTTTACAATAGAGTGAGCGAAACAAAATAGAAAACCCACTCGTAGCCCGGGTTCCTTCTTGTCGCCACCATTGGGCTGGAAGCTTGGTAGATCCTCGGAAGCTGCTCCGAAATCTGGCCACACAAAACCAGCTGGGTCAACCCCAGAAAGAGCAAGTGCCACAAGGGGGCCACAAAATAAGAACAAAAGCCAGCAATCAGCACAAGAAAATCTAATATTAAAACTAGAATTTACGAAAACATGTCAGAATAATATACGACGAGATAACCATGGGACTATTCCGATAGCCAGGTTACAACCCGTAAACCAAACAAGGACCGGGGTTGTAACCCTTCATCTGAACAGAGCTTGGTTTCCCACCATTTATCGGCAAGATAAGAATGCAAGAAATCAAGACAGGGAGCAATCTTGTACTGGATCAAGACATGGCTAACTGGTTATACCTCATTCAATCAATCACGGCCAAGCAGATCATACGGCTTACTACTTTAACTAACTAGGGTTATCACAGGCTTAATTACTAACAAGATGCAGTGAGATTATTCCACAGCCACAAGCCCTGCAGACCATCCAGGCTACCCAGGTCGAAAATTAGGGGTTGAATTCAGGTGGGTACATCGCCCGGGAGACAAATGTACCCTTAGGTGACTTAGAGGTGCAACACTCGACGGTGCGCTGGAAATGTGCCCTACTCGACGGCAGGCTACAGATCCCAAGAGCGCCCAGGTAACGGGATTGCCTGTAGCTGTGTCATCTCTTCATGACTACTGAGTTATTCTAGTTATTAACCTTAATCCATTTTAGTAGGTACTCCTGACCGTGGTACTCAGGAGTCCCCTCCTAGACATGATGCAAGACAGGACAAGTAGATTTAACAAGCAAGCAAAAAAGAACCACCCACGGTGTCAAGACAGGTCAAGCTAAGTTATCAGGTCATGTCAAGTCAGGAGTGCGCCGTCACGGGCCACTATCAAGTTATCAAGATAAATCATGTCAGGGTACTTGTCAGGAGTGCGCCACGACGGGCCACTATCAAGTCAGATTGGTCATGTCAGGAGTGCACCACTACGGGTCACTGCCGTGTTATGCTAGTTCCTTGCCATACCAAGCCATGTACAATAGTCATTCCAAACATATTAAGTAAAATCAAGTTCATGACAAAAGGCGTAAGGATATAAAATGGGCATAAAATATCTAATAAAATATCAATATACAGGACTATAGAAAAGCCAAGCTTAAAGAAATAAGACCAAAACTCCAAGAGCCTGGGGGTTAAGCAAGGGGTCAGGGGAGCAGCGTACGAAAAGTTACGCACGCTGAGAGAGCAGCGTAGGTGAAAGTCACGCACGCTACAGGGAGCAATGTACGTGAAAGTCACGCACGCTACAGGGAGCAGCTGCGTGAAAAGTCACGCACGCTCAAGGAAGCAGCATACGTAAAAAGTCACACACGCTCAAGGGAGGTAGTGTACGTGAAAGTCACGCACGCTATAGGGAGCAGCTGCGTGAAAAGTCACGCACGCTCAAGGAAGCAGCATACGTGAAAAGTCACGCACGCTCAAGGGAGGCAGGGTACGTGAAAGTCACGTACGCTACAGGGAGCAGCTGCGTGAAAAGTCACGCACGCTCAAGGAAGTAGCTGCGTGAAAAGTCACGCCCGCTCAAGGAAGCAGCTGCGTGAAAAGTCACGCACGCTCAGGGAGCAGCGGCATACGTGAAAAGTTACGCACGCCAGAGAGCTGCGTACGTGCAAAAGCACGCAAGCAGAGAGCTGCGTACGCGTAAAAACACGCACGCAGGGTCTGGGTCTTCTTCTCCATGGCTGAGAAGAAGCTCCAATGGCTCCAAAACTTCAAAACCTCATAACTTGGCCATCCGAACTCCAAATCCAGATTTCCAAAGTTCTAACCAGGGTGGAATTGAACTCTCTTCCACAAGGAAACATCAAAATTCCATAAAAATCCAACTTAAGTAGCTCAAACCATGCAAAATCTGAAAATAGAAATAACTTAGATCTATAACAATGGAGGCTCCAAATCACAAAAACCCAAGTTCTAATGTTGATCACCATGTCCTAATCTATCAAATGGACAAAGAAAAGAGGGTTCTCATGTAGTGGCAAGATGCACTTGCCTAGGGTTAGGAGAGTTGTGTAGAGGAAGGAGAAGAAGAAGAAGAAGGAAATAAATGATGGTTATGAGGAGAGAGAGTGGTAGGTGGGGATATAAAGAGGGGAAGTTGTGGTGGGTTGAGGGGTATCATAGGCTAAGGTGATCCAACACATAAATCGAACCAAACTAATCCAATAAAACCGAGCCATGACAAAAACCCAAAATACGAGAAATACCGAAATTCTACAAGTTGAGAAAAATAAAAATACATGCCAAAAATCCAGATACGAGTATAAATACGAAATACGGGAAATACGAGAAATGAGGGTGACAAGCTGACAGCCCGAAGAACGAGGAAACTGTTCGTTTTTCGTGCAGCATAGCGCTCGAGGACAGCTGTACAGCCAGCGCAAGCTACCAACCCAATCGAAGCACAATCTGCCAGATTTCTTGCAGCGCAGTTCAAGCTCAGCGCAGTCTGAAGCCAGCACAGTTCATGTGGCGCACTCCATCAAGACAACTGACAATTTACACGTGGCCTACATGCCATCAATTGCTCACCCCGTGGCAACCGTCTGTACACGACCAAGCGCATTTCAATCAAACAATGCCATGCGTCTCATACAGTTGGTCCACGATCGAGTAACTACCAGCGCAGTTCGCTGCTTGCGCAGTCCAATGTCTGCGCAATCCATCCGACGCAATCCAGAATAACTAAAAATTAGTTATTTCCAGAACTCTATAAATAGAGTTTCAAGTCTTTCATTATCAGGCCCAGATCAGATCAGAGATCATTCAAGTCATCACCAGAGATCAGGAGTTCTTGCCAAAGTGCTGCTGCATTCTTCAGAGGCTACCGCCTTCAAAGTTCACATCGTCCAAGGGATAAAGCGATCGTCTTCAGATCGGATTCCTATAGTTGTACTTTCCCAGAATTCTATTGTAATCTTCTTACAAAGTTTGTGAAATAAAGAACACATTTATTTTTGCAAACAAAATGGCGACTCTGCTGGGGACGACTTTCTCCTCCGACGAGGAAGTGACAACTCAATGTGACGTTGCGTCTATCGGAAAGACGCAGAAGACGCTGGTTGTAAAGGTCAACCAGACGGCCTACGAGGCGATGATCAACTCCGGGACTACTCGTCGCACTACGACTTCTACCAAGAGCAAAATCTGTTCAGTGTGGACTCCAAAGTCCTCTGCACAACCCTCTGCGCAGTCTGCTGTCTCTGCTGCACAGTCTGCTGTCTCTGCTCCCAAGACTGCTGTGCAGTATGCTGCTACTGCCCATACGCAGTATACTGCTTCCCTTACTAGTACACAAACCACTTTCTATGCTGCTCTGTCAAAGTGCAAGACTCCTCTTCCCCTGGCACAGTTGGCTGCAACTCTGTCTGCGCAGTCCACCACTCCAGCAACCAGAATACAACTCAAGCACTCTGAAATCAAGACTCCTGCTGCGCAAGCTGCTGTGACTGTGGCCAAAAGGCCATCTGTCAAAACTCATCATGCATAACCTGCCAATGTGCCAACAGCCACTTCAACCCCTACGCAAACTGTGCCAGCGCAGTCTAAGAGGGACAGCCCTTTGGCTAATCTTCCTTCTTCTCACAGCAAAGGAAAAAACTCTGCTCCTCTTCCCAAGTACCCTGTTGCTCCAGCGCAATCCACTGTGGGTAGTCTGTTGACTATTCCTCCTCCTCCTCAGAACAAAGGAAAAGGCCCGTTGGTCTTTTCTCAAACTTCCTCGTCCCACGACTTGGAAGATAACAGAGGGAAACGCTCTTTAGCCAACCCTTCTTCACAAAACAAAGGAAAAGGCCCTTTGGTCTTTTCTCAGTCTTCCTCGATTTTTACCGTAGAAGATCAATCTGAGCGTGCCTCGGCACCAGTCAGTACAAGGACTCTCTCAAACAAGAGTTCTTCCCTCCTTACAAAAGGGAAGTGTACTGATCAAAGAGGTATTTTGCCTACTCCGGTAGCAGAATTCCAAGATCTCCCAACTCTCAGGATATCCCGCTCAAAACAGGAAAAATTGCTGGTGTCTCAAACAGAAATCCCTGGGGGTGAATTTGCTGATCTAAGAACTTATCTCAATAGGCCAACTTGCGAAATGCAAACAGCCAATGCCGAAGACCAACCAGCATCAGAGGCAAACTTCCAGGATCAAAAATCCTGACACCTATGCTAATGAAATGAGTACTTCCCTGTACACTCAAAGGACAAAACATCTGAAGAACCGGAACCATGTTCCAAATGTTGTCAAAGAACATATCCCTCGAACTTCTTTTCGTCCCGTCATTGTTCCCGATCTCCGAGAACACCTCAAACAAAAATGGAACAACATCTCAAAACCTCCAGCCAGCGGTATTTAGATCTACTCCAAGAATCGTCTGAAGGAGTATTTCGACATACCAGATCTTGAAGCCGAGATACAATCGGTCAAAAGAATCTTCTCCAAGATCCTTCCGGTCATCTCCCTCTTTCTCACTCAGGAGATGGTTCTTTCTCTGATTACGATGCATACAGCGAAAGTTCTGAACAGACAATATCTTCCACTGTACCTAGAGAAGTGACAGCTTATGTTGTCACTGAAGACCCAGATGCTTCTAGTTCAGCAAGACAAGAACAGCGAATAGATGTACTAGAAGACAAGTTGAAGACCATGGCCGAAATGGTTGCAAGTATGCATTCTATCATCGTGGCCTAACATACAGTACCACCGACTGTACCTGTTGCAAATTCGGAGATCATAGCATCGTCGGTGCCTATCAATACAGGGCTGGGGGTAGCATCTCCTCAAGTACCTCCTGTACAGATTCAACCTACACCTAGTCAGTCAGGTGCTGGGGGTAGTACTTACCACGCTGTTCTTTTCCCTAATACTCTGATTCAGCCTGCTCCTTCTACATCATTGGAGGATGCTAATGAAGCTGTCAAACTCCTGCGCACTCAATTTGAGGCCTTCAAAGAGAAGGACAATTTGCAGAGGTTGGGGATCAAACAACCTTACCCAGTTGAATGGAAGAAAGTCCCATTTTCTCCAAAGTACAAGATTTCAACAATCTCTCTGTTTGATGGCAGCACTTCTCCTAGTCAGTTCATTAACCACTTTGAGGTAATGACTGTCCAACTTCAGCCAAATGACGCTCTTCTTACCAGGGTATTCGTCGACTGTTTAGCCGGTGTGGCATACGATTGGTACAGAAGTTTGCCCGATGGCTGTATCACTTCTTTCTCAGGTCTAAAACAGATCTTCTTGGAACGATTCTATGAGGGGATCAACGACATGACCATGTCAGCCCTTAATAAAATCAAACAAAGACATAATGAAATCGCTGAGAGTTTCATTGAAAGGTTCTGCCGAGAAGCTTTAAAAATGCCTCCTGGAACTCCGGCCGCTGTGACTATAGACACCTGCAAGGCAAATCTTTTGCCTATCATCAGCATATGGACGGGATCAACTCAGTTCCAAGACTGGCCATCCTTCATTGTCAATGCTAAAGCAGCTGAAGTTAGTGCTGACAAATTCAAACAGCTAGGGGTACACATGTCTAACCCCGACCGGGATGACCATCAGACAATAGGTGGTGGTAATCGCCAGAACAACCGCAAGGGAAAAGAGACTTTGAATATCAACTTGAAGAACAAAGAATCTCTGGCGGTCAACGTAGCTCCACCTACATCTACTTCTACTCCTTCTGCACTTCCACCAAGGGAACCTCGTCCGAAAGTAGAGTACTCCTTTGACGAGAATGACACCGTGAGCATCTTTGATTGCTTGATCAAAAGTAATAAGCTTCAACTCCCAGACCCAAAGAAGCCTGATGAGGTCGGTAAGACTGATCATCCCAAATACTGTGTCTACCACAGGTTCATTGGGCATCCCACTCGAGCATGTTATGTGCTCAAAGGCAAAATTCAGGAGCTAGTCAACGCTGGTGTTATCACTCTGCAGCAAGACGAGAAGACGGTTACCGCGAACATGGTCTCAGTTCAGTTCGGTGACTTCCCTCCGCAGATGGTACAACACGGTGTCATCCCTATCCCCAAAGCTACTCTTGAGATCGAAAATCTCCCTCCTCCTCGAAGTGAAGGTCTCGTCCCCTTGTCTCTTGACAATGGCAAGATTATGTGGATTCATCCTAATCTCGCTTCAGAGTTCGAAGTTCCCTCTTCCTCCAAGAAGAAAGAACGCTCCAAGGGCAAGACAAAGACTTGCATATGGTGTCTTTTGACCCCATAGTTGAAGAAGAAATCCTGCTGGGCACCAGATCAGGAAAAGCCTACCTGACTCAAGAAAATCCTGCTTCTTCTTTTGAGTCCGCTCCAGTGCAACCTGTCTCCACTGAGGATATCCCTTCTGCATCCTCACCGGTTGTAGAACCTACTCCTCCCAAGCCGACGGTAGCTGACAAAGGCAAACAACAAGTCCGCTTCGACAAACCTTTGAAGAAGTCATCTCCTTCTGGACTTGAAAAACCTTACAATTTTGATATCTTGGCTCAACTAGCCAATACATCGGCCAGGCTGTCAATTTTCGAGCTCTTGCGCCTCTCCAAAGAGACTCGGAAAACTCTGAGTGAAGCTCTACTGCAGGCAGAAACCTGTCTAACCCTTCTAAAGAAGCCGAAGGCAGAGCCTGTCTCTTGCCTCCATTGTCATAGTGTGTTGGAGTTAATTCCAAATATTACCTTCACACAGGATAACATGCTGATGGAAGACAATAGGCATGACCGTCCTCTATACTATACAGGATATGTCGACTCAATGAAAGTCGATCGTATTCTGATAGATCTAGGGTCTGCCCTCAGTATCATGCCGAAGACAATGTTAGATGCACTGAAGATCCCAGTGCATAGTCTTTCTAGCACGATCACCACCATTCTTGGGTTCAATCAGGGAAGAAGTGAACCTCTAGGCAAGATTCGCCTAAAACTCCAAATAGGCAATCTTCGTACAAAGGTGACCTTCTACATCATAGACAACCATGGTTATTCTTACAATGCTCTGTTGGGAAGACCATTCCTGCATGAACATAACATTGTTCCTTCGACTCTCCATCAATGTTTCAAATATGTCGATGACAATGGAGAGGTTCAAAAGGAGGTTGCTGATCTCTATCCTTTCAAAGGTGTCGAAGCATACTGCAACGATGCTCGTATGTACAAGGATGAGTTCATGAAGGTAGTACTGTCTCTGGACACTGAAGAAGAACAAGAAGCAGTGCCTAATAACACTCTCATCATACCTGTCAAAGGGCGTGTTTCTCGTCCTCAATCCTCCAAACCACTGGCTATTTACTTGCCAGTCCAGAAGCAACCAACTGATGGTGGTCAGGATCAAAGGGAGCTCACCTCTTCTGAGCCACTTGTTATCGACTTACGTCGTAACAAGGAAAAAAGACAGCTCACCTCTTCTGAGCTACTTGTTATTGATTTATCTCATAACAAGGATAAAAGGGAGCTCATCTCCTCTGAGCCGCTTGTTATCGACCTCCGTCGTAACAAGTCCAATCCTCCTCCACGTTCTTCTTCTCCCCCTCTTGTAATCAATCTGACCTAGTCTGCTAAGGCTAAAGGTCATATTGTAAATACAGATGTACAAATTAATGAAAAAGTATCTCCTTTCCAGTATACTGATAGCTATTTGGATATGTTAGATAGCTTTCAGTCATTTACAATGGGAGTTGTACAGTCTCTTCAAACAGAAGTCTTATTCGAACACCCAGATGATTCATACTTTATTGTTCCTTCTCGAAAGAGAGGCGCGAGTCCAATACCTTCTAGTAAAGGACCAGAACAAAAATTCAGCTATACGGATGATAGCAAAAGTAACGATACGGGGCATCTCCAACTCCGCCATTATAGTCAACAATCAAAAGTCATCATCCGAAAGATGGGTTATGATTTCAAGAATGGCCTCAACTACGGTAAGGGTAGAAGAACTCCTATCCGTACGGCTGTTCCGAAAGAAAAATCAGAGATGTACTATAGCAGGACCAAAAGAGGTCTCGGATATGCTTTACCTCCGGTATTATCCCCAGCAGTCTCCGAATCCGATAGCGAGGAGCGCTCTAACTCTTCTGATTCCAGATCATGGAATTCTGATACCAGCATTGGTCAAGTTCATTGATTGATCGTATCTTCTAACATGGTCTCCGCTGAACTTCCAGAAGGCTATGACGAGGATATTGAAGAAAATCTCGAAACAGATCCTTGGGCTCAACGAATGGATACCCAATGGGAACTCCGATTTGAACAAAGGGAACCTCCTACCGAAGATCAATTGGTTCAAATTGACGTAGGAGAAAGCGGGTCACCTCGTCCAATATTCATCAGCAAGAACCTTCAAGAGGCAGATAAGCAAGAATTAATTCTTCTTATTCAAGAATACATTGATGTCTTTGCCTGGAGCTATAAAGACATGCCAGGTCTAGATCCCAAAGTGGCTACTCATAAATTGAATATCCTGCCTAATGCAAAACCGGTCAAACAGCAACAACGGCGCTTCAAGCCAGAAATGATGGATGCAATCGACGATGAAGTCAAGAAGCTCATCGCTTGTGGCTTTATTTGAGAAGAACAACATCCTGATTGGGTAGCCAACGTTGTTCCAGTCTTGAAGAAAACCGACAAAGTTCGTGTTTGCATCGAATTTCGGGATCTTATTGAAGCCTGTCCAAAAGATGAATTTTCTCTCCTTATCACGGACGTCATGATTGACAACACCTGTGGGTTCGAGCGAATATCTTTCATGGATGGATTCTCTGGATACAATCATATTCGGATGAATCCTGAAGATGAAAAACATACTTCTTTCCGCACTCCTTGTGGAGTCTACTGCTACACCGTAATGCCATTTGGTCTCAAGAACGCTGGTGCAACTTACCAACGAGCCATGAGTACTATCTTTCGAGATCATCTTCGCAAGACTGTCGAATGCTATGTTGATGATAATGCCGTCAAAAGTCGTCTAAAGGAAGATCACATCCAAGACTTGAGAACTATCTTCAATCTGATGCGCCAACATCAACTCAAAATGAATCCCACCAAGTCATTCTTGGGTGTCTCTAGTGGCAAATTTCTCGGCTTCGTCATTACCTCTAAGGGTATACACGTGGATCCCGAGAAGATCAAAGCCATTCAAGAGATGCGTTCTCCACGCAACCTAAAAGAGCTACGAGGATTCCAAGGTCGACTTGCGTACATCAGGAGGTTTATTTCGAATCTGTCTGGACGCTGCAGACCATTTACTCAGCTAATGAAGAAGGTGTATCTTTTATTTGGACCGAAGAATGTCAACGAGCATTTGACGACATAAAACGATATCTCATGAACCCGCCAGTCTTGGTGCCACCGATCTCAGGCATACCATTCTTAATGTATGTCCGTGCTATGGATCATTCATTGGGTGCTTTACTTGCCCAAAAGAACAAAGAAGGCCATGAACAAGCCATCTACTATCTCAGTCGCACTATGATTGGTGCTGAACACCGTTATAGTCCGGTCGAAAAAGAATGCCTAGCCCTTATATTTGCTGTTCAAAAGACTCGGTATTACATCATTGGCCAAACTATTCATGTCATATCCCGAGTTAATCCTCTTCGGGTACTGATGAAGAAGCCTAGCACACTCAATTCTCGATTGGCTACATGGGCCATTCTGCTAGCCCAATATGACATGGTATATATTCCACAAAAATCTGTTAAAGGTCAAGTACTGGCGAATTTCTTAGCAGCTCATCCTGTTCCAGAGACATCCAAACTCTATGATAAAATTTCGGACGAGATATTGGAATCAAATATGATCTCTGAAGAATTTCCTACTTGGCGTCTATTCTTTGACGGTGCATCCAGGATTGGACCCAATGGTGCCATTGTCGCAGGAGTTGGAGTTGTCCTTGTTTCTCTAGACGGGTCAGCTATTCAAAGAGTCTACTCCTTAGATGAACCTTGTTCCAACAACGTAGCAAACTACAATGCTCTACTCATTGGTCTTCAGTTAGCTAAACAACTGGACATCAAATATCTTGAAGTTTATGGCGACTCTAAGCTGGTTGTTAACCAAGTTAGAGGAACTTATGAAGTTCGCCATCAAGATCTAGTGCCTTACTATGAAGCGGCAATCAACATGGCTACATCATTCAAAGCCTTCTTCATCGAATATGTCCGTCGAGCTTGCAATACTGAAGCCGACGCTTTGGCCAATCTTGCAGCAGTCTTAGCCATCCCTATCAAAAGACAGCAGGTGGTGGTTGTCTCTAATCGGGAATTGTTCTGCATCGAAAACAATCGTAATATTGAGTTCAGTAATTTTACTGAAACCAATGTTATCAGTGAAGATTGGAGAGCTCCCTTCATCGACTTCGTAGTTCATGATATACTCCCTGAAGATCCCAAGAAAGCTACGAGTATTCGTCGGCGGTCTCTGCAATTCTACTACAATTAGACCACCAAAACTCTTTACCGACGGACATATGACGGCTTACTCTTGCGCTGTCTTGTTGGTGATGAAGCAAAGCAAGTATTACGTGAAGCTCACGACGGTGTCTGCGGAGCACATCAACCCGGTCCTAAGCTACAGGATCATATCCGACGCATGGATTACTACTGGCCCTCTATGGTATCTGATGCCATCGAATATGCAAGGAAATGTCGAGCTTATCAAATCCACGCAGATTTCATTCATCAACCATCAGAATTCCTTCATCCGACTGCTGCTTCCTGGCCTTTTGAAGCTTGGAGCATGGATATTATAGGTCCTATCAATCCTCCTTCTTCTAGAGGACATCGGTTCATACTGGCAATAACCGATTACTTCTCCAAATGGGCCGAAGCTATACCCTTGGCTGAAGTCAAGACCAGTAGTGTCATCAACTTCGTCAAACATTATGTCATCTATAGATTTGGTGTACCTCGACGAATCATTCATGACAATGGACCTTAGTTCATCAGTCAAAAGTTTACAAGGTTCTGTGACGATCACCGGATTGACAATATCGCTTCGACAGCCTACAATCCTGCTGCTAATGGCTTGGCTGAAGCTTTCAACAAGACTATCATCAAGCTCCTCAAGAAGTTTGTGTCTACTAACAAACGAATCCGGAGTGAAAAGCTTGGAGAATGTCTATGGGCCTACTGTACTACGGTCCGCAACCCTACAGGTTGTACACCTTTCTCTTTGGTGTACGACTGTGAAGCAGTTTTACCCATGGAACTTCAAATTCCATCTTTAAGGATTGCCATTGCCAACGAGCTCACTACAGAGAACAACGACCTTCTTCGACTCCAAGAATTAGAAGCGCTTGACGAGAAACGGCTATTGGCTCAACAACATATTGAGTTATACCAAGCCCGCATCTCAAAGACCTTCAACCGCAAAGTTAAGGTCAGAGCCTTTCAGAAAGGAGAGCTCGTTCTAACCGTCAGACGTCCTATGACTATGACTCATATGAGCAAGGGCAAGTTCGACGCAAAGTGGGAAGGGCCATATATCGTGAGCAAAGTCTTGTCAAATGGAGCCTATCAACTCACAGAATTGGATGGTCAAGTTGCAATGATGCCCATCAATGGCAAGTTCCTCAAAAAGTATTATGTATAAATGTAAAAGACATTGTTTGTAATCATCAGACAAGTTCATAAATAAAATTTGATTTTATTTCATCATGAATGATAGTACATAATATCAAGGAAGGTCACTATCATCCTTCTTAAAATTGGGACGAGGACCACTACCGTCCTTCTCAAAAACATAATCAGCAAAAGAGCCGAGAACATCATTGCTCGAACCCACCAGGAATTTGCAAGCAGCCATCCTCATGGCTTCTTCTTCTTCAGTCTTTCCTGGTTCAAGAAAGAAGTCCAAGATGTTCCTTGGCGGCTTGGATGCAGACGAACCTTCGCCTGTCTCTGTCTGCTTTGGCTGGGCCGGCTCGACTGGACGTTCTTCAGTAACCACTTCAACCTTCGGGACGATCTCAGCCTTCTTGGATGCATCTCCAGACGACATTTTTATGTTGAAAAGTGAAAAGTGACCATTCAGTCTGATTTTCTGTTTTATTTATAGACAGAGATTCGTAAGACAATGAAGCGACATATTCATCCAACGGTTCACCCGTTTATTTCATTCATCCGACGGTTCGCCCGTTCATTACATTCATCCGACGGTTTGTCCGTTCATTACATTCATCTGACGGTTCACCCGTTCATTTCATCTATTCGACGGTTCGCCCGTTCATTCCATTTATCCGACGGTTCGCCCGTTCATTACATTCATCCGACGGTTCACCCGTTCATCCATTCATCCGACGGTTCACCCGTTCATCCATTCATCCGACGGTTCACCCGTTCATTCATTCATCCGACGGTTCACCCGTTCATTTCATCTATCTGACGGTTCATCCGTTCATTCCATTTCATTTGACGGTCCATCCGTTCATCCTGACGATTCATTTCGTTCACACATTTTGACGAATCATCCATTTCGTTCATATCAGCAACTTGTCATCTTTGATTAAGTTGTCTACTGAAATAATAATATTCAATAAATTATATTTTGCCATGTCCACATTACCTCTGAGCAGATATAATGAATATAATTATTTTCTAAAATCAAAAAATATATCATGTCTTGCACCTCTGAATATATTTTCTATCGCTATTATTTATATCTAAATATGATATGCAATAAATAATAGAGCCACAAAGAAAATATCTTTTTATTGATCAAAATTAAGAGACATTACAAAATTACATGTCACAAAAATTAAAAATACAAAAAGTCTTTCTCATTCCGCTGGCGGGGTCATCAAGCTAGTCATCTGCTGCTTTAAAGATTGTAGTCGCTCCTCACAAGAGTCCATCACTCGCCTCCTAGCTTCTTCCATTCCAGACTTATCGTCGAAAGTCGGCATGGTTACTAGTCTGCGAGAGATTTCAGCTTGATGAGTTGTGACATATTCATCTCTTTCTTGGGTCAGGGCATCCAATTGCTGAATTGTAGCTTGATGTTGTGTGGCCTCATCCTCCAGAGCAAGCTGGACAAGTCTCAACTCTTCTTGAAGACGGGCAGATTCTGCTTTTAGTTCAGCAATTTTCTTCTCATTCTCTTCGGCAGTAGATGCTATTATCTCTAGTTGAGAGTTATATTCTGAAGATTTGGCAGTGAAAGTGTCCAAGATAATCTGGAGATCAACCTTCGCAACTGTAACCTCTTGTGACATCCTCTCAAACTCGGCCTGTACCAAAGGCTCCACCTCCCCCCGATTCAGATCTTTGTAGATCTTAACCGACTCCTCTAGCTCATCCAGGATGTGTTCAAGGTAAGCAGCTTGCGCTTCATCACCTTGACTCCGGATGGCAGCTATCAGATAGGAGGTTGGACCCCTAACAGTTATGAAACCAACCTCTTCTTTATCCATTACCCTCTCTATTAAGGGTCCTAGAGAATTGAAGAAAAGGTTGGTGAAGGAACCGATGATGAATCTGTTGGTGGCAATGGCACCAGGAGTAGCAGCTACTCCCATAGACGTCGAAGCAGCAGCAGGTGCCTATGCAGATGGACGTCCAATTTCTTGCATATGAGTGGAGGTCTCTTTGGATAATGGAGCCATGGTAAAGCTAGTCGCCCCTCCCAGGTGTTCCTCTGTAAATCAAACAAACACCATCAGTTGGCTGTCATTAGCAACTATCAAGAAGGATCAAAAGTAAGGGCAATCTTACCATTGCTAGGTCCAGGGACAAGTTTGTCCTCTGCTGACACGAGTTGCAACCTCACAGAAGTAGCTTCAGACATTACGGCCTGGCTACTACCTGCTTCGGTGCCACCCGAAAAATGTCTGCTACCGCTGGCTATCTCCTTTATTGGCACTATGTCAGTGCATGTTGGAGGAATTGGGGAAGATTCAACTTCTGCATGGATAAAAATGTAGATGTAAGCCATTTAATCTATGAAAAGAAGATTAATAATATCATTTAATACCTTTGGGATCAGCAGTAGTAATTTCTTCAGCTGCTACTTCTCCACCCACATTCTTTTCTGGAGATACATGCACATCAACATCCTCTTCTGGATTCAATGTGTCGTCAACAGCTTCTGGGGATACATGGACCTCAGTGTCCTCCTCTGGATTCAGTGTATCATCAACAGCCTCTGCTGATGAAACCTCATCACTTATGCTCTCCTCTCGGGCTCCACTATCAGTTGCTGCGATCGGGTCCACATCATCATGGAGGCCGAAGTCGCAGTCGTTCAGAGCATCGATCATTAATCAATCCTCTTCATCACGAAGTATTCTCGGTGTAGCCGGAAGCTGGGTAGTCTCCACTGCAAGTGTAGGAGATCGCACCACTTCATCTTCTTTCTCCACGACTTCCTCCATGGTCTCTACAGCCTCATCCCTCCTTTCTGGGCTGAAAGCTTCAGGTTCAGGGACGGGTGTAGGAGATGACATTGTAACTCCGACAACAGTACTAGCCATGACCGATGACATAGGTCGAGGAGTGACTACCTTCTTTCTTCTGAAGACTATTTTCTTTCTGTGTAGAGGTCTCTCTGAACTCTCTACATCTATAACATTTACCGGGCTTTGGATAGAGGTCGGGGTCGCCGCATCTTCTCTTTGAGTTGACTCGGCCTGCTGCCGAGATTATGATCGGGTCGTGACCCTTTCTGATGATTCCAAGACAAGCTTCTTCTTCACAACCGGAGAAGAAGGTTCCTCTATCTCTCCTTGGTTGGAGATCTGACAACTTTCAAGGAAATGCGCAATGGTTCGTTGATTTCTTCCGGGAAGTTGGCTTCCCTTGAAGCTTCCAACGGTGCATCGACCGGTTCACGCTCTTCATCTTTGCCAGGAGCTAACACAACAGTTGCTCCCTTCTTTAATCTGGCTGCTGTCGCAAAGCTGTACGCGAGACTGAAGTTCTCGGCAAAGGTATTTGCAGATGTATAGAAAAGTGAATATGTGTACAGCATCCGAGGACCGTGGTCGCTCTTCATCGGCATCGAGAATGTTGTTCTGGTGTCTCGAGCATTATAATAAGCCCATGCTCGGGCTCTATCAATCAGATAGCCTTTTCCTTGTAGGCACGTGATGGCGTTGCCTACATGAAACTGGTCATAGCCGAATTGACGGGCAAAGCGGCTGGGAAGATAGGGTTCCAAATAACATTCATCTTCAAATCTGTAGACCAGGTGTGACGGCCTGATTGTCCTCAGCCAATCAAAAACTGTATGACCCAAAGGCTGCCTCCCCAAGTCGACCAGATTTGAAGCCATGTGCTCATAGCCAGTCGGAGGGGGAACACAGTAGAAGTTCCACCCTTTCCCGAGATTCAGAGTACGTCTGCAATCTCTCAAACTAGTGTATATCCATTTGCTTCTGGAGAATCTCCTTAAGAAGCTGCCGCCTACCGCTCCCATGCCGGGATTCATCAGAGCAGGATAGTGCAGAAGCAACCATCCGAATAAGTATGTATATGGCAGCTCTAGCCGCAGAAAGCTACCTTTCTCGCCTTTTCCTTTGAGCATTGAATCTACAAACCGGCGGAGGCCAGCGTTCACTCGGCAGGTCATTGCCGACAAAAGATCCATCCGATAGCCAAAGACTAAGCGGACGGCAGTAAAAAGCACGCCTCGATGGAAACGATCGACGATGCTCGCTCCAGGGACGACGAATCGTCGGAGCCAATAGGTGAGGAAACTCGCCAGCTGGGCTTCCTTTGACATGGGCCTATAGCCCATCCTCATGAAACTTTCAATATTATCTCCTGTCTTGAAAGGAGGATATTGAAGATCATCATCGATCATAATATCCAGCTCCTTATTCTCCTCCATCAAACCAATCACCTCACTGCTGCTGAGTGGTTTGAAGAAGTTGGGTTTACAATTGTCGTGTTCCTTGGTTTTCTTCTCCATAATGTGGTTAAGGAACAGATATGGCAACCATTTCATCGAATAACAGGTGCATGATGAACCGCTCTTGTAATACTAGGAACAGATTTTGTAGTGGCACAAGAGCACCTCGAAGACGGCCACCATATCAGCGTTCTCCTGACAAAGTTTGTCCAACTCGTCATTGGTGGGGACAAATTCCTCATAAGGGATATTCTCTATTGGTAGACTCGAGATGTACTTCATCTCGTGAAGAGCCAGTTCGATCTCCCCACAGGGCGTCATGAAAGTCCCTGTTCTGAAGTTGTACCTTTCTGCTAAAGCAAGAAATAGGTGAGGATTAGGTTGAAAGCCGTAAACGGTAGAATATACCGGCTGGTACAGCTCAATCTCCTTGAGCTTCTCTTCGAATTGTGCTAATATCCAATTGGCTATACAATTCCATCTCTTGTTATTCGGATTAACAAGACCTGTTAATCGGATATCTTGATCAGGATATCTTCCTTCAACCTTCGCAAACTCGTTTGCGAATATCGGCGTCCTGACAGGCAGCAGCAGGGAGGAGTTCTCTGGTGGGATACACCCAGGTTTCAATCCTCTGAGCAAGGAGCTGTGACGCTCCGAGGAACTGTAAAACATGTCCTTATTGTTTGGTCCTTTCTTCACACAAATGTTCCCTGTTCTGGCTTGTTGAAGAGGAGTTATATCCCAGTCCATTCTCCTGGGATAGCTCGCAAAGGCATAGCGAGATAGGGGAAGACACCTGGAAATCTCAGGTAACAGTATCCTTTTCTCGCCTCTCTGAAAGAGTCTCTGTTCAACTCGGGGTCTCGGCTGAGAACTCTTATCAAGAGCTTCACCAAATAGAAATAGAGGCTTCTTATGAGTAACGGCATCAGCAGTTTACAGAGGCTGTCCATTCATCAGACTCAGCAATGTTTTATTGTCTTGTGCTGTAAGGATGGCCTGTCGAGACGATGGCATGGCATACTGAGAAAATGTTACATGGGACAGATCCTCCTTAAACTCTGGCTTAGCCAAAGTCTCTGCAAAGACTTCATAATTCGGGTCTTCCCTGAGGTTCACTGCATCAAACAAAAAGACAGAATTCAGTACATAAAAAATCAAAGAGTCTGTTCAAAAAATCAGCAAATTGCGCAAGTGTCAGATTGCACTATGTGCATAGCATCAGATTGCGCTAATATAGCCTACATGCACAAAATATCCAGTTGTGCCAACTCATCCACTTGTGCAAGTCATCAGATTGCGCTAACTCACTTGCGCAAGGCATCAGTTTGCGCTGGACAGACTTGCGCAAATCGATAGAATGCGCTGAAAATTTGCCAGCGCTTTCTAACCGATTGCGCAAGAATATAGTTTTCATAAAAATGAAAACTATTGTGTTCGTACAACCAAAACCCTAAACAGGGCGGCGCAATACCATCAAATCTCTAAAAAGAGATTCGACAATGTCAAAGAACCCTAAAAAGGGTATTTTTTTGATCGAGTTCATCATCTACCTTGAAGTACGGGATGACTGACTTCATGACGTGAAACTCGGGGCGCAACCCGAGTCGAAGACTCAGCGGGGGCTTTGCCCTTGTCGGCGGCTGAACGTTTCGGGGCCATTGATATCGACGGAGAAGAAGGAGAAGTGGTCGGAGTTGGCACAGGAGCTTTTCTCTCTTGAACAGTTGGAAACAAGTAAAGAACGAAAGAAAGAAGAACGAAAACTATTTATAGTTTTTCTAAGTAACAGTCACCTCAGATTGCGCTGAGAAATTAGGAGCTGATTCCTCCAAACGCGCAGTCAAGGCATCACTTGCGCAACTTGATTTTAAAGTCGAAATTCAAAGTATTTTGAAACTTTGAATATTTTCAAATTTCGAAAACTTTGAAGGGGGTCTTGTAGGTCCTAAAAATCAAGTTGCACCCATCAAAAAGTAAAAAAAATCAAATTGTGCATCCTTCAAGTGAACTGCACAGGAAACAGATTGTGCAACAACTCAACTGCGCAAGCTGAACTGTGCACACATCCAAGCCCGCTAGCTGACGTGGCCGCGTCATCATTATCTGACAGAAAATCAGATCTTCTGACAGCTGACAGCCCAAAGAACGAGGAAACTGTTCGTTTATCGTGCAGCTCAGCGCTCGAGGACAGCTGTACAGCCAGCGCAAGCTACCAACCCAATCGAAGCGCAATCTGCCAGATTTCTTACAGCGCAGTTCAAACTCAGCGCAGTCTGAAGCCAGCGCAGTTCATGTGGCGCACTCCATCAAGACAACTGATAATTTACACGTGGCCTACATGCCATCAATTGCTCACCACGTGGCAACCGTCTGTACACGACCAAGCGCATTTCAATCAAACAATGCCACGCGTCTCATACAGTTGGTCCACGATCGAGTAACTGCCAGCGCAGTTCGCTGCTTGCGCAGTCCAATTGTCACCCTCATTTCCCGTATTTCGTATTTATACTCATAGTTGGATTTTGGCATGTATTTTTTTATTTTTCTTGACTTGAGAAATTTTGGGTTTTCTCGTATTTTGGGTTTCGACTCGGCTCGGTTTTAGTTGGGATGGTTTGATTTTAAACCAAATGGAACACTTTAACCTATACTCCACCCTCATTCCACCACAACCACCCTCATTAAATCCCCACCAACCATTCTCTCTCCTCATTACTTCCCCCATTAATTTCTAACTCCTTCTTCTTCTTCTTCCTTCTTCCACACAACACCCCACCCTTAGGCAAGTGCATCTTGCCACCACATGAAGACCAAATTTTATTTGTCTATTAGCTTAATTAGATGATTTGGAACAACATTAGAACTTGATATTTTTAGATTTGGAGCTTGGATTCTCCTAGATCTAAGTCTCTACCATTTTCGGAATTTCTTGGGTTTGATCTACCAAACTTGGATTTTTGCTCGATTGAATGCTTCTAAGTTGTAGAGAATTGAATTTTACACAAGTTAGACTCTTGAAAATCCGGATTTCGTGTTTTATGGACCAAGTTGTGATGTTCCAAAGTTTAGAGGCCATTAGAGTTCTTCCTCTCAGCTTGAGGAGGAAGAAGACCCCTCCTAGCCGCGCTGTTTAGCGCCGGGCTGCTTCCCCCGTGCCGCGCCCTTTGGCGCTGGCCGTTGACCCGTTGGCGCGCGCTCTTTAGCACGCTGCTGCCCCCGCCCGATTGCGCTGAGCCCCGCTGGCCGTGCGCCCTTGCGCACTCGGCTCCCCGTGCCCCTGCGCGCTTGGACCCTGCGCACTCGGCCCCGCGCCCCCTGCGCACTTGGACCCCGCGCCCCCTGCACACTCGGCCCCGCGCCCCCTGCGCACTCAACCCCGCGCCCCCTGCGCACTTGGACCCTGCGCCCCCTGCGCACTCGGTCCCGTTCCCCCTGCGCACTTGGACCCCGCCCCCCTGCGCGCTCGGCCCCCGCGCCCCCTGCGCGCTTGGACCCCGCGCCCCCTGCGCGCTTGGCTCCCCGCACCCCTTGGCGCGCGACGGCCGTTCCCGAGCGCGTCTCTTGGCACCGCTTGCCCGAGCCCTTACCTGGCACACCCGGTGCCATGGCTTCCCCTCATGACCCTTGGTGTTCCCCTTGGTTCTCGGTTTTTCTCTTGCTGATTTTGTTTTCTGAAAGCTTGATGCCCACAGCACAACTCGACTTAACCCGACACGTCTTGACACGATTTTTTGTGTTTTTAATTTATGGCTAGCATTCTCTGATCTTGACAGTAACTCGATGTGGTACACTTGTAACTTGTGGCTTTTAACTTACAACCTGTAATTAATCTTCTGTAACTTGATATCTTGATAGTGGCCGCCTCGGCGCACTCTTGACTTGACTCGGCTTGACAACTGGTCGTACTTGACTTACCCTGACACCGTGGGTGTTCTTTCTTGTTGCGTTGTAGAAATCTACTTGTCTTGTCTTGCATCATGTCTAGGACGTGACTCCCTGGGCACCACGGCCAGGGACTCATACTAAATTGGATTAGGCTAATGATTAGATCAAACTAGAACATAAAAAATTTCTAGTCATAAGCAAATCTCGTTATCTGGGCGCTTTAATGGACTTGTAGCTTGCCGACGAGTAGAGCACATTTCCAGTACACTGTCATGTGTTGTACCTCTAAGTCACCTAAGGGTATATCGTCTCCTGGGCGATGTACCCAACCATACTCTTAACCCGCAGAAGGATAACTAGATAGTCTGCAGGGCTTGGGACTAGGAATTTCTCATTTGCATCTTGCTAGTAACTAGGCTTGTGATAACCCTATTTAGTTAAGTAGTAAGCCGTAGTATTTGCTTGGCCGCTTGTGAATGGATGGTGTCCAACCTTGTCTAAGTCTTGTCCAGTCCCAGTACCTGGTTCCTCCCGAACATATTTATTTTACTTGTCTTAACAATAACTGGATAGAGACAAGTGCTATTCAGGCGAAGGGTTACAACCCGGTCCTTGTTTGGTTTACGGGTTGTAACCTGGCTCCCAGAATGGTTCTACGTCCCTAGTCATTTATTATCCTGTTGTACTCTTTATTACTTGTACTTTTCTCTATTTCCTTATGTTCTGATATGCTGGCTTTTGTTCTTATTTCGTGGCCTCCTTTGTGGTACTTGCTCTTTCTGGGGTTTGATCCAGCTGGTTTTGTGTGGCCAGATTTCGGAGCAGCACCCGAGGATCTACCGAACTTCCAGCCCAATGGTGGCGACTAGAAGGAACCCGGGCTACGAGTGGGTTTTCCATTTTGTTTCTTCCACTACATTGTAATTTTATTCTTTTGAGGCGTTTATCCGACGAGCACCTGTTAGCTCGATACACATTTACTTACTATCTGTCTACGGGCTGTAACATGATTAACAAATCCTAGGGTTGATCATGTATGACTGAACTCTTGCTAGTCTTGACATTTTGTATGACTAGCTTCATGATCAACTGAATATGTAATATTTGGGACGCCTTTTATTGTATATTTGGTGGTCTAACATCTTGTAACTATATTACTTGCTTGAGATTGAGACAATAGGCTTGACCTTAAGAGACCGTTGGCTTGTAGTAAACCCTCATATCTAGACAGCCGTGACCGTATAGCGAAGTGAATTCCATTTCAATATACGTAGCTGTCTATGTACGCCCCCGCTCTACAGTATTCTGGTTCTGGGGCGTGACACTAATGTCTGCGCAATCCATCCGGTGCAATCCAGAATAACTAAAAATTAGTTATTTCCATAACTCTATAAATAGAGTTTCAAGTCTTTTATTATCAGGCCCAGATCAGATCAGAGATCATTCAAGTCATCACCAGAGATCAGGAGTTCTTGCCAAAGTGCTGCTGCATTCTTCAGAGGCTACCGTCTTCAAAGTTCACATCGTCCAAGGGATAAAGCGATCGTCTTCAGATCGGATTCCTATAGTTGTACTTTCCCAGAATTCTATTGTAATCTTCTTACAAAGTTTATGAAATAAAGAACACTTTTGTTTTTGCAAACACCAACGTGTCGTGTCCCGCTCCTCGCGGTCCACTATGTAATACCCACGACTTGCTAGCTCAGTCTTGGACTGAGTATTTGGGAAAACCTTTGCCGGTATCGATTGATCATGGATGAAATGCAATGAACCTTTCCAACTAATGGATCGACTTCTATTGAAATGAATCCAAGAGTTTTCATTGGATGTTTTCTTTCGATGCATGGTTTTGATAAATGCGTTTTTATGTTGGTTTTCGATGATTGGTTTTCATTGTTCGCTTTTATCGCATTTCACATTCATGCCGAATCTTGAGAGAAAGAGACTGAAGTATGCTAATCAAATATTGGTGCCAATGTAGGACGCTTAGGAGGAGCGTGAACGGTACGTGAAGTGCCTCCTTCTCCCGAACAAGATTCCTTTTGGTGAGTTGCTTTGACCGGGCTAACATTTATCTCCACGTCCTAATAAAAATGATCTCTAGTCCACTCTTTTGTTGCGTCCCTCTGATCAATGATACCATAACAACAAAAGATAAGAATAAGAAATGAGTCGTATGCTAAGTCTTATGACTGCTGCCTTATCTGTTCAAATGAATGGTTATATGTTTCCTCACGAGAATGCTTAACGGTTAGACGTGTATAGAAGTACTTAATCAAAAGAGAATGAATGTTAATGAATGACTGATCGAGAACTGAATGCTAATGAATGACCGAATGAATAAGGCACAGAATGAATATGTTGCTACCTATTGCACTGCTAAGTTTTATCTGATAGAATAAATAGTTCCACTACAAGAAAAATGACGATTCTTGACGGTTTATAAGTTGACGGTCGTCGGAAACCGTCAACAATAGGGTTTATCTTGACGGTTTTAGGCTAACGTCAAGAGATGGCCTTTTTTTTGTTACTTTAGCTCATTTATAGCATGTATGTTGACGGTTTCGAGGGATCCATCAAGAAAGAGCATCTTTTATATTGACGTTTTGATAATAACCGTTAACTATTGTGTATGCGGGAAAGTTGTCGCAGTTTTTTCATTTGCCATTATGGTAATTATTTCAAAGTCTTTAAAATTAATGACGGTCTTCCACAAAAAAATTTAAGGCTCATAAGAACCAAACTCTCGACTTCTCCCCCCGCTCTCTTCGAAACTCTCGACTTCTCTCTCCCCCCGCTCTCTCAGAAAACCCTCGTCTCCCCCTTCCCTCCGAAACCCTCGTCTCTCTCCCTCTCAGAAACCCTCATCTCTCCCCTTCTCAGAGACCCCTCCTCTCTCTCCCCCCTCAGAAACCCCTCTCTCCCCGTCTCAGAAATCGCTCTGGAGAAAACCTAACCGGTCTGGAGAAAACCCCTCCACTTCGATACTGCTCTGGAGAACCCTAGGCTTCAACAACTTCGTGCTGGAGAAAACCCTAGGCTTCAACAACCGTTCTTCACAATACGATAACTTCGATCTTCACCGTACGGTACAATGCCTTTAATTTTCTCTCTCTGAAATTTAATTTTATGCATAGGTTTTTTGTGCCAACTTCGTTCGTTCTTCACGTTAGGATTTTTTGGTGGCAACTTCGTTCGTAAACTTAGGATTTGATTATAGAGAAGTGGATTTTTGGATGTTATGTTCTGTGATGGGCCAAAATGAGTCCCTTCATTCGTAAACTTCGTTCGTAAACTTAGGGTTTCATTATGAATTGATATGTGCACATGTACGCATTAACATAAGTTCATTTTTATTCATCCACCAAAACTTGTATAATTCAATAACTGTTATGTGTAAACTACTAGTGGTCAAAAATTATGTGGATGTTCACTATTTTATCCAAGAAGAGAACTATAGTGATTTTTAATTTCGTACTTGACAATCCTAATAGTTGATGTTGGTTTTAGGGATGTTCACTGTTTGTGTAAGGATGTTCACTGTTTTTGTAAGGATGTTCACTGTTTGTGTAAGGATGTTCACTGTTTGTGTAAGGATTTTGAATAATGATTTTGTGATTAATTTTGTGTAAGAATTTAATAGTTGGTGTTGGTTTTATGGATTGATTTTGTGTAAGGATTTAATAGTTGGTGTTGGTTTTATGGATTGATTTTGTGTAAGGATTGGTTTTATGGATTGATTTTGTGTAAGGATTGATTTTATGATTGATTTTGTGTAAGGATTTAATAGTTGGTGTTGGTTTTATGGATTGATTTTTAATTTCAAAACATCATAAATTGATTTTGTGTAAGGATTTAATAGTTGGTGTTGGTTTTATGGATGTTCACTGTTTGTGTAAGGATTTTGTGAAATTGCCATCCTCCTAATAGTTGGTGTTGGTTTTATGAATGTGTAAGGGTTTTGGGTACGTATCAGTAGGTGTATCAGTATACACTGATTTTACACTTGACAATCCTAATAGTTGGTGTTGGTTTTATGGATGTTCACTGTTTGTGTAAGGATGTTCAATGTTTGTGTCAGGATGTTCACTGTTTGTGTAAGAATTTTGTATAATAATTTTATGATTGATTTTGTGTAAGGATTTAATAGTTGGTGTTGGTTTTATGGATTGATTTTGTGTAAGAATTGGTGTTGGTTTTATGGATTGATTTTGTGTAAGAATTGGTTTTATGGATTAATTTTGTGTAAGGATTGATTTTGTGATTGATTTTGTGTAAGGATTTAATAGTTGGTGTTGGTTTTATGGATTGATTTTTAATTTCAAAATATCATGAATTGATTTTGTGTAAGGATTTAATAGTTGGTGTTGATTTTATGGATGTTCACTGTTTGTGTAAGAATTTTGTAAAATTGCCATCTTCCTAATAGTTGGTGTTGATTTTATGAATGTGTAAGGGTTTTGGGTACGTATCAGTAGGTGTATCAATATACATTGATTTCACACTTGACAATCCTAATAGTTGGTGTTGGTTTTATGGATGTTCACTGTTTGTGTAAGGATGTTCACGTTTGTGTCAGGATGTTCACTGTTTGTGTAAGAATTTTGAATAATAATTTTATGATTGATTTTGTGTAAGGATTTAATAGTTGGTGTTGATTTTATGGATTGATTTTGTGTAAGGATTGGTGTTGGTTTTATGGATTGATTTTGTGTAAGGATTGGTTTTATGGATTGATTTTGTGTAAGGATTGATTTTGTGATTGATTTTGTATAAGGATTTAATAGTTGGTGTTGGTTTTATGGATTGATTTTTAATTTCAAAACATCATGAATTGATTTTGTGCAAGGATTTAATAGTTGGTGTTGGTTTTATGGATGTTCACTGTTTGTGTAAGAATTTTGTGAAATTGCCATCTTCCTAATAGTTGGTGTTGATTTTATGAATGTATAAGGGTTTTGGGTACGTATCAGTAGGTGTATCAGTATACACTGATTTCACATTTGACAATCCTAATAGTTGGTGTTGGTTTTATGGATGTTCACTGTTTGTGTAAGGATGTTCACTGTTTGTGTAAGGATTTTGAATAATAATTTTGTGATTGATTTTGTGTAAGGATTTAATAGTTGGTATTGGTTTTATGGATTGATTTTGTGTAAGGATTTAATAGTTGGTGTTGGTTTTATGGATTGATTTTGTGTAAGGATTGATTTTGTGATTGATTTTGTGTAAGGATTTAATAGTTGGTGTTGGTTTTATGGATTGATTTTTAATTTCAAAACATCATAAATTGATTTTGTGTAAGGATTTAACAGTTGGTGTTGGTTTTATGGATGTTCACTGTTTGTGTAAGAATTTTGTGAAATTGCCATCTTCCTAATAGTTGGTGTTGGTTTTATGAATGTGTAAGGATTTTGGGTACGTATCAGTAGGTATATCAGTATACACTGATTTTGGATGTATTTTAATTTTTAGATGTATCTCAATTTTTAGTGTATCATTGGTCCTTAATTTCTAGATGAATCTCAATATTTTATTTGAAATGCATAAACACTTAGTTTCTTCCTACCTCAATGTTGCATAAATAGGTGAAGGGTCCTTAATTCCTTAATTTCTAGGCATATGTACCTGAGAATTGTTTGTTTCTTTATTTGTAGAATGAATGGTTCTTCAATGTGAATGGTTTAAATACTTGCAAGCATTGTCTTCTACTAGTTTTAGATACCCTTTGAATTTGCATTGCACATTCTTAGATGATTTTTTCTGAGTCTTGCATTGTATAGGTTGCATTCTCCTTCTTAAAAAAATACTATTGTAGCTTAAAAAATAGCTCTGCCACATTTTGGTTGCAGGAAAGGATGAAGGTAAGACCTTAAGGAGTAGACTAAGGTCGTCTAAAGTTGAAGCTCAGGTATACAGACTATTACAATATTATATTGTATTTGTATCTTGCTAAGTAGAGTTACATATCTAAATCATGGCTAACATGCTATATTAACCTGTGTAGGCACTTCTATTCTAATCCAACCCAAAAATGGATAAATCGTGGATGTCAAAGGATAGAATGTGTAAGGAATATGAGGAAGGAGTAGAAGAGTTTCTTGAGTTTGCAAAACTCCATTCAAGTAATCCTAATTCTATTAGATGTCCATGTGAAAAATGTGGAAACCTGACATTTCAAACGTTAGGGGTCGTAAGAAAACATTTGTTTAAGAGGGGTATAGATCGAAGTTATATAGTATGGGTTTTACATTGTGAGAAACACGAGAAGATAGGATCGTCAAGCTTTGCAACACATGCTGAAAAAACACACGACTATCACTACAACAAAAAGACCTATTAATGACGCTTGATAAGTGGATTTCATGACGGCTGGTAAAGAAGTGTCATCAAAGTTCAGCAAGACTCCATTCTATAATGGTGTCCAGTATAAACGTTATTGATAGTCTTTCAGTCATATGAGCGTCATGAAAAAAAGCACCAAAATTTAAGTTAAAACCTCCACTCCCCCGTACTTCTCCTGCACTTAAGAAAAAATCCAGCCCTCATCCTCTCTCTTTCTCTTTTTCCTTCTCCTTCTCCCTCTCCCCCCCGCTCCCCAACTCTCCAACTCGCCGAGAGATGATGGATTACGCTCGAGAGATGATGGATTTGGAGACTCTCGTCACTCGCACGCTCGAGAAGAAGGGCGTACTTGCCAAAATTAGGGTTTGTCCCTCTCTCTCATTTTTCTCAAATTAGGGTTTTTCTTCGAAAATTAGGTTATTCTGATCGATGTATTCCTATGGGAGAATCTATATACTAGGGTTTCTTCTCCTCTTCCTTCATCGTTCTCAAACCGTGGCAAAGCCCTATCCAACAACATGCTCTCCATACTCTTCTTCTTCTTCCTCCCTGACGATGGAAACTTGCAGCCATGGCGGGTTGCAGAGGATGAGCTCGACGACGAACATCCTGTTAGTGTGACGTTCCCTTAGTCATCGGCTCTGCTCTGTTAAACTTCATCGAAGAGTTCCTAACGAACCATTCCTCTGTATCGATTATCGATCGATTGGTCGATTGCTGCAGCTCGACGAATCAATTTGATTCTTCCTCGAAGATCAGTCGGTGAGTAATCTCGCCTCTTCTTATTGGAACTGTTTAAATTCATTTTGGAATTGGCATTGCTCAAATCATTCTATTGGTTCTTTGTTTTAGTGCGCCGATCTGTTGTTTATAAATGAATTTGGGTTGGAATCAAATTTGGGTACTCTGTGAGGGAATTTCGTCAATTTTTGATTGATTTTGATCAATGGATTTATTAGCATTTCAAACTTATTTTAGTAATAGAGCTTCCTGCTTTCGCATGACATGTGTTCGTGGAAATGTCTGAATTAGTCTTACCTCTATTCTGGACACGGGAACTGTGGTATCGGACTCGGGAAGACACTATCAGTTACAATCTTTGCTCAGGAATCTTCTAACTTATCTTGTTAAATTGTTGTGGGGCACAATGGTTCTTTTCTCTATCGGAGGGGTGAGCATTGAACATGTATAATAAAAACACTTTTTTGTGTTTTTATTATATTATTCTATAAATGTCTTGGAAGAAATTGTTTGTAGCAAGTATGGATGGATTTTTTTTCTTCTCAATTTATGATTTCATCTAAATGCATTTTTTGACTATTGCAAATAAACATCTTTGCTTTAGCTTCAGTTTCACAAGTCCCGCACTATTATGGGAATAAACATCTTTGCTCTTGGCAGACTTCTCCACATGGTTGGAGTTCTACCTACTGACAAGGTAACTGAAGTGCAAAGGACTGACCTGGTTGGAGAATTTGTAGGGCATACTGGACCAAAGACTAGGCGCAAGGTATACATACCCTTACCTCAAGGATGCAGGTTAAACTTGTCGATTCCTTCGCTGAAATGAAGATCTATTCCAAGTTACATTGTGAAGTTTGTGTTACTCCTGATGATGGTGCATTCATCCAATTCTGGCAATTCCTATAATTCCATTGTTTTTTGACCCATGCTGGTCATTTGAGCCTAGTAGTTTGGTATTGTGTTCCTTTATTTCTTCAGTGCAGTATTTACACTTATTCTTTGGCATTACAATATGATATGGTTCAGACTTCTTGTTTCCTTATTTCTTGCTCACTCAAATAAGTGTTACAACTAATTTTGGTTACAAAATAGAGCCGTCTCAGTCCTGTTTTTTTTTGGAGATTGAAACTATGTAGGTAGCTAACTCCAAAATTTTGGGACAAAGTTTGTAAAAAGTGTGTAGGATTGCCAGATTTAGTGTTTGCAAAGTTCTAATTGTCTTCTTAACTCATTTGAAGTTGTATTTGTGATCATTGATTCAATAACTCTCTTTTTAATGTTATTCAGGGAGTTGACTACTTAAAGTATGACAATTGTTTCAATTTGGGGATCAAACCACAGAAGCGGTAACATCTCTTCTTCTATCTGTGCTGTCTTTCTGTCTTATTTCTAGGACCAATGTTAGACAATCTAATTTGACTTCAAATCTCAGCTATCCTCCAATGCGTGATGCACTGAATTCGACTGGATGTACCATCTTCTACTCAATTTGCGAGTGGTATACATCCATTCATGGTAAATCACTCTCTTTTACAAAATGGATCCTTCAATAACTCATCCTTCTCTTCATCCAGGGGTGAAGACGATCCTGCCTTATGGGCTGGCAAAGTTGGTAATAGTTGGCGGACAACAGATGACATCAATGATTCATGGGGTAGGTGAGAGTACTCCATGATGTTTGTTAATCATGTAATGCTACCATATTCAGTTTGTTGATTAATTTTTTTTGTTTGTTTCTTTAGTATGACTACGATTGCAGATCTCAATGACAAGTGGGCGTCATATGCAGGACCTGGTGGATGGAATGGTAATGTTTGTCTTTGTAGTAAATTTTGTGACTAGAAGAACTTATCCATAGCCAAGTTTATGCATTTTTGGTGTTAAGTATCCAGGATAACATTAATGACTTGCTTGTGTATTTTTGATAGATCCGGACATGTTAGAGGTTGGCAACGGTGGTATGACTTACCTGGAGTATAGGTCACATTTCAGTATCTGGGCTTTGATGAAGGTGCTCTTGTTTTCTTAGAGTTCTTGCGATTGTTATTCTAAATACAAAAAACAGGTGTACCACCTTTGTCTGCAACAACTTCATGTCTGCAATGATGTTCAAGTATTATTGCAGAGAATCTGGAAAACTCCAGACTACTCAATGGATTATTTAGTGCATGTTTTATTGAGTATCTGTAATGGTCTAGATGTATTTGTAGGCACCACTTCTAATTGGCTGCGACATAAGAAACATGACTGCTGAAACATTTTAGATATTAAGCAATAAGGAGGTTATTGCAGTGAACCAAGGTAAGAGTACTTGAAGTAACTTTTTATAAGCATTTTACTTGATAAATATTTTACTACTAAGGTGTCCCAGGCAGTCTTCACTTTCCTTTTGTTCTGCATTAGTATGAGATATCAATGGACAAGTGAGTACAAATAAGAATGTTCTAATTTGATGGATGAATGCATAACATGAGAATTTCAATTTAAGGTTGTACACAGCTGACAGCTGACCTTACCAGGCCCTTGGGACCCACATGGGCATTGACACAACAACACAAGAAGAAAGCCTTTGTTCCAAATATTTGGGTTTAGCTATTTGAATCTTTTCATCCATTCAACTCTGTTAAGGGCTGTATCCTCTGTAACATAAACAAAAGGTAAAAACGTATCATTCTTTAAGACTCAATCCAAGTTCATGTCGGCCTACCCCTACCCCTACAAGTACCAATTCCTTAGCCAATTCCTTTTCATTTGTATATTAAAAGACAATCCACTAGAGGCAATAACAAAGTAGAATTCTTTCACATTCCTGAAACTGCAATTTTGCTGAGTTTTCTTTCATTATTTGTTTTTCAGGAAAACTCGTACTTGTATTCATACCCCTGGTTCTCCTCCAATGTTGCCTGATGAGCTTTCCAACTCAAAGTTACATTCTTCTATAGAAGGAGCAAACCTGGTTTAATTGGATGTTAGATTGCATGAGACTGCTATAGTTGTTGCAGAAGAGGTAATTATCACCTTATTCCATGCACTAACAGTTCACATGCATCATCATTCTGCACAAGCTCACTGTTTTAATGGGGGACCCCTAATGACCAAACTCAGTTTCTTCTTTTATATTCCACAATTATTATGGTTGATAAGCTTAAACATGTTCTGAGCAAAAACACTAGCTGCAGATGGCTAGTCTGAGGTGCTTTGTTCATTTGTTTTTTTTGACAACAACTGGATAATGATTGAAGTTAATGAATTGCAGGTTAATAGGATACTTATACCCTCTCCCTGTTTTTCATGATCTGTTGCATATCGGTTGAAGTTTAATTATTGGGCGTAAATGATTACTAAACTATGCTAATAGTATAGTTAAGCAGGATATCTGTGATTTTCTTTTTTCATGCAATGAACTCCCTAAACTTGATGTAGGACCAAGTAATGAATTTCCTACATCCTTCTTTTTCTAAATAATAGTTTGTTTGACTTTTCGTTTTTCTAATTGTTTTCTACATATCTGTTTCTCTACAGTCCATTCGTGCCTTGGCTGACGCTTCAATGAACACGGCCTATCAGAAAAAGTGGCCACTCTATCTTAGCACAAAAAACACAATCCTGAAAAAATATGATGGAAGGTAAGTGGCCTAATTTCTTTTTGTCCATGATAACAGTGAGTTGCCAATAAGTTTATTGGCTTTAAACTCTCTACTTTGATGCCATGTATATCCTTGTACTCCATTTGCCAATTAGTGTAAACTGCGTGTTCTAAATTAATTTCTATCCTCCAGGTTTAAAGACATATTTCAAGAGGTATATGAAAGTGGATGGAAGTCCAAGTTTGAGGCGGCTGGAATTTGGTGAGCTGTCTTCAGTTGGCATAATCTAGGCAGTTCATGTTTGGACCTCTGTATATAATTTCCAACATCTTTTATATATTTGGCAGGTATGAACACCGTCTCATTGATGATATGGTTGCCTATGCACTCAAGAGTGATGGCGGTTATGTGTGGGCTTGCAAGAACTATGACGGAGATGTGCAAAGTGATTTCTTAGCTCAAGGTCCAAGTCCCTTTTAAATTTGCAGAATTTTTTGAGAAGATGTATATAATGAAATGGAGAAATGTAGAATGGTAGCTAAAGTACTCTATTTTGAGACAATGAAATGTAGCCAGCTAAAGTACTCTATATCTGTGAGATGTTGATGTACCCTATTTTGAGACAATGAAATGGAGAATGGTACTTTATATTATATTTCAATGTTTTGTTGTGAATATGGTTCAAAGTGGTTGTTTTCGAATTGAATTGAGCAATGTTTGGAATGTAATGTATAACATGCAGTATAGAGCGTTATAAATGTGATACAATGATCATATATAGATCATCTATTCATAACGGTTTTTACATAACTATCCATAACGCTTTGAAAATAAACCGTAGCAGAAATTCAACCTATTAATGACGGTTTTGGAAGAATTATTTATAACGCTTTTAAAAACATTTATAACACCCGTTTTCATAACGCTTGGATTGGAAAAACAAATCGTCATGGTTTGTAATTAATGACGCTTTTTAGCCGTCATTAAAAGGTATTTTTGTTGTAGTTAAGACGACTCCTTTGAAGACGCTGTAGATGCTGTGGAAATGGTTAATGCTGCATATGAACATATTTCTGGTGACCGTAAGTCATTTATTTCTCTACTCGAAGATGCTGAAAAGCCTCTATATCCTGCTTGTTCAAAGTATACAAAACTATCAGGATTGATGAGATTGTATAACATTAAAGGAAGATTTGGGTGGTCTGACAGTAGCTTTTCAGAGTTGTTGAAAACTCTTCATGATATGTTCCCAACACAAAATGAAATACCTTCATCAATCTACGAGGCTAAGAAGATGATGAAAGCTCTGGGTTTGGAATATGAGAAGATACATGCATGCCCCAATGATTGCATACTTTATAGAAAGGAATATAGTGATTTATCGGATTGTCCCACTTGTGGAACATCAAGATGGAAGAAGGCAACTAATGATCCTCACCAAGTTTTTAGTAAGAAAGTTCCTGCCAAACTATTGTGGTATTTTCCTCCCATTCCCCGGTTTAAACGAATGTTTCAATCCTCAAAGATAGCAAAGGACTTAACTTGGCATGCTTATGAAAGAGTAGTTAACGGCAAACTTTGCCATCCTGCAGACTCCGCATCATGGAAGCTAGTTGACCACAAGTGGCCAGATTTTGCGAAAGATCCTAGAAACCTTCGATTAGCTCTTTCAGCTGATGGCATAAATCCACATAGGTCCCTTAGTAGTAGGTACAGTTGTTGGCCAGTTATATTGGTTACCTATAATCTACCGCCGTGGTTGTGCATGAAAAGAAAATTCATGATGTTGTCGCTATTGATTTCAGGTCCAAACCAGCCGGGCAATGATATTGATGTTTATTTAGCACCATTAGTTGAGGACTTCAAACTTTTATGGGAAGAGGGAGTTGATGCTTATGATGCACAAAAAAGAGAGTTCTTTACTTTAAAGGCCCTATTGTTGTGGACTATCAACGATTTTCCTGCATATAAAAATCTGTCTGGTTGCACTACTAAGGGGTATTATGCTTGCCCCATATGCGGGGAAGATACTTATGCGCCTAGGCTGAAACATAGTAGTAAAAATGTGTATACTGGTACAAGGAGGTTTCTCCCACGACATCATCCGTATCGCACTCAAAAGAAAGTTTTCAATGGTAAGCAGGAATTTGGCGATCCTCCAACACCATTGAGCGGAAAGGATATATTAGACATGGTTGGTGAAATTTCGAACTCATGGGGAAAGAAATATGTAAAGTGCAAAGCATTACAGTTAGGTGAAAGAAGATGGATGAAAAAGAAGTCAATCTTCTTTACACTTGACTATTGGAAACACTTGTATATCCGCCACACACTCGATGTTATGCACATCGAAAAAAATGTTTGTGAGAGCATATATGGTACATTGCTTAACATTCCTGGAAAGACAAAGGATGGAGTCAATGCTCGTCTTGATCTTGTGGACAAGGGTCTAAGGACTGAATTAAAACCTGATTTTGAAAAAAAAACGAACATATTTGCCGCATGCTTGTTATACATTGACGAAGGAAGAGAAGAAGATATTTTGTCAAACATTGGTAGACATAAAGGTTCCTGAAGGTTACTCTTCTAATATTAGAAATCTTATCTCAATACAAGATTTGAAACTTTATGGTCTGAAATCCCATGATTGTCATGCACTAATGCAACAACTACTACCCGTGGCAATCCGTTCAATTTTGCCTAAGTCGGTTAGAGTTGCTATTACTCGATTTTGCTTCTTCTTCAATACAATTTGCAAGAAAGTGGTGGATGTGAATAAGCTAAACGATATTCAAAATGATCTTGTGGTCACATTATGCATGTTGGAAAAGTATTTTCCACCGTCTTTCTTTGACATTATGGTCCATTTAACTCTTCATCTTGTTGCCCAAGTCAGGATATGTGGACCTGTTTTTCTGACATGGATGTATCCATTTGAAAGGTGCATGAAACCCTTGAAGGGTTATGTGCGCAATCATAACCGTCCCGAAGGATGCATTGCAGAATGTTACATTGCAGAAGAAGCAATAGAATTTGTAGCGAGTATCTATCATATGTTGAAGCAGTAGGAAATCTACTTGCAAGGAAGGGCAACGTTAAAGTTGGCCAACCTTTGCCAGGAGGTCGCATTGTTGCAGTTGATCGCGAAGAATGGCAACAAGCCCAATTATATGTTTTGGAGAATACAGATGAAATTCAACCTTATATTGAGTAAGCATCTTTATCATAAATTTTCTATTTATTCATTGTATGAAAATTGTTAGAAAATTGTATGATTAAGTTTGTTATGCTGTCTTGACAGTGAGCATATGGAGTGGTTACAATCATAACATCCCCTTAAATCTAAAAATAAAAAGTGGTTGCAGGACAAACACAATCAAACATTTCTTCAATGGTTACAGGAGAAGGTAGAAGTTGTAGCAATATTATTGCAGTTATATTCTAACTTATTTAGATGTTAAGTTTGCTTTTAATAAATATGAAACTTTGCAGGTTGGCGGTCAATTTAATGAAAGGGAAGACATTTCACAAACTGTAAAGTGGATAGCACAAGGGCCTAGCCACCATGTGCTTAAGTGTTCTGGCTACGTTATTAATGGTTGTCGCTATCACACGAAGGGTCGTGACAACGCACGAGTTACCCAAAATAGTGGAGTTAGTCTTGTAGCTACGACAATGCAGATTGCAAGTTCGAAAGATAAGAATCCTATAATAGGGGACATGTGTTTCTACGGGGTTATCACATAAATATGGGAGCTTGATTATCACACTTTCAAAATTCCAATATTTAAGTACGACTGGGTCGATAGTAAGGGTGTTAAGGTTGATGAACTTGGTTTCACATTGGTGGACCTTAATCGAGTTGGGTACAAATCAGATTCTTTTGTTTTAGCTTCACAGGCCTAGCAAATATTTTATGTAAAAGACCAACTTGATCCTCAATGGTCTGTTGTTTTGTCCATGGGTCAAAAAAGACTATATGCAAAAAGAAGATGATGAAGACCTGGACAATACAATGGAACATCATCCCTTTGCTAATGCATCGATGAATACTGATATATTATTTGATGCTGGGGATGATGATAATATGTGTTATAAAAGAATAGGTTGTGAAGGGAATTGGGTTGATAAGTAAATGTTGGACACAAGTTTCTTATCATATGTGACATTAATGAATTTTGTTTTTTGAACTCATACGATTACTTCAGCCTATTTTTACTGATACTATCCACTTACTTTGTTAGACATATATTGTAAAATCTCCTCTACTTATTTCTTTGACATATATAGTTTGATCCAACATGTTTGCATATTATTTCATAGCCTTTTTCGGCCACCTTGCAGACATCAAGCATGCCTAATATGACACCTTCCAAAAATAAAAAAAAGAGGTCATCAAAAGAGGTATGCATCATATTATGTGATATATTATTTGGTAAGTGTTGTCTATCAAAAGATGTATGCATCATTTTTTTCCTGGTAAGGGTTGTTCCTGAGACATATATATGGGATTCTGACACAATATATGGGAAATGGATGTTTGGTTTTTAACTAGGTTTGAAATAGGTTCAGTTGTGAATTGAAATCTTTGGAGGGAGACACACAAACACAGACATCATATTATGTTTTTGTTTTTTTATGATCTAGTGGCGACGCCAATCAGAGAGCCACTTAGGCATTATCCTCCTAATCAAGTTAGCTTTTTGTCAAATGCTTGTCTTTGTCACAGGTTATAGAGATGAACCCTCCCCAAGTGGAGGAAGTACAAAAACAAAAAGCAACAAGAGGTCCTACAAAAATGGAGAAAACTATCAAGCGAAGAAGTGACGGAATAAAAAAAATTGTCACATTCAATGAGGCCAGACAACCTATTGGGGCGGCTGGTGCAGAATGTGTTAGCTTGATTGGGGTCATTGCACGTTCTATGATACCCATTACTTATGACGATTGGCGGAAAGTTCCTCAAAATATTAAAGATAATGCATGGTCGTCAGTGGAGGTAACTTTATTTATGTAGAAAAATTATTTTGAGTTCATTTATTACTACTTATGGTTCTAAACTGTAGTAATCTTCATATGCAGCAATCTTTTCTCCTTGATCCAAAAGCTAAAAAAAATTTAATGCAAACAATGGGTGTTGCATCAAAATCATTCCGGCATACATTGACAGCTTATGTTCTTGCAAATATGGACAAACTTGCAGTTCTTCGAAATCCCCCTCCAAACTATGATTTTATCAATCAAAGTGAATGGTCCAAGTTTGTGGCAACTCGTCTTTCTAACGACTTTCAGGTATCATAGTGTTAATTATGTTTTAACTTTGCAACTTCAGAAATTCTTACTTACTGTAAGCAAATTATATTATCATTTCAGTCCCGACGTAAAGTGCAACAAAGCCGGAGAATGAAGCATGTATATAACCATAGGCTAAGCCGAAAAGGCTATGCCGGTTTAAGAGAAGAAATTGTAAGTGATCTCATGTTGAATTTGAAGTCAGTATTTGAGTTTTATATATCTCATTTTGAATTTTAAGTCCGTATTGTGAGTTTTATATAATGATTTTTTTCTTAAAAACAGAAGAAAGATGGTACATATTCTGAGGACCAAGTAGACCGTTGTCTATTTTGGAAGCTAGCTCGGAAGAAGCAAAAGCGGAATGTAGGCACAAGTTCAGCAAGAAGAATAGTAGGGGTTGATAATGAAGATGCTAATGAAGGTGATGATCCATCGATAGTTTATGATCCAGTCACACAAGCAATGGTGGATAAAATTGTAAGCAAGTCTTAACTGTATTTCATTTTCATTCTTCTTGCACAACTTCATATTAAGATGCTAACATAAATTCATTCTTTTTATAGGATGAAGTGAAAAAGAAAATAAGTTCTGGACAGTTGTTGATTCCTCAAAACATAGATGCTTTTGGATATACAATGGAGAGGCCCGAGCGCGGTGGTCGTGTTACGGCAATGGGGAAATATGTCACCCCAAGATCTTTTTTCAACACTCCTAAAACTCGGACTGCCTGGGAGGAGGAGAAAAAGAAGTTGCTTGATGAGATTGAGAGAAAAAAATAAGATGATAAACAACTTACTTTCACAAGGTCTCTATGCTACGCCATTATCCGATACCGGTTCCAACTTTTCAATTCCTCCAGTCCCTACCGTTAATGCACCGAGTTATGCCTCCGACGGTTCGCAGAGGACAAGGATGATGAATCAGGTTTATTTCATCCCGTCTTTCAATTTTAGTGTAAAGTAGACACACACTATCTACTTCACCAAGGTTCAAAGTATCGGTATCGGAATCAGTATCGGACCATTCCTATGAGTATCAGGATCGGTGGTATCGGTCAGTATCGGGTATCGGTCGGTATCGTATCGGGACATACCAAACCATATCGGTATCGACAGTATCCGATCGGTATCGGCCGATACCGTGAACTATGACTTCAACTTTTCTTTCTATTTGTTTATTTCTAGAAAGTTGGACTTCTCTGTCTACTTGAACTTTTCTGAACACTATCTACTTGCATTTTTTTTTACTTGAACTTTTCTGGAAAGTTGGACTTTTCTGTACCTACTTGAATCAGTATCTACTTTTCTGATACCAGTATCTACTTTTCTGAAAAGGTTGTAAGTGAAAAATCTTCTCTCCAAACTGATCAAGATATGGATGTAGATGCAACAAAACCTAGCCCGAAGAGTAAAACAAAGATACTACATGCCAGTTTCTTTATTCTTGAAATCCTAGTAAAATGGAAGTAATAAAGGGACATACAATTTTTTATATGCTTTCTTTTAAAAAGGTAGAAGCTTGCCAATTGGCTATGGGTTCCATCGACAATATTGTTGCCAAAGGAACCATTATGGAATACAAGCCCCCAATGTTATTGTGTCCATCGAATTGGTATTGGACGAGGATGCGTTGCTTCCTATTCCACCTGAAGATATCCCTATAACTAAGATTAAGGATGCTATTGGATATCACATACTTTGGCCAACCGATTTAGTTCTTCATGGTACTCTAATTAGAGAGGTAATCAATATTTATTTAGAAGTCTCTTGTATAAATATCATATTATTTAAGTCTTCTACATTTTTACTCTGAAAATGTGTTGTATTTTAGGCATCCAAGGTGGACAAGGAAGCTCCCAGTGAGCAAAGGAACACGCCAACTAAAGTTAAAACTCCAACAAGGGCTTCCACTAGAATTCTAAGGTCATTCAAAAATCCTCCCGGAATGGACTGCTTTGTTAAACTGGTACAACGCTTGATCGTTGAAAAAACTGTAATTTCGGTACTACTTCCTGGCGAATTATTTAATACCGCAACCGTTGCAATTCTGTTCGAGGAGGATTTCGAAAATTTCATTAAAATGCGTACCCTATCATCTAATTGCGTCCAAATATACATAAGGTAATTGAATACTTTGCTTTTCAAATTTTTGTTATTACATTAATAAGTTGATCTAAATAATCTGCAAACTACATATATAGGTTGTTGTACATTCGTTTGAAGGAGGTAAACCTTGTCGAGGATGTTTGCTTCATTAATCCGAGAATAGTCTCCGCGTCTGGTTTCAAAGACGTTCTTGGAACGCGGGATGCAAGGGCACAACATATTTGTAACAGTTTGATATCTCGAAAAGGAAGTCGACTTGTTTTCTTGCCATACAACCCTAGGTAATACATTTTCTTACTTATTTTTCTTCTACAATTTCTCACTAACTCGATAACTTGTATATATCTGGGTGTATATGGTGTTACAGTTTTCATTGGGTTTTGGTTGTCATTGACCTGTCACTAATGAAAGCATATTAATTGGACTCTTTGAGGAGTTACGTCCAAGACGATCTTCAGTACATTGTAACAAGGTATGCATCAATATTTGTACCATATTTTAGAAATTTCACAACTACAGTTAATGTACTAATTAGATGATTCAGTAATGACTATTAATATTATCCACTTTAATTTGCTTATAGTGGACTTCGGATGTTTCATGCTCAAATGGAAAAGCAAGTCAAAAAGTTTAAATTGAACTGGATAACAATTAAGGTGCAATATATTTCTCTCATGTAAATGTAAATAAAAAATAAATACAAGTTTGTAAGGACTTTGCTTAATTTTCTATGATTAGGCTCCACAACAAGCCGGCTCTGTGGAATGTGGGTACTATGTGATGAGATTTATGAAGGAGATCACATCTGATCGAACCTTACTTAATCCAAAGGTGATGTTTTTCTAAATCGACATGTATATTTAGAATATATATATATATATATATATATATATATATATATATATATATATATATATATATATATCATGACAGTAACAGTTTCAATTTTTCTTCCTATTTACAAATAGTACAATCAAAAGGAAGACTACAATTTTGAAGAAATTAATGAAGTTCGTACAGAGTGGATGGAACATGTTTCACACTTCCTTAACTAACAAATCGTCGCAGGTAATTTTAGACTATCTACAGTGAATCTATAGTTTAACAATTTCGAAGAAATGTTTTCATTATGGAGTTTTATGATGGCACTCTATTTCCATTTGTTTGCCTACTAGCTATTTTGTTTAATGAGTCTATAGTCTAACGAGTTTAAGCTGTATTTCTAAATTGTAATGATCTGAAAACTATATTTCATGATATCGGAATCAGACTCGGTATCGGACTATTCTTATGAGTATTGGTATCGGCGATATCGGTAGTACTAATATTATAACCTCTTTAAACCATGATACTAACCTCATTAGATCGGGACATGCCAAACTGTATCGGTATCGACCGTATCGGATCGGTATCGGCCGATATTTTAAACCATGCATCAAAATTGTATAGCAAAAAAATTTACCCATAAAATTCTAAAATAAAGACTAAGGAGGTTATAATATTAGTACTACAAGAATTGACGATTAGAGAAACAATTGGCTATTTTAGTTGGACAAAACAATGATAAATGAGGTTAGTACTAACCTCATTTATCATTGTTTTGTCCACTAAAAATGGCTAATTGTTTCTCTAATCGTCAATTATTGTAGTACTAATATTATAACCTCCTTAGTCTTTATTTTAGAATTTTATGGGTAATTTTTTTTGCTATACAATTTTGATGTTTTCTTTCTGTCATTTGATATACAATTAACTAGTATTGATGTCAAATGATCAATTTTGTAAACAAGCTTATATGCTTCTCTGGATGTTGGCAAGTTTCTGGAGAGTTATGAGGTGTCCAACAAAAATGTGGGATCTTGAGTCTGAAACTCTTTGAGTGATTGTTATAAAGGCAAACTTCTCCCTCTTGACTCTCAATGGTTTTGTGGAATTGAGATATTGTGTGTAATTTGTGAATAATAATTTAAGGTGGTTGATCTCAGATTGACATGATAAAGAAACCTGACAAATTTCCTTGCTTAAGTATTCACAAGTTGTAACATTAGTGTATAATGTATATAGATTCTCAAATAGGTACAATGTAGTCACACATGTTGCACGAATACGGTTACGGGTACGGGTACCGACACGATAGGGACACCAGTTTCCTGTGCAACATGGGTGACATTGATCATATGTTTCTGTGCTGTTTAGTCAAAGGAGAACCAATACTTGGTTGTTTCAGTATCGCATCTTTCTGTTACTGTTTCGAATTATATATAGTTTCAATTATAGTGAGAAACTTTACATGATTGACAATTTAGCTAGCCTTCAGATTCTTTACATGATTTATACATGTTTGTGAATTATAGTTTCAATATGGCTAGCCTTGCAGTTCTTCTCGAGTGATTCAAATTGTCTCGAGTTGTATTGATAATCCTGTAATAGTAAGTTGATACTTTGTGTTCTTGTTCTCTCAGCAACTTGCTGAAAAATGAAGGGTAGATATGCATGCTGTGAATAGGAGCTGTGGATATGGAGGGATGTGCTCCGATATGGTTTGCTACTTTCTTGGTTTCATTTTGTAGTTTTGGTGGATTATGTTTCGTGGCTGTGACAAGTGATGGTTGTTTGTGGTTTGGATGTAATTAAGTTGTATGGAAACAACAGATGTGGGATGTGTACTTTATGGTTGGATTATGTCGTGGTTGGACAAGTGAAGAATACATGTGGTGGGACAACTATTTCAGTTTTTCTTGTATGAACAATACAGTTTGTTAATATAAAATTTGGGTTTTATAGTAATTTGATGTGTGCAGCTTCTGGATTGATATAATGTATGGTTGATTAATATTATATAATTCTTGACAGAATTTTGGCATGCTTATCTTGATGGTACTCTGGATAGCTTCTCTTGACGGTTGTCATACGTCAACTTTAATTCATATCATGCTGCACAATATAGCCGTGAATTAGTACTTTTTATGACGGATTTTGTCCGTCAAAACAAATGCTTTTATTGACGACTAAAGACCGTCAACTAGGCCGAAGTCAAGAAAAGTTTTTGCCTATGTTGACGGTTCCTAAAAAGAGCTATCTTGACGGCTAAAAACAGTCAAGAAAACTACATAAAATGACGGCAAAAAACCGTCAAGAAAAGCCCTGTCAGGGACCGTCAAGAAAATGGGGGGACTTTTCTTGACTCCGGCCTAGTTGACGGATCTGCAACCGTCAAGATAACCATTTCTTGACGGGGAATCACCGTCAAGAAAAGCCCTTATTCTTATAGTGTTCATACATCGGTCTCGGACAACTTGTGCACAAGGTAATAGTCTTTCGACGTTTCCTAGGGCACTGGGGATTGATCGGCCTAGGAGAGATTGTAATAACACCCTGAATTAAATGCTAGACCTCGCAGAAAGGGGGTGTTGTGTCTATTAGCGACGAGCTGAACTATAAGTCTCAGCGGCTAATCATGGGAATTGACCCATAGACCACCATGTAGTTAGGTGCATGCATATGAACAGATTCTTATTGCAAAACCTAACACTAAATGCAAATATGGATAATATGATTATTTTTATATGCAAATTGTGCTAACCTGTCTTGTGTAGGGGTGACTGTCGACGATGGATAAGATTTATTATGTAAAGTGTTTTCTACTATTTATGCTTCTATTGAATTGTTAAAAAGAACCTAGACAAGTAGAAATGTCACATAATAAAGAATGCTAGCTTCACTGTCTACTTAGTACAGATTTATGTGAGTTTGGCCAATAGCTGCTCACCAGTACATGATATGTACTAACCCATGTTGTGGGCATCATTTCAGATAGCAAAAAGACAGGAGGATTTTAGGTGAGATGCTAAATCTCGTTCAGTCCAGTAGAGCTTGTGGATCGCCTCGAAGCTATTTTCATTTCAAGTCAAGTTACAAGTTTTTCTTTAAAGGTGTCTTTACATTTCGAGTATGTAATAAAATGATATGATGCATGGGCATTGTGGCTATTTTCAAAGAGATTCAATAGAGAAATATGTAAGCCAAGCTATGGCATTCTGAGTCGTAAAGCATTGTACTTGTATTCCTATCAAGTTATCAATAAAATAAAGTATTTCTATTTCAAATCTCTGTGTCCAATATTTGGTTTTCTGTAATTAAAAGTGCTACGTGCGTGTGTTTTGCTTTGTCTAGTTGTATTGTGCAAGTATTGGCCTTGTGCAAGCGCAACTTAGGCTTGCACGTGTGACGCCCCAGAACTAGAATACTGGAGAGCGGGGGCGAACATAGCCAGCTACGTATATTGAAATGGAATCCACCTCGGTATACGATCACGGCTGTCTAGATATGAGGGTTTACTACAAGCCAACGATCTCTTAAGGTCAAGCCTATTGTCTCAATCTCAAGCAAGTGATATAATTACAAGATGTTAGACCACCAAATATACAATAAAAGGCGTCCCAAATATTACATATTCAGTTGATCATGAAGCTAGTCATACAAAATGTCGAGACTAGCAAGAGTTCAGTCATACATGATCAACCCTAGGATTTGTTAATCATGTTACAGCCCGTAGGCAAACAGTAAGTAAAGATGCATCGAGCTAACATGTGCTCGTCGGCTAAACGCCTCAAAAGAATAAATTTACAATGTAGTGGGTGAAACAAAATGGAAAAAAAACCCACTCGTAGCCCGGGTTCCTTCTAGTCGCCACCATTGGGCTGGAAGTTTGGTAGATCCTCGGGTGCTGCTCCGAAATCTGGCCACACAAAACCAGCTGGGTCAAACCCCAGAAAGAGCAAGTGCCACAAAGGAGGTCACGAAATAAGAACAAAAGCCAGCATATCAGAACATAAGAAATAGAAGAAAAGTACAAGTAATAAAGAGTACAACATGACAATAAACGACTAGGGACATGGAACCATTCCGGGAGCCAGATTACAACCCGTAAACCAAACAAGGACCGGGGTTGTAACCTTTCGCCTGAATAGCACTTGTCCCTACCCATTTATTATTAAGATAAGTAAATCAATCATGCTCAGGGGTACCAGGTACAGGGACTTAGACGAGACTTAAACCAAGCTGGATACCATCCATTCACAAGCAGGTAAGCAAATTCTACGGCTTACTACTTAACTAACTAGGGTTATCACAAGCCTAATTACTAACAAGATGCAACTGAGGAATTTCCAGTCCTAAGCCCTGCAGACTATCCAGTTATCCTTTCGCGGGTTGAGAGTATGGTTGGGTACATCGCCCTGGAGACGATATACCCTTAGGTGACTTAGAGAGTGCAACACATGACAGTGTGCTGGAAATGTGCCCTACTCGTCGGCAGGCTACAAGTCCATTTAATGTGCCCAGATAACGAGATCGCCCGTGACTGGAAATTTTCCATGTTCTAGTTTGATCTAACCATTAGCCTAATTCGATTTAGCGAGAGTCCCTGTCCGTGTTACCCAGGGAGTCACATCCTAGACATGATACAAGACAAGACAAGTGGATTGCACAAAACAACAAGAAAGAACACCCACGGTGTCAGGGCAAGTCAATGCACGACCAGTTATCAATTAAGTCAAGTCAAGTCAGAGGTGCGCCACGGCGGCCACTATCAAGATATCATGCTACAGGGGATTAATCACAGGTTGCAGGTTACAAGTTAAAAGCCACAAGTTACAATGTACCACATCGAGTTACTGCCAAGATCAGAGAATGCTAGACATAAATTAAAAACACAAAAAATCGTGTCAAGACGTGTCGGGTTAAGTCGAGTCGTGCTGTGGGCATCAAGATCTCAGAAAAATAAATCAGCAAGAAAGAAACTGAGGACCAAGAGGAACACCAAGGGTCAGGAAGGGAAGCCATGGCACAGGGTGTGCCAGACAAGGGGCTCGGGCAAGCGGCACCTAGAGATGCGCTCGGGAACGGTCGCAGCGCGCCAAGGGGCGCGAGCGGGATCAACGGGATCAACTGCGCGCGGGGCAGCGAGGCACGCAGGGGCGCGCGGCCAGCGAGGCGCGCAAGGGCGCGCGGCCAGCGAGGCGCGCAGGGGGCGCGCGGCCAGCGAAGCGCGCAGGGGGCGCGCGGCCAGCGAGGCGCGTGGGGGCGCACGGCCAACGAGGCGTGCGGCCAGCTAGGCACGGAGGGGGCGCGCGGCCAGCGAGGCGCGCAAGGGGGCGCACGGCCAGCGAGACGCGCAGGGGGCGCGTGGCCAGCGAGGCGCGCAGGGGGGCGCGCGGCCAGCGACGCGCGCTGGGGGGCGCACGGCCAGCGAGGTGCGCGGCCAGCGCTAAAGAGTGCGGCGCGCAGGGGGAGCAGCCCGGCGCTAAACAGCGCGGCTGGGGGAGGGGGTCTTCTTCTTCCTCAAGCTTGAGAGGAAGAACACCAATGGCCTCAAAAACTTTGAAACCTCACAACTTGGTCCATAAAACTCGAAATCCGGAATTTCAAGAGTCTAATTTGTGTAAAATTCAATTTTCTACAACATAGAAGCATCAAAACAAGCAAAAATCCAAGTTTGGTAGATCAAACCCAAGAAATTCCGAAAATGGTAAAAACTTAGATCTAGGAGAATCCAAGCTCCAAATCCAAAAATGTCAAGTTCTAATGTTGTTCCAAATCATCTAATTAAGCTATTAGGCAAATAAAATTTGGTATTCATGTGGTGGCAAGATGCACTTGCCTATGGGTGGGGTGTTGTGTGGAAGAAGGAAGAAGAAGGAGTTAGGAAATTAATGAGGGAAGTAATGAGGAGAAAGAATGGTTGGTGGGGATTTTAATGAGGGTGGTTGTGGTGGAATGAGGGTCGAGTATAGGTTAAAGTGTTCCATTGGGTTTAAAATCAAACCAACCCAACTAAAACCGAACCGAGCCGAAACCCAAAATACGAGAAAACCCAGAATTCCGCAAGTCAAGAAAAATAAAAATACATGCCAAAATCCAACTACGAGTATAATTACGAAATACGGGAAATGAGGGTGACAACTCTACCCACCTAAAAAAAATTCCGTCCTCGGAATTTAATCGAGAAGCTAGAGACTGCCACGACAAGCTACACTAAGCACCAACAACTACACTAAACAGTTCAATCCTACAATCATATATGCAATCAAGGAATGAAAGGCATAAGGTATAAGGAAGACATTATACCTTACGAGTCAAACAAGTCGGGATATCGCAATCGGATGTCGTCCTCACGCTCCCACGTTGACTCACCTAGAGAGTGATGACCCCAAGCAACACGGACTAAGCTAATAGTCTTGTTCTTGAGTATCTTTTCTCTCCGGTCCAATATAGACACGGGCCTCTCCTCATACGAAAGGTTGGTACCAACAACCAATTCCGAATGGTCCAGGATATGGCTCGGGTCCGGGATGTACCGTCGTAATAGGGACACATGGAATACATCATGCACATTACTTAGCGACGGCGGAAGAGCGAGACGATATGATACATTTCCTACTCGCTCTAGGATATCGAACGGCCCTATATACCTAGGACTAAAGCTTTTCCAGTACGCCAAAGCGAATGACGCCGCGATTAGGCGAGATCCTAAGGAATACATGGTCGCCGATAGCAAACTCTAAGGGTTGTCGATGAGCATCGGCCCAATGGCACTGGCGATCTTGGGCCACTCGAAGGCAATCACTGATCCTTCTGACCACTTCAACTGTCTGGGCAATCATTTCTGGGCCAAGCATCTGCCTCTCTCCAACATCATCCCATGTTAGCGGGGATCTGCACTTCCTGCCATACAGCGCCTCGAACGGGGCCATCTGAATACTGGCCTGGAAACTATTATTGTACGAGAATTCTACCAGGTGCAGGTGATCCTCCCATGAACCACCGAAGTCAAGGGTATAAGACCTCAACATATCTTCAAGTGTCTGGATTGTGCGTTCCGATTGGCCGTCTGTCTGCGGATGATAAGCTGAGCTAAACTGAAGGTGAGTTCCCAAACTCTCTTGCAGGCTGTGCCAAAAGTGTGATGTGAATCTTGAATCCCTGTCCGAGGTGATACTGACCGGCACCCCATGAAGCCTGACCATCTGCCTGAGGTACATCTCTGCCAACTGGGCCGTAGACTGACCAACTCTGAATGGAAGAAAATAAGCCACCTTCGTGAGCCTGTCAACTATAACCCAAATAGCATCTCGACCAGTTGGGGATCTAGGCAATCCAGTCACAAAATCCATGGTCATATGCTCATACTTCCATTCTGGAATCGGCAAGGGCTGAAGAAGTCCAGCGGGCCTCTGATGTTCAGCTTTAACCTGCTGGCAAACCAAACACCGAGAGACAAACCGGGCTATCTCCCTCTTCATGCCATTCTACCAGAAATGCTGACGAATATCATGGTACATCTTCGTGCCACCGGGATGAATAGAATACTGTGAACTGTGAGCTTCTGCCATGACCTCATGTCTGATATCTCCACTGGGTACACAAAGACGAGTGCCGTGCCGAAGTGTACCATCTTCATGAATGCACAATTCTGGCCTTCTCCCTGCCTCACACTCTGCTCTGAGTCGCTGAATCTTGGAATCTGTAGATTGCGCCATCCGGATCTTCTCAACTATGCTGGATTGAACCTGTAGACTGGCCATCAACGCCACGTTGGTAGAAAGAACCACTTCAATTCCCATCTTCTGAAGATCTGCCAATAATTCTGGTTGCGCCGTTAGGAAATAAATTCTGGCTCTCCGGCTCAACGCATCTGCTACAACGTTGGCCTTTCCTGGGTGATACTGCAAGTCCATATCGTAGTCCACTAGAAACTCGAGCCATCTTTTCTGCCGCATGTTGAGGTCCTTCTGGGTGAAAATATACTTCGGGCTCTTGTGATCAGTAAATATCTCCACTCTGTCTCCGTACAAGTAGTGCCGCCAAAGCTTAAGTGCAAACACTACTCCTGCCAGTTCCAAGTCGTGGGTCGGGTAATTCTTCTCATGATCACGAAGTTGACATGATGCATAAGATATTACCTTCCCATGCTGCATCAAGACAGATCCCAATCCTCTGCCTGAAGCGTCGCAATAAACTGTGAATCCTCCGGTCCCATCTGGAAGTGTGAGAATAGGAGCCGTTATCAAACCTCGCTTCAACTTCTCAAATGATTCTTGGCAATCTGCTGTCCAAGCAAACTGCACATCCTTGCGGGTCAACTGGGTCATCGGCGCTGAAATCCTTGCAAAATCTGAAACGAATCGCCGGTAGTAGCCGGCCAATCCAAGGAAGCTGCGAGCCTCTGCCGCTGAACTAGGTACTGGCCATGACTCGATAGCCACAATCTTCTGGGGATCCACTTTTACTCCTCCTCGAGTAATGATGTGACCCAAGTACGAAATGCGATCGAGCCAGAACTCGCATTTACTAAACTTGGCGTACAACTGATGCTCTCTAAGCGTCTGAAGGACGATTCTGAGATGCTGCTCATGCTCCGCTTCGCTCTTGCTGTAGACCAGGATATCATCTAGGAACACGATCACGAACTGATCCAAGTAAGGCATGAAAATGCGATTCATGAGGTCCATGAATACGGCCGGCGCATTGGTCGCTCCAAAGGGCATAACTAGGAACTCCCAATGCCCATACCTTGATCTAAATGCTGTCTTCGGGATGTCCTGCTCTCTGACTCTGATCTGGTGGTATCCTGACCGCAAGTCTATCTTCGCGAATACTGAAGCCCCTCTAAGTTGATCAAACAAGTCATCTATCCTCGGAAGAGGGTATCTGTTCTTGATTGTCACTGAGTTCAAGGTACGATAATCTACACATAACCTGGACGTACCATCCTTCTTTTTCACAAGAAGCATCGGGGCTCCCCAAGGCGATCCACATGCACGAATGAATCCCTTGGTCCTTAATTCTTCAATCATCTTGTACAAAATCTCCAACTCTGAAGGCGCCATCCTGTAGACTCGCTCTGATACTGGTGCCGTCCCGGGGATCAAGTCTATAGTGAACTCGATCTCCCGCTCTGGCGACATCCCTGGAAGTTCCTCTGGGAAGACATCTGGGAACTCTTCAACTATCCTGGGTAACTGTACTGCTGCTACGGCCATCCGCAATACTGGGGAAGATGGTTCCACTGTGCCTCTGGAAAATGAAAACTCTGGCTCGCCTGGAATACTAAAGACAACCCTGCCAACATGGCAGTCTATCCTAGCATACTGGTTCCTCAACCAATCCATGCCTAAGACTACATCATAGTCTGCCATAGGGAATTTTATAAATCTAGTAGGGAACTCTCTACCGCTAACTACGATCCGACACGAGGAAAACACTCGATCTACTCCCATAAGACCATTACCAGTAAGTATATTGAGCCTTACTGATAATGACTCGGACTCCAATCCTATCCGTGTCGCGAATCGTGCAGACATGAATGAACGCGATGCACCAGAATCAAATAATACCGATGCTGGAGAGGAGACGAGAATAGTACCTGCCACTACCTCACCTGGTATAACTTATTCTTCCATAGTCATCATCATTCCTGACCTTGTCCTCGGGCTGCGGGTCCCCTCTGCTGGAAACCTCTCTACCTGCTCTGCACTTGGGCTTGTGTGTATTGCTGTTGGTTCTGCTGATAAAATGCCTGGGTCTGAGGCAACAAGGGCCTTGGGTACTGCTGTTGCTGCATAGGTGTTGGTCCCCTAACCGATGGACTGGCTAGGTTAGAAGAGGACGAACTACCCTATTCGGGCAGGCTCCTATCTTGTGATCTGCCGCTCCACAAGCCAGGTACAATCCCTGCGCCCTACGATAATCTGCCACTACATGGCCTGGCTTCCCGCAATGAGAACATCCTATCGCGGAAGTCTGCTTCTGCTTCTGCTGTTGCGGGTACGTCGGGGTTGAATGCTGAGCCGACGTCATTGAAGCCGCCCACCTCGGAGTTCCAATGGTCAAACTCCTAGCTGCCGGGGCTAGAGCTGATGATTGGTGCATCTGACTGTGGGACCGCTTCCTATAACCTCCGGTCCTATCCACGATCCTCTGGAAGGTGTACTCATGCCTTCTGGTTGCTCTCAATACTGCATCGAACATCTGGTGCTCGAACTGCTCAACTGCCAACAAGATCTCCAAATGCAGTCCCTGCTGGAACCGCTGGGCCCTATCAAACTCGGTCGCCACCAAGGTGGGGGCAAACCTACTGAGTCTAGAAAACTCAGATGCATAACCGTCGACCGTTCTGCCTCCTTGCTTCAAGTTGGTAAATCTCGTCTGTAGGTCGTACCGAGCTACAGCATCGAAATACTTCGTCTGGAATCTTTCTCTAAACACTGCCCAAGTAACCGACGCCGCTAATCCCACGACCTACGCCGCCCACCAACTGCGAGCCAAGTCCAGCAACTGTAGGCGTACCACCGCCACCTTCTCATTCTCAGGTGTCCTAGCTGCTTCCAGAATTACCTCGGTATCCTGAAGCCAAGCGTCCGCGGCAATCGCATCTTCGCTGCCGTCGAAGAATGGAGGGTTCAAGCGCTTGAAGCTGTTGGCCGCGCTGTTCCCTGGATGACCGCCTCTAGTCAAAGCATTTGCCACTACCTGGTACAAGGCGTCTCCTCTACGATCCTGGGAAGCTATCAAGGTCCTGATGAGACCTACCAAGGTGCCATCATCAGGCTCGGCAGGTCGAACGGGCCGAACTGGGGGCTCTCCTCCGGGAGGTACAATACTGGAGGCTACTCCGGAATACTGGGATTGATATCCGGGTTGCTGGTCCACGGAAAGTGCTCCACCTTGCTGATCGGCGGGGTCAGGTACAGTGTCGCTGAAGAAGACGACACAGGGAAAATAATAAGGAAGGACCAGGACAGATCAACGATACAAGCACATGATCAGGGCAAAAATCCAGAGATTCAGAGGATATGAATGGAGATCAAAGACGAGTACTGATTGAGACATCTATCCGGTAAACCTTCACATATCTTGAATTGCCAAGACCTGTATGGGCCACCACTTAAACCATGTGACGTCCTAGAACCAGAATACTGGAGAGCGGGGGCGAACATAGCCAGCTACGTATATTAAAATGGAATCCACCTCGGTATACGATCACGGCTGTCTAGATATGAGGGTTTACTACAAGCCAACGGTCTCTTAAGGTCAAGCCTATTGTCTCAATCTCAAGCAAGTGATATAATTACAAGATGTTAGACCACCAAATATACAATAAAAGGCGTCCTAAATATTACATATTCAGTTGATCATGAAGCTAGTCATACAAAATGTCGAGACTAGCAAGAGTTCAGTCATACATGATCAACCTAGGATTTGTTAATCATGTTACAGTCCGTAGGCAGAGAGTAAGTAAAGATGCATCGAGCTAACAGGTGCTCGTCGGCTAAACGTCTCAAAAGAATAAATTTACAATGTAGTGGGTGAAACAAAATGGAAAAAAACTCACTCGTAGCCCGGGTTCCTTCTAGTCGCCACCATTGGGCTGAAAGTTCGGTAGATCCTCGGGTGCTGCTCCGAAATCTGGCCACACAAAACCAGCTGGGTCAAACCCCAGAAAGAGCAAGTGCCACAAAGGAGGCCACGAAATAAGAACAAAAGCCAGCATATCAGAACATAAGAAATAGAAGAAAAGTACAAGTAATAAAGAGTACAACAGGACAATAAACGACTAGGGACATGGAACCATTCCGGGAGCCAGATTACAACCCGTAAACCAAACAAGGACCGGGGTTGTAACCCTTCGCCTGAATAGCACTTGTCCCTACCCATTTATTGTTAAGATAAGTAAATCAATCATGCTCAGGGGTACCAGGTACAGGGACTTAGACGAGACTTAAACCAAACTGGATACCATCCATTCACAAGCGGCCAAGCAAATTCTACGCCTTACTACTTAACTAACAAGGGTTATCACAAGCCTAATTACTAACAAGATGCAACTGAGGAATTTTCAGTCCTAAGCCCTGCAGACTATCCAGTTATCCTTCCGCGGGTTGAGAGTATGGTTGGGTACATCGCCCTGGAGACGATATAACCTTAGGTGACTTAGAGAGTGCAACACATGACAGTGTGCTGGAAATGTGCCATACTCGTCGGCAAGCTACAAGTCCATTTAATGCGCCCAGATAACGAGATCGCCTGTGACTGGAAATTCTCCATGTTCTAGTTTGATCTAACCATTAGCCTAATTCGATTTAGCGCGAGTCCCTGTCCGTGTTACCCAGGGAGTCACATCCTAGACATGATGCAAGACAAGACAAGTGGATTGCACAAAACAACAAGAAAGAACACCCATGGTGTCAGGGCAAGTCAATGCACGACCACTTATCAATTAAGTCAAGTCAAGTCAGAGGTGCGCCACGGCGGCCACTATCAAGATGTCATGCTACAGGGGATTAATCACAGGTTGCAGGTTACAAGTTAAAAGCCACAAGTTACAATGTACCACATCGAGCTACTGCCAAGATCAGAGAATGCTAGCCATAAATTAAAAACATAGAAAATCGTGTCAAGACGTGTCGGGTTAAGTCGAGTCGTGCTGTGGGCATCAAGATCTCAGAAAACAAAATCAGCAAGAAAGAAACTGAGGACCAAGAGGAACACCAAGGGTCAGGAAGGGAAGCCATGGCACAGGGTGTGCCAGACAAGGGGCTCGGGCAAGCGGCACCCAGAGATGCGCTAGGGAACGGTCGCAGCGCGCCAAGGGGCGCGAGCGGGGTCAACGGGATCAACTGCGCGCGGGGCAGCGAGGCGCACAGGGGCGCGCGGCCAGCGAGGCGCGCAGGGGGCGCACGGCCAGCGAGGCACGCGGCCAACGAGGCGTGCAGGGGCGCGCGGCCAGCGAGGCGCGCAAGGGGGCACGCGGCCAGCGAGGCGCGCTGGGGGCATGCGGCCAGCGAGGCGCACAAGGGGGCGCGCGGCCGGCGAGGCACGCAAGGGGGCGCGCGGCCAGCGAGGCGCGCAGGGGGCGCACGGCCGACGAGGCACGCAAGGGGGCGCGCGGCCGGCGAGGCGCGCAAGGGGGCGCGCGGCCGGCGAGGCGCGCAAGGGGGCGCGCGGCCGGCGAGGCACGCAGGGGGCGCACGGCCAGCGAGGCGCACAGGGGGCGCACGGCCAGCGAGGCGCGCAGGGGGCGCACGGCCAGCGAGGCGCGCAGGGGGCGCACGGCCAGCGAGGCGCGCAGGGGGCGCACGGCCAGGGAGGCGCACAAGGGGGCGCGCGGCCAGCGAGGCACGCAAGGGGGCGCACGGCCAGCGAGGCGCGTGGCCAGCGCTAAAGAGCGCGGCGCGCAGGGGGAGCAGCCCGACGCTAAATAGCGCGGCTGGGGGCAGGGGGTCTTCTTCTTCCTCAAGCTTGAGAGGAAGAACACCAATGGCCTCAAAAACTTTGAAATCTCACAACTTGGTCCATAAAACTCGAAATCCGGAATTTCAAGAGTCTAATTTGTGTAAAATTCAATTCTCTACAACATTGAAGCATCAAAACAAGCAAAAATCTAAGTTTGGTAGATCAAACCCAAGAAATTCCGAAAATGGTAAAAACTTAGATCTAGGAGAATCCAAGCTCCAAATCCAAAAATGTCAAGTTCTAATGTTGTTCCAAATCATCTAATTAAGCTATTAGGCAAATAAAATTTGGTCTTCATGTGGTGGCAAGATGCACTTGCCTATGGGTGGGGTATTGTGTGGAAGAAGGAAGAAGAAGGAGTTAGGAAATTAATGAGGGAAGTAATGATGAGAGAGAATGGTTGGTAGGGATTTTAATGAGGGTGGTTGTGGTGGAATGAGGGTGGAGTATAGGTTAAAGTGTTCCATTGGGTTTAAAATCAAACCAACCTAACTAAAATCGAGCCGAGCCGAAACCCAAAATACGAGAAAACCCAGAATTCTGCAAGTCGAGAAAAATAAAAATACATGCCAAAATCCAACTACGAGTATAATTACAAAATACGGGAAATGAGGGTGACAACACGGCATCACGCTTTAGCGAGGATGAATGATCCTGTAGGAATCAAAGCGAGGACGAACGACCCTATCGGGATCGGAGCGTGACAAAGTGGTATCAGAGCACGATTTTACGTCCTTGTTTACTTTCAAATATAGATTTCAAAAAGTATATAAAGTATTATGATGGTTTTCAATAGTCCCAATTTTTAAGTTATGAAAACCAATTTTCCACACAATAAGTCCATGATATTTTATGAGATTGACAAAAGTTACACTCTTTTGTAGATGAATGGCTCCTCGACCATTTGTTCGATCGACCCGGTAGAACGAATTTTGGCCATGATGGAAACTCAGTAGAAGGAAGCTGAGGAACGTAACATAGCGCATATAGGCCTCCTGATTTTTGGATTTTATTTTAGTTTATTTTATATTATTTTATATGGTTATTTTAAATATTAAAGTCAATAATGGCTATGTTAGTAGTTTACCGTAGCTTTGATTTTTGAAGCACAACAAATATTGTTTTCTCAAATCCAATTCTATAATTGAATTCTAGACTCGTCCACCTTCAGTTTGATATATCATCTCCCATCCAAATTTATTTTCCAACATTATTTTGGCTTCGCATGATTTTGGGTAAACTTAGACTACTTGACCATTTATCGTAATTCTAGGCCCAACTTCCAATTTAATTTTGGGACTTGACATAGATCGAAACCGTATGACCCAATATATGGTTTTGATCCATTTTGAGTCTACAATGCACATGCCTAGGGTGTACCATCCAATCGAGTTTTCATGTGCTACTTATTTGCAATGGCACATGAGGCTCGTTAAATTAATTTTCGGATCCAATTTGACTAGTAATGCTACTTGGACCCTAACCTAGTCAACCCTACTAGTTAGAGTCTAACTAGGAGTACCAAAACCAAGTATACATATATTTAAGGAAATTTTAGAGGTTTAATTGCAGCCATATGCAATATTCCCTTATATATTTGGATTGGTCAAACATCTAACCAAAATAGGAAACCTATTAATAATAGTATGATTTGGAGAACAAAATCATATCCAAATTAGATCAAACCAAAGACCATGCCCTAATAATATAAATACCAACCCAACCATAACATATTCATCTCTCTTCATTACCGTCAACAACCTACGTAGCCCCTACTTGCACGCGGCCACAACATTCTAACCCAAAATCCTAGCCGACCTCCCTTTCTTCACAAAATATAATTTCTCCTCGATTTTTGTGCCAACCACCACCACTCTTGCAACCCCCTCGATGTTATCTTCCACCCTAGAGAGGTGCACGACGTGCTACTTGGGCCGAAACTCCGCCGAATCGAAGTCTGAAATGTCACAGCAGGTTAGTCGATTTGTAGATGATGTTTCACCCACTTTTTCTCATCTGTTTCTCCACAAACCAAATCTAAGAGTTGCCCTTGTACGTCTACTCCAACATCTGATCACCGGATCCCCAGTTCCAAGTGGTTTTCCCGTGGCGTTGATTCTACGACAGGGTATCCAGAACCGATGAATTCTATTGCGAGCCATTTTTCATCTATCTAAGGTCAGTTTCTAACCTTCTTATATTTTTATTCAAAATCTAGACGCCGATACCTTTCTAATGCATATCTGTAAGTTAGGTTTCGCATCCGTTTACTATTTTTAAAAATTCATGACATTTGCTGTGTCATAGACTCTGAAAAATTCTGCTTTCCTTGTGTCAAAAGTGTCAAAACTCCATGAATCCATATTAAACTTTATGTTGTGCAAGGTTTAACATTATAAATGCTATTTTAACTAATTTTTGGGATTTTTTTACAGTATTTATTAATTTTATTTAATTATTGTTTGGGAGTAAATTAATGGGTCGAATTGAGGAAGTCATATGTGGCTTTGACATAAGACCTCTTGTGAAAGGGTTCCCCTATTGAAAATATAACTATAGTGATATATAAGTATTTATAGATAAATTTCAGAATTTAAATATATTATTTTTGTTATAATTGTAAAGTATTTACAAGAGGATTTGGTACCTTATGTACTTATATAATAGATGCAGTGTCGTAACAATATTATGGCAACTAGGAAGAGTAGTTACTCATATAATTGATACATGGTATGTTGATATAGAATTTTAATTATATTATTATAGGTGAGCTTGGAAGGATTAACAGGGACACCGGAGTTGGTCAGGCTTACCCGCAGACAGCAATTACAGGTAAGCGTGCCTTGCCTTCGTTACAGATTATTCTTTTCTGTTTTGTTGTTCTTTTTTTATTAGCATTGCATGACGTAGGACATTGATACTTAGTATCCATTTATAGATGGGTGCCGATGTTATGATAGTGTACATCGAGTATTAACATTAGGCATTACGTACATACTGATGTGTCCATTGATACGATTGACCACAGGACACGACACATTCATGATGCGAGATTTACATGACTATTCGTGGTATTGACCTCGTGTTAGCATTCTAGATTTTTTTTTATCAGTATTACTTTTACTTTCAAGATGACTGTACAGACTTGCCATTGCTAGATTCTAGACATGGGGATTGGGGAGAACTTGACTACAATATCAGAACTATTATCGTGTGGTCCGTTGTTTAGTGACCTTTATCTCTGTAGCAGAGTAAGGGATTATCACTGTCGAGAATTAATTGTCCTTGGTGCCACGACACAGATACTGGGGACAATATCCTTCTGTGGTGCTAGTGAGCCTTAGTGGAAGGGGTCTGGTATTCTAGAAAAGTATTTCACTTGTATAGCACATAAACGGATACAATAGATTGCCTTAGTTCATATTTTCATTACTGTACCTTGGCATGCATATTATGCACCTTGCTAGTCCCCTAAGGGCCTGACTATTTTCCAGGCTTAGACGAAGCTGAAGACTACCCGGAGGTTTACGATTCGGGAGCTAAGACCGGAGGCGTACCGGCACAGGAGGACGAGGTAGTGCCAAAGGATTTCTTGCGATCATGTTACCTTCATATTTAGTTTTGCTACATTATTCCATTTTATTTTCATCAGACTTGCAGTTGATTTGTACTTTATTTCTATCTTTGTGGTTTCGGGATGTTTTACCCGCACAGACTTCATTACTTTTATAGCTGGATATTTTAGACATTTTTTTATTTATTCTTGATCTCTTTGTGGACTCTGTGGATGTGATTAGATGTATATACCTGTGTGTTAGCCCAATGATTATATCATATTTTTGAATATGGCTAATCAATTAAGTTTAACATAATGATGTCACTAATATTCATGTAATCATTATCTTGTTGCTACTTAAACTTAGCATTGTCCTAAATGTTCTATATCATATTGCTATGCTTGTATCATATTATTCTGTTTGTCTAACATGTTCTTATAGACACGCAGTAAGCATGATCAAGTTTTGTCAAACCAGGACATATGCAATAGAGAATTATTGATGGGCCAAAGACGGTGTTGGCGAAGCCCCCGAAAGGTATTCAGATTTTCAGATCCATTTATCTTTGGACGATTGCCGTCAAGAAAAAAGACGTCTTCAAGTCTGCTCAAATATTTGAAGAAATGCGTCATTAAAGGGCTCTTGGTTTTCCTATTTTATCAATGTATTTTTCATATTTATTGAGTCTAGGAATACGATGTAAACTGCATCGTACTGGCAAATAGGCTACCCAAGAAACGTTTTCGAAATACCCTTTCATTTTGAAAACAAGCCCACTTACAAAAGCCCAAACTACTTCCTAACTGCTTGACTTCTCAAAAAGCCCAAAAACTATTTACAAAACCCTAACAGAACCCTAGCAGAACTTGGCCCGAATTCGGCCAGAGTTCTGCCAGAGTTCGGTTAGTGAACGTTGCTTTTTGAACTTGGTCTTCCTGCAGTTACGGATCCCAACGAGATTTTCTCATCGAGTTCTGTCCGAATTCTGCCCGAATTCTGTCAGAATTCTGCCTTTGGAAAAACTATAAATAGAGAAGGATTTCGATCATTTCAATACACTCACTCACTTTCATATCTCTTCTCTATAAGCCTACTACTTCTTCCAAAGTGTTCTGAGCTATTCATTTTCAAATCTCAAGTCAGTTACAATCCTCTAGTCGATTTGCCAGTGCGGTACGGTCTAGAAGTTTCAGAGCGATTGTAATCAGAGGCTTGATTGAAAAAAGACACTTCACAATTGAAGTTGGTCGAGTACTTCGGATCAAAGCTCGCGTTGTAGAAGTTGCAAGAACTTCGGATGAAAACTTGTTGGTGATTTTCCATAATGGATTCAACTGGAAGCTAGAGTTCTTCCGACTGGACTAGTCCTCACAAAAGGGAAACCAGTATACATCCTTGTGTTTGCGTTTTCTCTCTACTCTCTACTTTTTATTTACATATCTGTGATATATTATCTGTGATCTTGTTGCTAACATTTTTTTTAAATAGTTAATTTCCGCTGCCTACTCTATTCACCCCCCCTAGAGTATTGCGCTTTACAACTTGTTCCTACAATCGGTCCTACAATTGGTATCAGAGCCAGTGCTACAACTAGAGAGCGGGTGCTTGGTATATAGATATTGCTGCTCATACCAATTGCTCCTACAATTGGTATCAGAGCAGGCTCTCCATCTAGAGGTATTATATTCTGATCCCAATTGTTCCTACAATTGGTATCAGAACGGATTATACAGGTAAAGCAAGGTAATATTGTTATTATATAACTGCTGTTACATAAGATCACTATGTCACATATGGCAAGTATGTACTTCACAACTGAAGAGCAATCCTCAAATAGACTCCCACTATTTGATGGTACAAATTACACATACTGGAAAACACGAATGAGCTTCTACTTGAAGTCTCTAGATATTGACTTATGGTCAATTGTTGTAAATGGCTACAAAAAGCCTACTATCACTTCTATTCTCACATCCTCTATAATCAACAAGCCTTATTATTGTTACACGGAGGAAGAGAAAAAGTTAGCTAGCCTTGATGCAAAAGCTATGCATATCTTTTATTGTGCTGTAGACACAAATGTATTCAATCTTATTACTACTTGCACAACATCTCATAAAATTTGGAAAGTTCTTGAAGCTACTTATGAGTGCAGGCATAAAAGCAAAGCTAGCAACTCCAGAGATAAGGATAGTCTTCATAATGATGCAAATGTATGCATGATGGAATTAGGATTTAAGGTACAGCACAATCCCTTATACGAAGAAGAGCTTGTATGTGACAACTACAAGAAGATAGACCACATCCAAGAAGATTGTACTACTACTAGAAAGGAGAGTCACTACGAATAATCAAATGAAGGAAGATCATCATCTCACAAGCACACTAGCACGAGCATATGGTGTGAAAGCAAAGCAAGAGATTCTGAAGAAGAAGAAGAAGAAGAAGAAGAAGAAGAAGAAGAAGAGAGACCTCATCAAGCTGCAAATTTATGCTCAATGGCATTATCTAACGAGGTACAAAATAATTCTTTTTCTGAAGAGAGTGAATTTTCTTATGATGAGTTATCTGATGCTTTCAGTGATCTATTGAAAGAACACAAGAAAGTATTAGATAAATATAAGCAAGCTAGAAAGGATATTCTATCCTACAAGCGTGAGAATGAAAAGCTTATTTGCTTATTGAATGATGCTAGAGATACTTCTACTTCTGATAATTCTACTGAGATTTCCACACTTGAGTTTAGATTGCATGAGGCACTTGATTGCATTGAGAAAAGCACTCAAGAAAATGCTAAGCTTAAGGAGGAATTAGAATCAGAAAAGAAGAAGTATTCTATTGTTTCATGTAGAATTGATGCTCTTTCTGCTAAGTATGATGAGATCTGTGCTAACTCTAAAAAGTTAGAGATTAGACTGGAAAAGCAGGTAGTACAACCTAGGACTCAGTCTAACACAAGACACTTAGCACATCAAAAAGTCACACACGTCAGATCTTTTACAAAGGAAGCAAGCAAAGCTAAAGCTTCACACAACCATGCTTTCTATTACAAGTATCCACGCACATCATATCACACCACTGCACGTTCTCATACTGTTGCACATAGTACTAATATTAATTCTTTCTGTCATTATTGCGGTATGAATGGACATGCTTCTAATCATTGTCAGATTAGAAAACTAGTTGATATGAACTTGTACAAATGGGTTCCCAAAGCTAACAAATGTGGATCCAAGTATTGGATACCAAAGTCTTCACCTAATATTGCAGGTGAAGCTTCTCATATCAAATAGAACCATGGAACATGTTGGTGATTGCAAAGCTACAAAGGTCATCTTCCATGCAATTGCACCAACAGAAGTGTGGTCACTAGAACCACTTCGGTAACATGCTTCCTAAATAGTTTTTAATATCTAGCATGTTCTTACTGATTTCTTACTATTAGCCTTAATTGATATCTTTTAATTTATTTATTGTTTGAATTAATGTGAGACATAATCCTAGCTTGACTAGTTGTTTAGCTTAAATGATTAGTTCACACTAAATAGTCTTTTACCCACTTTCCATTAGTGTGACACATTTGTCTATGTATGCTCTTTACTTTTAATGTTTATTCTTGAAGCATGCATAGGAGCTTTTTTTGGTGAATATATTTTAACTCTCCGCCTTTAATATTTTTAATGGTCACTTCTTATTGATTTGTCTTTAACATATCGTATTTACTTTGATCATTATTTTTGTGAGTATGTATGTTTAGCACAAGTCTCCTATTTACTTGAAAAGTATATACATATACTTTTATGTTAACCTTGTGCTTGCATAATATATTTACTATTGATTCGTATATTTTATTTTGATTAACTTCTTATGAATCAATTACATCTTTGTCTGATAAAGTTTATTTATGCATGTTTTTGATCTTGTGATATTTTTTATGCTTATTAAGGATACATGAATAATTCATTTTCATTTATATATTGCTGATATGTTTCTTATATTTTTGTATAAATATCTTTATGGGGACATATGAGTTAAGTTCAAGTTCTATATTATTTTGAAAAGTATTTTCAAACTTGTGCTTATCTCATACTTCAGCTATTGATTACTTTGAACAAATTTATGTTCTTCTCTTCATTAGCTTCTTCCTCAAAGCCTCTTTTAATGATGTTTTTATTTTCTTGGCTTTTTGGTTGAAATTTTGGATACATGATATTTTTTTAATATCTTGATCTTGATAAACCATTCTTTGGGTATTTACTTCTTTTACTTTTAGGGATTCTGGATTTCGACGATGTTCGATGATACTGCATATATTCCTTTGAATCTAAGTTCTTAAGAGTATAAATCATTTTGGGAACAAGCCGAAAGGGTCCTTCTGTCATACAGGTGTAAATAGCCTGAAGCGACACGGTGCACTAGTCTTCGGACTACCGCTAACTGGAAACCGGCCCCTACAGCTAACCCGAAGTGATCAATACTTTATAGATTTAAGATTTATTAAAGTGTACTTGCAACTATTGTCTAGTTTTGGATCCAAGGTACTGAACCCAGTCCCCTAGGTTCCAAAATACATCAGCATATCTTGATCCTACATTTTGATTTACAAATATTTTTATATTTTATTGTTACCCAATAATTTTGTAGCACATATGGATAAATGTAATTGATACATCTTATACCGTATGCTATATTATTATAAGATTTTTTTTCAAGTCCATAGAATATAATTGATTTCATGTTGCACTAATTCTTCTTAAATCCTCGGTTATTAAAGAAGAGATTTGTTTTGGGTACAAGCATACAAAGGGTCTGTCTGTCACCACGACTACGGTTGAAGCGAAGTGGTACTTAAGTGTTCCCCGGTGAACCTCCGTTAGCTGGGACAGTACCTCTACAGCTAACCCAAGATTGATCGACGCTTTTTAAACTAAAGATTTATTGAGATCTAGTTGCAATTATTATCTGATGGATTTTGAATTTTAGATTTGATGGATAATATTCTCTCATTATATTTTCACAACAGGTGGCATATGTTGATCTATCTTGTCGATTATGAGATTCTATAGCATAGATCAATTTATGTCATCTTTTGACTTATACGATTATTCATCATACTAATTTGAAATATATTTTGATTGTTTTATTTTTAAATGTTCATTTAATGGATATTTCTTCTTTTGTCTAAAGATGATTGTTTTTCGTATTCGTGACTAATCATTGAATATTATGGTATTGTGATTTCATCTTTAGCTTGTGTAATATTCATAATATTAATGATTTTTGAGCTTTATATTATTATCTTCTTATTCAAGTTACTTACTGTCTATAACAGTAATTCTTTGCGGGGAGAAGTCAAGCAAATTGAATCTATCTCTCAAAGCGTTTCTTTTCTTTAAATCTTACGGTTGTCAGGTGGACACCGTGCTAAGGCTTTAAAAGGGGAGAAATAAACTTTGATAAGAAGACCTAATATTTTTGGATTAATTTTCTACTTTTGAAAATATGTCTTTGAATTTTATTTTAAAATTTTGTCAATATTATTATTTTTGGATATAGCCATGTAAAGGTGGAGCAGTTAATTGTTTTAAATCAATTAACCCCTTGACATGCCATATATCTAGAATAAACTTTTCGTTGGACATTTATCTAGTTTTATTTGTTCAAATGGATTTATTTATGATTTATGGATTCTTTTATTGAAATTATTTCCGTGATTCGAATCGCCAGCTTTAAGTCTGAGGACTAAATGGACGCATTCGAACATTTATTTAGACAGTTTTTCATAATAAATTCCACATTTTTGAAAAGTATTTTTTTTGATTTTTTTGATTTATTGAATCTGTCCGGTACTCAAATGTTATTATTAAAGACAGTTTTCAAAATCTTTTAATGTCTTGAAATATTTCTTTTATATATATATTGGAGATATATTTTCTTTGTTCATCTTTATGCATTTATTTGTTGGATATTTCTTTTTGCCTAAAGATGATATTTGTTTTGAGTTCGAAATTTTATATGCATTTGATCAAAGGAAAGAAAAGATGCATATCTTGGATATCCCTTAGATCTTTTGATTATTTATTTTATCTATTTTATGTATATAAATTATTTTTGAACTATATACGCATATTTTAAGGGGGAGCAAATTAATTGTTTCAATTCTTTTATGCCCTTAATATGTGGTATACCTAGTTCATCATGGACATATATTCTTTTACTTAAAATATCTTGTTGAGTTGTTCATGATATTTGGATTTGTATTAGATGAGAGAATATATGATTATTATTATTTATTTTTAATTCTCTCATTCGAATTTCTAAAAGTTATCCTGCCAAAATTAATTTAATTTATTAATAATTATTTTGAGTTTAAACTGATTTGGCATTTCTTATTGAGGTTTTATCTCAAAGTTCATGATTATCTATATTTAGACTGATCTTACTTTGCGGGGGAGCATTCAAGTCGACTGAATTTCTCCTTCTCAAGTATATTGTCTTCATTACCTTCATGTTTATGTAATGGATATTCATATATCATGCTAAGGTAATTGAATTCAAATGCATGGACTTTGGTATAGATTTTGCATAGAATATCTAGTATATTTATTTTGATTTCTTTTTCGATGATTATACTCTTTATGGAATTGATTCACTAATTTGTATGGGCAAATTATGAATCATATTTTTTTTGTGATCATTGTTAAAAGTCTCATTATATTTTTGATTTTTTTATACTAGATCTGCGAATTTCTATTCCTTATGATTTATTTATGACCAATGATTGATTTCTACTATATTGATATTTTTTTTTGGTCTATTTCAAAACACAATATGATGAACAAAATGTGTTTTGAATGTCATTTTTGGATTTCTAGTTGGTAAACTATGTATTGATTGATTTCAATGTTTTTAAGTTCAACCAACTATGTTGTGCTTTTGATAAGTTTTTGTTATGCTTTAGTTTGCAATTTTCTAAACTTGTCGTTACACTGTTCTCCAAATCCTTGATCATGATTATTTTTGCTATCCTTCTTTACTTATGCTTGAGTTCTTTTTAGCTCTAATTACGGGGGAGCTTATTTTTTGATCATGTCAAATGGGGAGAAATAAGTTTAAGCTAGCACACAATATTCTTGTATTATGTGTCTATTAGTGATACATGCATCTATTATATATATATTAAACTTAAATGATTTGCCATAATCAAAAAGGGGGAGATTGTTAGCCCAATGATTATATCATATTTTTTAATATGGCTAATCAATTAAGTTTAACATAATGATGTCACTAATATTCATGTAATCATTATCTTGTTGCTACTTAAACTTAGCATTGTCCTAATGTTAGCATTGTCCTAAATGTTCTATATCATATTGCTATGCTTGTATCATATTATTCTGTTTGTCTAACATGTTCTTATAGACATGCAGTAAGCATGATCAAGTTTTGTCAAACCAGGACATATGCAATGGAGAATTATTGATGGGCCAAAGACGGTGTTGGCGAAGCCCTCGAAAGGTATTCAGATTTTCAGATCTGTTTATCTTTGGACGATTGTCGTCAAGGAAAAATGCGTCTTCAAGTCTGCTCAAATAATTGAAGCAAGGCGTCATCAAAGGGCTCTTGGTTTTCCTATTTTATCAATGTATTTTTCATATTTATTGAGTCTAGGAATACGATGTAAACTGCATTGTACTGGCAAATAGGCTACCCAAGAAACGTTTTCAAAATATCCTTTCATTTTGAAAACAAGCCCACTTACAAAAGCCCAAACTACTTTCTAACTGCTTGACTTCTCAAAAAGCCCAAAAACTATTTGCAAAACCCTAACAGAACCCTAGCAGAACTCGGCCCGAATTCGGCAAGAGTTCGGCCAGAGTTCGGTTAGTGAACGTTGCTTTTTGAACTTGGTCTTCCTGCAGTTACGGATCCCAACGAGATTTTTCCATCGAGTTCTCTCCGAATCCTGCCCGAATTCTGTAAGAATTCTGCCTTTGGAAAAACTATAAATAGAGAAGGATTTCGATCATTTTAATACACTCACTCACTTTCATATCTCTTCTCTATAAGCCTACTACTTCTTCTAAAGTGTTCTGAGCTATTCATTTTCAAATCCCAAGCCAGTTACAATCCTCTAGTCGATTTGCCAGTGCGGTACGGTCTAGAAGTTTCAGAGCGATTGTAATCGGAGGCTTGATTAAAGAAAGACACTTCACAATTGAAGTTGGTCGAGTACTTCGGATCAAAGCTCGCGTTGTAGAAGTTGCAAGAACTTCGGATGAAAACTTGTGGTGATTTTCCATAGTAGATTCAACTGGAAGCTAGAGTTCTTTCGACTGGACTAGTCCTCACAAGAGGAAAACCAGTATACATCCTTGTGTTTGCGTTTGCTCTCTACTCTCTACTTTTTATTTACATATCTGTGATATATTATCTGTGATCTTGTTGCTAACATTTTTTTTAAATAGTTAATTTTTGCTGCCTATTCTATTCACCCCCCCTCTAGAGTATTGCGCTTTACAACTCGCTCCTACAATCGGTCCTACACTGTGGACTGTATTATTTTTCTGGGTGTTATCATGATTTACAGCTTAAGTATTTCGCTAATGGGCTTGTTGTGTAGCTTGGCCCATTGGTGAAGTGCTGCTGGCATGTATTCGTATACCTGGTCCAACGTATTTTGGAATTGAGACATTACATGTTTTTGTGGTGGCCTATACAGCTCTACGTTAATCACTTCGATTACGTTACTGTACCGACGTGAGCCTGCAATTACAATAGGAAAGACCCATAGGATCACATCAACATGCTTGATACCTTCCTTGATTTTGTTTCGAACTCTCACTTGACTGCTTGATTTGCATCTAGTTTGATTCTGTTCTACCATAATCCTTATTTATTTGTGCTAATAAGACGAATCTTCGTAGTGGACGTATCTTCCCCTTACTATCATATCAATAAGGGCACAGACATTAGAAGTCATAAGTGCAGGTGGAGTCTTCACGAATTGTGTGATGTCATGGTGATATCTATACTACGAGCCGAGGAATAGGACTTGAGAATACATCCACAAACAAGATTATAGACTTCTCTCAGACTCTTCAGCATAAATGTTTCTATGTTATCTTCTTTTTCAACATGATTGCTTTGTGTTCTTCCCTACTCGATATTTGACTAAACCTTCCATGTTGACTTCTTGAGTAATTCTTCTCGTTCTTTTTGTGCTAAGTTGTTGGAAAGTGTCTTATGGATTGGTCCAAGAAAAAGTTTGAGAAATTATATTTAACCTTGTATTACGAAATCAAAGTTTTGCAGCCAGAGAAATACTGGCGAGGCATGACTTCAGATAACGGCATCATGGCTACATATGTTTCTTAAATTCTACTTGACATATATCCTATGCATGTTGATCTCTTTTCCTGTATTTTTGTAAAAAGTCAATTCAAAAATCTTTTATGGATTTGGCCAAGATAAGCTTAAGAACTTGTATTACCTAGCATAGCAGATGTGCACTGCACCCATCCGTCGTATTATGGAACAAAAAGGTTATTTGCAGCCAGATGCACACTGGCATGACACTAACTTCATGTGACATAATCACAAAGATATATGGTTTTCGAGTCTTACCTAGACTACGTCCTATGCATCTTGTTTGGCGTGGAAGTAACTTCATGTTACCTTCATATTTAGTTTTGCTACATTATTCCATTTTCTTTTCATCAAACTTGTAGTTAATTTGTACTTTATTTCTATCTTTGTGGTTTGGGATGTTTTACCCGCACAGACTTTATTACTTTTATTGCTGGATATTTGAGACATTTCCTTATTTATTCTTGATCTCTTTGTGGACTCTGTGGATGTGATTTGATGTATATATCTGTGGACTGTGTTGTTTTTTTGGGTGTTATCATGATTTACAGCTTAAGTGTTTCGCTAATGGGCTTGTTGTGTAGCTTAGCCCATTGGTGAAGTGCTGCTGGCATGTATTCGTATACCTGGTCCTACGTATTTTGGAATTGGGGCGTTACAGCGCAACAGGCCAAAATAGAAACTCAGCAGAAAGAAGCTGAGGATCGTAGCATGGCCCAACAGAGGCAGCTAGAGGCGTTGCCCCAAATTGTATCTTCGCTTGCGGGCAATCATGATACCATCGTAGCGAACAATCTGACATGAACCCCCAAGATTGGACCCGTAGATGGTGACGAGCCCCAGATTGTGCACATGAAGTCATCTTTTAGGCCAAAGGACTTCTTGGACACAAAACCTCCGGAATTCGAGGGTAGGACATCACCAAATTTTATGATAGCCCATGCAGGTCTTTTTCACAAAATTGTGAACTAGTGGTAGTACTTAGGTCAGTCATACTACTGTAGGCCTGCGAATAGGACTAATTTAAGGACCGTACCCATATGTTTAACACGTTATTGATCTCCATATTCGACTTCAATTACTCCTTGATTTGTATCTTGTTTGAATCTTTTCAACCGTCTAATGATTTTACTTATTTGCATCCAATGGATTATCAAGACAGGAATACCGCTCCCCTAACACCGCTCCCATGAACATCCCACCAACTGCAGGCAAACTTTCCATAGACGGGATCCCACCGAAATATGGAGGACAGCTTACTCATTTTGGTGACCCGTCACAGCCGCAGACATCGAGGTTTCGTAGAGACGACATTCCACCACCCCACAGTTTCCTCCGTATACTCCACCACCAGCACCTGTTCTGCATCAAGCACCAGTATTGCCTCTAGCACCTGCGCTGAACAATGCCCTGCTTCTTGGGATTTTTAGCAACTCATCACTTCCCAGATGGAAAAGGCGAACATCTTCCACGATACCTTGAGAGAGGCTCTTCTGACTATAGATGCTCCCCAATAGCGCCCAGGAACTTCCAAGGACTTCATGAACCTCAGGCCCAAGAAATTCACCTCATCGTCGACGAATACACCTCAGAGTTTTCTCACCTCAGCCGCTTCGTAGAAAGCATGATCAACACCCCAGAGAGCAAGGCTCAAAGATTCAAGAAGGGATTATCTCACGAGATTCGTCTAGCCGTCGCCCCCAGCCGAGCCACTACTTACGAGAAGATCTAGAAGGTCGCACAAGTAGTAGAAGAAGAGCTAGGTTATAGGCCGAAGAGGAATTGAGATGCATTCGAAGGAGGTAGCAGCCAATCAGGACCGGCAAAGCATCCCCATTTCCAGCCAAGGACCTTTCAGCACCAGCAGCAGTTGTAGTCCACTGGTAAAGCCCCAGCACATCAGCAGAACCGTGCTCCGGCTAGAGCTCAGACACCGCAGTCGCAGAGACAGTTACAGTAGGCTCCGCATTGTACTCCCTGCGGGAGGACCGGACATGTTTGGGATGACTGCAGAAAGAGGCTCGGAGTATGTTTATACTGTGGATCGCCTTCACACCAGTTGAGAGAGTGTACACTAGTTCCCATTCGGCAAGGACGCGAGGCAGCACCAGCACAGAGAGGACCAACTAGACCACCAGCAGCCCCACAGTCGCGAGGCCTACCACTCTCCATTCAGCAGCAACAGTTCACCCAACACCAACAGAGAGGAGCACCTCAGCAGGGTAGAGCCTTTGTCATGACTGTCGAGGAGCCCGAGCCTACCCCTGATGTGATAGCAGGTTATATACTACTCGAATCTTTTCCAGCTATAGCTTTATTCAATTCTGGTACATCCTATAGCTTTATTTCTGTAGCTTTTGTGTTCAAACATAGCATAATATCTGAACCCTTAGATGGTAGTTGTAAAATTATGACGGACAGAGGCGTTATTCTAGTCAAGGATATTTGCATCGGGCGTCGTATCAACTTGGGAGGTAGAGAATTGTGTGCTAACCTACTCATAATGCCACTACCGAGTTTCGATATCGTTCTCGAAATGGATTGGTTGAGTAGGAATCATGCCAGTATAGACTGGCACCGATGATGTATTGTATGCAGTCCTCCAGGGGAGTCTGTATTCGAATTCGCTAGAGGAGTAGTGGAGCAGCATAGTAAGGCTATTTACGGAGCTATGATTGAAGAGGAGATACCGCATCCCATCATCACAGAATTCCTTGACGTTTTTCCTGAGGAATTGCCAGGATTGCCGCCTGATAGGGAAGTCGAGTTCGCTATCGATCTGGTGCCAGGCGCAGAATCAACAGCACAACAGGTGTATCGGATCAACAATAAAGAGGCAGGGGAGTTGAAGAAGAAACTTGATGAATTGCTAGAGAAAGGATTCATCAGGTCAAGTTTGTCACCATGGGGAGGCCCGATTCTATTTATGCCAAAGAAGGATGAGACGATGTGGATGTGCATCGACTACCGGGCCTTAAATAATCTCACCATAAAAAATAAGTACCCATTGCCGAGGATTGACGATCTCTTCGATTAGTTGAGTGGCGAACGGGTATCCTCGAAGATTGATTTAAGGTCGGGCTACCATCAGTTGAAAGTGAAGAAGAAGGATTTACCAAAGATAGCAGTACGAGTTCATAGTGATGCCGTTCGGGTTGACTAATACCCCGACAGTCTTCATGAACTTGATGAACAAGGTATTCTATCCATACCTTGATCAATTCGTTGTGGTGTTTATCGATGACATACTGATCTATTCGAAGACACCGAAGGAACATGAAGAGCACCTGAGGATCGTGCTGGAGGCACTCAGGAAGGAGCAGCTCTACGAAAAACTCTCAAAATGTGAGTTTTTTTGGACAAGGTGGAGTTCCTTGGACACGTGGTGACTGGTGATGGTATATCCGTTGATCCAAAGAAGATTGCTACTATGGAATCTTGGACTACTCCGACTACTATGGCAGAGATCCGAAGCTTCTTAGGATTGGCAGGGTATTACAGTAAGTTCGTGCAGGACTTCGCTCGGATTGCGGAGCCGATGACTAGGCTCACTCGAAAGGATATAAAGTTTGTATGGACAGAGGACTGCCAGGCTGCATTCGATGAGTTGAAGAAGAGGCTGACGACAGCTCCTATATTAACGTTGCCATTAAGATCAGGTGGTTTTTCCATTTACAGTGATGCTTCGGGTAAGGGACTGGGATGTGTTCTAGAGCACAACAAGAGAGTGATAGCCTATGTGTCCCGACAGTTGCGGTCGCATGAGAAGAACTATCACACCTACGACCTAGAGTTGGCAGCCGTGATCTTCGCCTTGAAGTTGTAGAGACACTACTTGTACGGAGAGCGAGTGAAAATCTTTATCGACCACAAAAGCTTGAAGTACGTCTTCATACAAAAGGAGTTGAACACGAGACAACACAGATGGCTAGAGCCAATGAGTGACTTTGATATTGCTCTACAGTATCATCCGAAAAAATCCAACGTTGTTGCGGATACCTTGAGCAGGTATCCAGTAGCTATATGGTTGACCCGAGATCGTCATTTATTAGAAGATTTAGAGAGTTTGGGCATTGAGATTGTCATTCTGGGAGTAGAGATGCAGATAATGGCTATGTAGATTCAGTCTGGATTGATGGACAAGATTCGAGAGGCACAACACCACCACAAGCAGCTGAGGAGTATCATAGCTTAGGCACGGGCCGGTTTGTTAGAAGACTTCACCACTACAGAGGATGGTTCGTTGAGGCACGTGACGAGATTATGTGTACCTAGTGGAGAACTTCTAGAGGAGGTCATGCAAGAGGCACACCATTCTTAGTATTCTTTACATCCAGGAGCCAACAAGATGTACAATGATCTGAGAACCCACTTGTGGTGGTACAGTATGAAGTGAGAGGTGGCACACTTCCTTTCTAGATGCCTTATGTGTCAGCAGGTCAAAGCTGAGAGGCAGAGACCGGGGGGATTGCTTCAGCCATTATCGATCCCCGAGTGGAAGTGGGAACATAAAACTATGGATTTTGTTTCCGGTCTTCCACGCTTACCAGGAGGGAAGGATACAATTTGGGTCATCATTGATAGGTTGATCAAATTAGCCTACTTTATACCATTCAAAGTGGGGTTGTCTACGGAAAAGTTGGCAGAACTATATGTGAAGCAGATAGTCAGATTGTACGGGATTCCAGTGAGTACCATCTTCGACCGTGACAGTAGATTAACGTCCCACTTTTGGAGGAGTTTGCAGACTAGTTTGGGCACTCAGCTCAAATTCAGCACCGCCTATCATCCACAGATGGATGGGCAGTCAGAGTGGACCATTCAGACGCTCGAGGATATGCTGTGAACATGTGTACTAGATTTTGGTAGCTCATGGGAGGATCACCTTCACCTAGTGGAGTTCTCCTACAACAACAGCTACCAAGCTAGTATCGAGATGTCACCTTTCGAGGCCTTGTTTGGGCGGAGATGTAGTACCCCACTATCTTGGGACGACATGGATAAGAAAGTACTGTTGGGACCGGAGATGGTAGTGGATGCTGCGGAGAAGGTAAAACAAATTAGAGATCAACTTCGCGTGGCTCAGGACAAACAAAATCACTGGACTGACAGTCACCGAAGGCTATTACAATTTGAGGTATAGACTTCCTTTATTTTAGATACGTGTGTGCTTACAGGTTGCGTAATAATACCCTGTATGGTTCTAGGTTGGCAATTTGGTGTTCTCGAAGATATCTCCGACACGTGGTGCGATTCGTTTCGGTAGAGGCGGTAAGCTCAGCCTAAGATTCATTGGGCCATTTAGTATCCTTGAGAGAATCGGTGCAGTAGCGTACCGATTGGCTTTGCTGCCTGTACTGGAAGGAGTGCAGAACGTATTCCACGTGTCGCAGCTGAGACGATATGTGACGGACCCAGCCATGTGTTGGATCACTCGAAGATTAAAGTGGGACCGAGCCTTAGCTATTAGGAGCAGCTTGTGGAGATTTTAGATCGTAGAAAGAAGGTACTGTAAAACCAGACGATTCTCTTAGTTTGTGTCGCATAGAGACATCACCTCCCGGGCGAATCCACATAGGAGAGAGAGGACGAGATGCACGGGCGTTACACCTATCTTTTCGAGCCATGAGGTATATTTCTACCCTGTGTCTACCTTTAAATTTTGAGGACAAAATTTTGTAAGGAGGGTAGATTTGTGAGTCCTTGATCCAAAAAATTTAGTATTAATATTATTACTATATTCATTATTACTAAATGTCATTATTGGCGTTATACCTATAAATATAAATTCCTAAAGGGATTTATAAACAACACACTGTAATTAGGCTAGGGAGGGCCCATATGCAAATTAAATTAGATAAGGGGGTGAATGCAAACTACCAAATTTAAACATCCTACGGCTACCTGAAATTCAAATTCTTCAGGAAGCAAGACTCAAATCCTGTTCTTGATAGAGATCTGAAATTCAATCCTATCTATTCGATCCCGTCCGAATCATTGTATAAATACATAGGATCGATCAATGCACGTTTTTCCCAAACCCTAATCTCTTCACCGGCGTTCTCTTAAGGCTGGGTAGTCGTGTGTGTTCGTGAGGGAGTTGGCAAGAGGAGAACAGAGTCAGGAAGTTGCAAAGGACTGCAGCAACTATCAGAGGAATCCAATAGGTTCTCTTCTGTCTCATTACTCTGCAAATTCCCTACTGTTAATAAGAATTTAAGATACGTTAACAAGCGTTTGGTTAAATGCCTATGAGAAGTTGGGTATATGTAGGTATTATCAAATATTGGTTAGGTATCAGAGTTGGAGTTCATGTTTATACCAATAGGTAGATGACTTCATAGCAATACAAGACTGCTAGAGAGAAATTTGTATCGTAGGTACAAGTTATATGGGTATACGATCATAACTCAGGAAACCTTGTATCCTTGTATGGGTTTAGCAGGAAGTAGCATCAGTAGATTAGGATACATTCGAGTGGTCCCGTAGGGTATCAATATGTAAACTCGCCTTGTGATACCTATGTTCGACATGACAAAAGATTGAACGAACTTTTTGTATTATGAACGTAAAAAAGAGTACAATCGATTCTCATGCGAAGAAATCTAAGTACAAAAGTTTCTGGAAAAGTGTGACGGTGGTGATCGAGAACTGCAGCGGCTCCTTTACTTCGTTGACGATCTGATGATAATATGATACTTGCTCTGACTTTATGGTGCCTTTGATGGAACTCTAGGGTTGCCGATCAGGAGGACGCCGAAGTTGAAGATTTTGATAATTCTGTGGATCTTCTTCTCCTTGTCGATCATCTTGTTGGAGGAAAACCTCTCCTATTTATAGGGGAGAGGGGCACATATGCGATGTGTATTAGGGGCTCGAGATATGAAGGAATCTGTCGTCCTTGTACGGTACGGGCTTCTATGACGCTGACACGTGGCGGTGCTGAGATTCCCCTCAAACGAGATCTCTGGTGGTTATCAAAATAACCGAAGGAGGTGACACATGGCGCGTGCCGATTTGCTTGTTCGGATGTAGCCGAGCAAATCTTGGGATTTCATCTAAGATTTAGATTCTGTGTAATCTTCGTCCGAGATTTAAATCAATCTGCATTTATCAACTTGATCAATCCCAATCCTATCTTTGAGAGAGGTGGTTTAAGCAAATCGATTGTGTGGGACCATGCCGTCTGTGCTTCAGGCAAGGTTGGCTGCGCTTCTGGGCGCCGAGTAGACCGTGCTTCTGGAGACGACGGAACCTCTGTGCTTTAGGGCGACAAGTGGACTATGTTTCGAAGACAACGGAGCCTCTGTGCTTTTAGGGGCAACGAGTAGGCTATGTTTCGGGTAAAGTCATTGTGTTTTAGGGCGACGAGTAGGCTGCGCCTTCAGATAGACCATTTTACTGTGCTTTAGAGTAGCAGTCGGGCTTGTGCTGGAGGCAAACGATGTCTCCTATGTCTTTTTTGAAAGGTAGTTAAGCTTCTGGGTCGGAGCAGTACTGCGCCATTGGAGTTAAGATGGTGTAAAAACATCACCAGTCTGCGCCTAAGGTTGGCGCAGGAATGTAGCTGCGCCTCTAGATTGAAGGCATTGGCTTTGAAGTCTTCTTTTAAAGATAACTGAATGATCGCTCCTTAATAAACGACTCCCTCTTAATTGCCACCGTTATTTGAGAAATTTCAAGGGGTCCTAAGATAGTCTAGGACTTAGTCGAATGAACTTATTTAATGAGGTTCATCGTGCTGAGTCCTAGGTTCATCCCATTAATGTGAAAATTTTGACCGTCAGCCATGTGGCTTGTGTTTTGGACCACTCCCGCCCTATATAAAGGGGGAGTTTCTTTTGAAGAGTCACGTCTTCTTCCTGACACCCTTCACCACCATACTGGATCCAAAATTATCTTCGAGCGATGGTTGGCCTTGCATAAGTCAACTTTTGGTTGAGAATTTCTTCGCTCAAAGGGGCTATGCCTTCGTAGAAGAACTGTTGATGAGTCTTGGAACATGCTGGAACGCTTCTCATGAGGAGTTCGAACCTGGGCGATGCCTTGGAGGTCTTCGAGGTCCTGACTACGGGGTTAGGATTGGTTGCTCATCCGATGAGCAGCCGACCGTACTCTGCCCCACTCATTGAGGGCTTCGGGGCTTCGCCTTGCTGTGGTGTGGGTCTTCCACTGCTTCTGTACATATTGGAGTCCCAGTTTCTTTCGACGGTGAGATGATTTGCTCTGACTATGTTATGAGTCAGTGAGGAGGAGACTTTGATGGAGACTGTATACATCTTCTCTGGTCTTTTTCCCCAAGATGATCACACTGCGGAGGCTGTCCGGTGAAAATGAACCTTCTCGTGGATCTATAGGAGTTTCTATTCTCACTTATGTAGCAAAGAATTTACAATTGATCCCTGTAATTATGATTCAGGAAGTTTCTCTCTTATGTAATTGCGACAAGTCTGTGATAGACCCTTGTAGCCATGATTAATAAAATGAGTCTTTTTCTGAACTTAATTCTGAGAATGTCTCTGTCTTTGGCTGGTCTGTGCATCTGATCGCATGCGCCTGTGTGAAGCTGGGGGGTAATAAGAGTATCCAGTTGCGCATATGGATGTTGCATTTTTTATGCTTATATAAGACCTCCAAAGTGTTCCGAATTTGAGTCAAGCTCGGGATACTTTGAACAAAAGCATGACATGTGTTCCTTTGTAGGTGTGCTGCACATCACGTCTGTTGCCAGGGTGGCGTCATGCCTAAGCTCCGGTATTAAATGCATTGAGCCGTCTCCTCCTTAAGCATGATCAAGACTCCTTGTTTCTAGTGAACATTCATCATGACCCTTTTTTGAACCCACGACGTCCGAAGCGTTTTGTCTTCTCTTGTCGACGTGGCTGTTCCTATAAGTAAGAATATTGGGGAAAGGAGCAATCTTTCTGTCTTCACCTACTCCTCAAAAGTTTGTGTCTTCACCTACTCCTCAAAAGTTTGTGTCAGATTTCCTTCTTCTTTCGACCCTAGCTTTTTCCGCCATGGCCCCCAAGAAATTAAGCACTCGGAAAATGCCTTCGACTAACTCGAAGAAGGCAAAAGGAAAGAGGCCTGTCTCTGATGATGGTGATCTCGACAAGCCTTCGGCTGCTGGTACGGTGGTCTACCGTGACGTACGCCCGCCCGTAGTAGGTATCTATTTCGATCTCTTCGCTTTCCTTTCTTTGTTCATTTTTATACTTGTGAAATTTATACAATGATAGGAATTCCCGCAAGGGAATGACTTTATTGGGGATATGGTGTTTACTCAGAGGTAATATGGACGTGGCAAATACCGAACCTTTGTGGAGAAACTTTTCTTACTCAGAGGTGATATGGATATGGTAAGGATAGAATCTATGGGGTATAGAACGACTCAGAGGTAATATGGACGTGAAGGGTTCTATAAATGACAACTGTGGAGGGTTGTTATGGAAAGGGTGCTTTACTCAGAGGTAATATAGACATGGCAAGCATCCTTCTACTAGAATAACAGTTCAGAGGTAATATGGATATGGCTGTATTCTAGGGAGTTATGACAACTTTGGGGTTATCGTAACGAGGTTGACTACTCAGAGGTAATATGAACATGATAGACACGGTTATAGAAGGACACTTCAGAGGTGATATAGACGTGAAATATTTTCTATATGGTCATGATGACACAGTCTTCACGGGAGATGCAACTACTCAGAGGTGATATGGACATGATAGATGCACATCAGGATGTAAGAAAGCAATCCAGAGGTAATATGAACGTGGAGGGCTTTACTTACTGAGATTTAGTGTAGGAGGGTTGAACAAGTTTTTACCAGGATCTGCGAGCACGTATGAGGGCGCAGGAGCTCCTGTTGGGATTGCTGATGAAGATGGGTTTCCGGAAAGTTTTATCCCCTAAGTCGATCTGGACGACCTCGTTCTCGGTAGGAGGCTCTCGCTGTTTGAATCGCCATTCCTAATGAGAGCCAAGGTGTTGAGCTCAGGGCTCTTCTTCGAAGAAATTGAGTGCCTGGTCTTCTTCCTCTGCGGGATCATCTGTGGAAACCATGTTGACGGATAGTACCTTCTGGAGGTCCCGGCCTATACTGGTATCAGAATCCCTTGAAAGTCGAAAGAATGCGAGTATAGTGGAGCCTCTGATTCTGAACTCTCCGAAGTGGTCGTGGGAGTAATATACCCTAACCCCCGGCGAGTACGTTGGTAGTAGTTCTGATTCCCCTTCGGAGTACAAACTCGTAAGGGAAGCCTCCGACCTTTGCCGTAGTTCAGCCTTTTGTTGCTGTTCATGTCGTATCCCATCTTCTGGATGAGATATTTGGCTTGAGTAGCATAGCGGTAGAGTTGCATCTTGCCGACGTCGGGTTTTGGTTCTCCTGGGGCTGGCCGCTGCGGATGTTCCAGTCGACCGAAGACGATAGGTTGCTCCTCTGGGTTCCTTGGCGGGACTAGGAAGTAGGAGCCTTTGGAGGGGACAACTCGGTTTACAAGGTTGTCGGTTGTCACTTGCATTTGTAGAGTACATAAAGCATTGTCTAAGAATTACTTAGTGTTCCAATGCGCACATGAGTAATTCGAAGACAACTTTCTATTAATAAAATGCAAAATTTTATCCTGAGAGATTACATCATCTAAAGACTGTACCTCGGTATTGGCGCAAATGACATCTTGTAATTCCTCGTGGGCAAGAGCTGCTACAGAAGGAGGTGGATGAGATTTTTGCTTCATCTTGATCATCGCGGGAGGCGCAACCAGAGTATCCTGCGGCTTTGAAGCGGGTGTCGGGGCCTTTCGGGAGAGCTTTATTTGCAGGGGCTCTTGGCTTGATTTCGTTGGAGGCGGCCATGCTGGAGCCTTGCCCCGGAGTTTGATGACCAGGGGGCTGGAGTCTTAGGTGGCTTCCCTTTCAGTCGAACCCTCATGGGTCCTTCCGCTACGGCTATAGCTTCTGCTTCGTCATCGGCATCGTGGGACTCGTCATCCCAAGGGAGTGGTTTGTACAGATCGGCATCCGTATAGTATGCTTCGAGACCTCGAAACGGGTCGATATCAGCGAACTCCGTCTTGACGGTCGCGTCACTGGCCACGTACTTCATGCACTGGTGAAAGGTAGAGGGGACGATCATGTACTCATGGATCCATGGCCGCCCAAGCAACATGTTGTAGTTTATGTCCGCATCGATGACGTAACAGGTAACCTTAGTGTGAAGATCACCTATTTGGCACTTTAATCGGATCTTGCCCAGAGGCTCAATCTTTCCCGCATTGAAGTCACTGATGGTGGTGTTCGATGTCGTGAGATGGTACATCCGGATCCCTAGATCTTGGAGCAGACTTCGAAGGATGATGCTGAGCGATGAGCCCGGGTCGATATGAATGTGATCGACCTTGATGGCATGCACGCATCCTGTGTAGTACAAGGGTCGGTTGTGCCGGTTGTTCTTTAGTAGCATATCGTATTGTGCGAAGGTGATGTTAGGAATCACCTCGACCATGCTATGGCAACACGGACATGCCGCAAGGTCTTCCTTGGGCTGCTTCACTGTGTGAGGTAAGCCTCTGCATTCTGCAGCGCCTCGCTAAGGGCGTCCCGAGTCGCTTTGGAGAGCCGGAGAAGCTCGAAGAGTGATAACCGAACAGGCGTGTTGGCCAGCTGTGCCAGTATATCGAAGTTGTAGGGCTTGATCGGGCCTACTGCCGAATCCTTTCGTAGAAGCTTATCGAAGCGGACCACCTTCTGTTTCTGCATATCTGCGGTATGAGGTTGAGAAGGTCCGGCTTGTGCTGTATCGGGAGTAGAATGGGTCGCCGGTGAGGGCGTCTCTTCTTCAGGAGTCTGGTCTTCCTCTCGCTGTAGAGCCGAATGAGTGGTCACCCTGGTGTCTTCTGCCGAGGAGGAGACCATAGAACATGTCCTGACCTTCCTCCCTTTAGCTGGGTGTGCTGCTGGCGCAGTTATATCAGGAGTGAGATCTGGATGAACCCATATTACTTTACCTTGCGGTGTTGTGAAGGGGATAAGGACCTGAGCATTGTCCCAGGCGGGCGGAAGGTTGACGACTTCCATCATTGTCTTTAGGATGGGGACGACGCCGTCTTGAGTCTCGGCTATCGGGAAGCTCTCGAACTGTATCATGACCATGTTGGCCGTCACAGTCTTTTCCTCGTAATCGAGGGAGATGACTTTGGTGTCGATAAGACGTTGAATCTGTCTTTCAACACGTAGCAGTCGCGTGTTGAGTGGTGGATGTACTGGTGGTAATGGCAGTACTTAGGATTATCCCCCTTTCCTACTTCGTCAGGACGCTTGGGAGGTGGAAGTTGCAGCTTGTCGCCCTTGGTCAGTATCTCGAATAACTCGAGAGTGTCTTCGTCATTGAAGAAGTAGGTTTCCTCCGGCTTCTGCGCTTCGGCTGGCTTGGAGCTCACAAGCGTTGGACCCTTTGTAATATTGACGGCCATAGCTTGCTTGCCTTTACCGTCTCTTACTTGTTTTCCTTTATCTTCAATAGAGGGAAAGTTCAGACCCAGGAGTTGTACGTCTTGTGCCTTCTTCTGAGCTACATGTGCTTCAGTAATGAAGGGCGTCCACTCGGTGCAGAGAGCACTGTGCCACAGTTTGATGGCAGGGAGCATATTCTTGCGACATAAATCCATGAGCATGGGCTCAGGCATACCTGGAGGTAGCCTTAGGGCAGCCTGGCGGAAGCGCTCGATGTACGCTCATACGGGCTCCTTTTTTTTCTGAACGGTGTCCATGAGAGTAGACATCGTCATGTCCAGCCCTCCTTCGTAGAACCGTTCCAGGAACATGTTTTTCAGGTCTTCAAAGGATTTAATGCAGTTGTCGGGCAAACTACAGAACCATTCGTAGGTCACCCCCTATAGAGCTCCAACGAAGATGCTGGTGAGAAGGGCGTCATCCTTTGGTAGGTATCCTGTTACCGAGGCAAAGTACCTCAAGTATCGTCTGGACGACTCCTTAGTATCACAAGGGGTGATAGTTTGTAGTTTATATTTGGGAGGATAAACCATATCGTCCCACTCAGCAGGATAAGGCTGCAAGATGCCCATCTTTCGGAGTATGGCTCTCTTTTCTTTGGCATCGTGGCGAGCGTATAACCCCTCGAGTGCTTGCTGTATTTTGTTAGATACTGCTGGATTGATGGTCGACGGAGTGGCCGACGACTGCACGAATTGGTTTATGACGGGCAGGGTACTAGATCCATCACGAACCGTCGGAGCCACAGGTATGGAGACAGTGGGAACCAATCTGTCCTTGATCTCCAGAATGACAGAGGCTAATGTCTGTATGGATATGTTCAATGCGTTAAGACTTCCTTCGAGAGCCTCAATGCATTTCTGCTGATCAGCACTTCCGCTTGATTCTTCGTTGTCATTAGCCTCCATGTGCACAGATGCTATGTGCGTATAAGTAGAATGGGTGGTAGATCTTTCGCTTTCTGGTTCAGAGTGCTGGTGCTCATCGTCTTGTGGGAAGACGGGTAAGTTGCGATCGTCCTTCAACTCGACATTGTTCCTACCCCCGGTCTTTTGACTGCTTGTGCCCGCAGAAGTGTCCGTGTCATACGTCTCTTTGTCATGCTGAAACTAAGGGTTGTTATACACTATAGCAGGCTGGCTACCCCCAGCAGGTACAGCGGACGATGAACTATCTTCTTGCGACGATGATCCGTCCTTGGAGCGCGTGTTGGAACACGCCTTCCTTGGGCACAGGCTTCTTGCTACCCCCAGGCCGATATTTGGAGTTGCCAACCGAGGAAAGGGGTTTCTTGGATAGCTTCTTCTGGAAGGAAGAGTCCCGAGAAATATTGCATGAAGCAACATAGAGCTATTCTTCTTCTTTACCAGTTCTCGGTCGTAGCCTTTGAAAGGCGGACCTCCTCTTTAGTGGTGATGGATCTGCTTGACAACAGCAGCAGTTGATGGTAATCTGAGTACAGTTGGGTCTTGATTTAGACACCAACTGCGTCTCAGATTCTTCTCTCGTCCTACGCTCGCAGGGAGCAAACGAAGTCTTCATGCCTCTACTTCCTTCATGTACACAGGAGCGCTGTGCGCAGTCGAAGAGATATGGAGAAGGCATTCTTCCTTCGAATTCCTGTAGGTGAGGTCCGAGTATGCCTTGATCAGAGAGTCGCTGATGACGTACCCCCGGCCTTGAGTAGTGCGAGTGGGTGTTCAAGGGATGATGGGGTTCCGCCGGACGAGCTTCAGAGAGTCTGGGGTAGTCTTGTATAGCTTTCCATCGGCTACATACGTTATTGTCAACGCGGGCCTCCGGTCTGCCATAGGCGTAACACTTTGATCGCATCTCCCCCTACCACGATTAAATGATGCGTAGTATTCAGAATCCAATATGGCCATACCCGATGGATCGGTTATCCTGTCGAAGACAGAAGTTTTCGTCGGTGCAGCATCCTCCACGAGTGGGCGAACCATCATCTGCTCCTTTCGGCGTTGCGCCTTTGTCACTCTTGCTATAGGATAGCCGTGCTCTTCTCTGCATTTCTCGAGCATGGGATGAGAGAGAGATGGCCTGACATCAACGATCGAAGGGATCTTTGGGGCTTCATCGACGAGGAGGCTCTGAGGCACAGTCCCCTTTGTCGTGCTGCTCGTCGCAGCCGCCTTAGGCACCCAGGTCCGTCGAGTCTTCTTCGGTTTTACGAACCGCTTCAAAGGGCTCGACTTCTCTTCAGAAATGATATCTTCAAAAGCTTGCTGGTCGAAGCGTACGACAAACATCTTCGGAGAGGATCCCAACAAGTCATCTCGGATTGCGTCACCACCTTCTTGTTGGAGGAGAAGGTAGTCCCCAACAGAGTCGCCATCTTGTTCGACATGACAAAAGGTTGAACGAACTTTTTGTATTATGAACGTAAAAAAGAGTACAATCAATTCTTATGCGAAGAAATCTAAGTACAAAAATTTCTGAGAAAGTGTGATGGTGGAAATCAAGTACTACAACGGCTTCTTTACTCCATTGATGATCCGATGATGATATGAGACTTGCTCTGACTTTCTGGTGTCTTTGATGGAACTTTAGGGTTGACGATTAGGAGGACACCGAAGTTGAAGATTTTGATAATTTTGTGGATCTTCTTCTCCTTGTCGATCATCTTATTGGGGGAAAACCTCTCATATTTATAGGGGAGAGGGGCACATATGCGATGTGCATTAGGGGTTTCGAGATATGAAGGAATCTACCGTCCTTGTATGATACGGGCTTCTGTGACGCTGACACGTGGCAGATGCTGAGACTTCCCTCAAACGAGATCTCTGGTGGTTATCAAAATAACCGAAGGAGGTGACACATGGCGCGTGCTGATTTGCTTGTTCGGATGTAGCCGAGCAAATCTTGGGATTTCATCTCAGATTTAGATTCTGTGTAATCTTCGTCCGAGATTTAAATCAATCTGCATTTATCAACTTGATCAATCACAATCCTATTTTTGAGAGAGGCGGTTTAAGCAAGCCGATTGGGTGGGACCATGCCATCTGTGCTTTAGACAAGGCTGGCTTCACTTTTGGGACGACGAGTAGACTGTGCTTCTGGAAACGACGGAACCTTTGTGCTTTAGGACGACAAGTGGACTATGTTTCGAAGACAACGGGGCCTCTGTGCTTTTAGGGGCAACGAGTAGGCTGTGTTTCGGGTAAAGTCACTGTGCTTTAGGGCGACGAGTAGGCTACGCCTTTAGATAGACCATTTTACTGTGCTTTAGAGTAGCAGTCGGGCTTGTGCTGGAGGCAAACGGTGTTTCCCAAGTCTCTGACGAAAGGTAGTTAAGCTTCTGGGTCAGGGCAGAGTGTTGCGCCGTTGGAGTTGAGGTGGTGTGAAAACATCACCAGTCTGCGCCTAAGGTTGGTGTAGGAATGTAGCTGCGCCTATAGATTGAAGGCATTGGCTTTGAAGTCTTCTTTCAAAGAGCAATGAATGACCGCTCCTTAATGAACAACTCCCTCTTAATTGCCACCGTTATTTGGGGAATTTCAAGGGTTCCTGGGATAGTCTAGGACTTAGTCGAATGAACTTTATTTAATGAGGTTCATCGTGCTGAGTCCTAGTTTCATCCCTTAATGTGAGAATTTTGACCGTCGGCCATGTGGCCTGTGTTTTGGACCACTCCCGCCCTATATAAAGGGAGAGTTTCTTCTGAAGAGTCACGTCTTCTTCCTGGCACCCTTCACCACCATGCTGGATCCAAACTTAGCTTCGAGCGGCGGTTGGCCTTGCATAAGTCGGCTGTTGGTTGAGAATTCCTTCGTTCAAAGAGGCTATGCCTTCGTAGAAGAACTGTTGATGAGTCATGGAACATGCTGGAACGCTTCTCATGAGGAGTTCGAACCTGGGCGACGCCTTGGAGGTCTTCGAGGTCCTGACTACGGGGTTAGGATTGGTTTCTCATCCGATGAACAGCCGGCCGTACTCTGCCCCACTCATTGAGGGCTGCGGGGCTTCGCCTTGCTGTGATATGGGTCTTTCACTGCTTCTGTGCATATTGGAGTCCCAACCTCTTTTGGCGGCAAGGTGATTTGCTCTGACGATGTTATGAGTCAGCGGAGGGGAGACTTTGATGGAGACTGTATACATCTCCTCTGGTCTTTTTGCCCGTGATAATCACTCTGTAGAGGCTGCCTGGTAAAAATGAACCTTCTCGTGGATCTATAGGAGTTTCTATTCTCACTTATGTAGCAAAGACTTTACAATTGATTCTTGTAATTATGATTCAGGAAGTTACTCTCTTATGTAATTGCGACAAGTCTGTGATCGACCCTTGTAGCCATGATTAATAAAATGAGTCCTTTCTGAACTTAATTCTCATAATGTCTCTGTCTTTGGCTGGTTTGTGCGTCTGATCGCCTGCGCCTGTGTGAAGCTGGGGGGTAATAAGAGTACCCGCCTGCGCCTGTGGATGCTACATTTTTCATGCTTCTACAACCTATGCGTGTACCAAGGTGTCCCCAAGGGCAAACACAACAGCAACTTACCTGCGTTGCAGAGTCTGTGCAAAACAAATAGGTTCAATGCATGGTGTAAATACCTGAATATTGGAGAGACACTCCTCTTACCTGTGTATCACGAAAAGGAGACAGTGGTACCACACCCGAAAGGTAAGTTATAGGGCATTGTGGAGGTCATGCATATCAGGTATAGAAGAATAGATACCCAAACATGTGGGTGTATCTACAAAGTCAGAAGTACAGTTCGTATGCAATGTTTTCAGTACATGGGATGGGCCTAACCAAAGAACAAACCCCTGGGTAGTATAGGACTTTAGGTAGATTGGTTAGTTCAATTAATGATACATCAATGCATATCATATATTAGGTGACCTTTGTATCCTTAGTTGAAATTAGGATATCACTCATGACAGTCGACCACTGATACACGTTCAAATATAGGTAGCAAAGATTAGGCGACAACAATGCAAGGAGAGAGTACTTCCAGTTTTGGGGTTTAGGTACAAGGTACCTACCTGGTGGTGATGCATCAAGTGATACCATTTATATGAATGCCTTGGCAGTATCCTTGTGATACACAATAGCAGACGTTAAGATACCAATGTATTAGATAGGGTGTTAGGACAGTATACAATTAGTTAGACTTCCTACATAATTAACATCTATGCACAGATAGTAATATTAGTCTATAGGTGAAAAGTTACACTTGTCCAAGTATGTAGCAGCGGTACTCGGGGGAGGAAAAAACTTGGAAGGTTGGGCGAGACATAGTCGTATTCGAACTTGGAAATAGATGTGTGTGCATATATAATATAGGAACATTAGCAGATAGAATAATAAGAGGGTCAATTGTGTATCAGTGTGGGCATGTAGAACTCTTGAAAATTCAAAATCATGTGTGACAGGGTGTTAACAGTAGTAGGGCATCCCTGACACGGCCACAAGTTTCCTAAACAATAGTAGGAAGGAACATGCATAGGTGAGTTGGTGACTAATGGTGTGGTGGTGTGGTTATTTGGCAAAACCATACATGGAAGGGCCTGCACAAACATTAGGGGAGTCCAATACTAATGATAGGGGCACCCCAGTATCAGTAGGACAAATATTGTACGCAAGAAAAGAAAAATATGTAACTTAGAGTTGGAATCATTAAAAGAAACACAGAGTGGGTACCACAGGGTTCAAATTTGGTGAAATAACCACACATTAGCAGCAATTATAGAAACTAGAGATAGGATAAAGTAATACCTGAGTGTGTTCAGGGTATCCAATTGGTAGGAATGTCCTAATGCAAGGTAATAGGGAAAATAGTATCCTGGTATAGAAAAATAGAAGAAAAGTGCCTTTATGAGCTGAATTAGCAATGCCAGGAAATAGCAAGGGTTACGCACAGGCTTCTTGAGCCTATTCTGTGTACATGATCAATTACATGTGGCAGTCCACTAGCACTAAACAAGAAGTGTAATAGTAGGTCTCTATATAGGTTTATATATGTGTATAGGAATATATTTATAGGAATAACCTTGACATACCAAGTCAAATTAATTAACTAAGTCAACCTAGCAAATAAAGGGAACCAAAAGAGTTGAGACCCAAGGGTGTAGAAGACCAAATTAGTTAGGAATTGACCTATGGACATAAAAGATCAAGTAGATAAGCTATTCTTGAATTCAAACTATTTATTGACATTGTTAATATACAAAATAGGTTACTTGGACCTCGATTCGGACTCGGACATGTGCCACCAGCTCAGGACGACAGACGAGTACATTTATTATTTGTTTCCGATATTATTAATTACTATAGTTCATTGTTAGTTATTTAATATTTGATTCTCGACACGCTCATCACACGGACACCACATCATGTATTTGCTTTCATATCTTATCATGCTTCTTACTTGTCGTATCGGAAAGGAGAAGTACTAAGCAGATGTGTGATCAGACTAGTAGACCGTGATTATTTTATCTTGCTATTTAGACCGTGTTTATTTTATTGCTATTTAGACAGTGGGGATGCAAATCCTATGTAGACTGTGCGGTGTAGTGTCCCAGCCAACCACACATCGAAAGGAGTACTTCAACATACTTAGATAGATATGTTTCCTCGTTTCACCCTTATCATGTTTCCATATATTTTCCTATCCCTTGTTCATTGCATTACCATGTTATAGTAGTTTCTTCCATTATGTATTTTATGACTAACCTCTATTTTATAGTCGTTATCATATATTTAGAATTGTACTCAATGAATTATACTCGTTCCATCCTAACTGGATAAACATTTTAGGTGATTGTGATGAGGATGGGTGCCCTGACCAGTATGGTCCATACATGGAAGATATAGTCGAGGCTGACTTTGCCTTTCAAGAGGAGTTCATAGCATCTGACCCCGCTGCGAATGCTTAGACATATTTAGTTAGCTTGAGGCCGAATTTATCTCCGGGATTTGGGGATATTGACATTGACATTTGAGATATGTAGTTTTGGGATTTGTCTATCTTTTGGATTTCATCTATTTTTCATGTTCTGAGACTTTATATATCTTTGCACTATTCTATTCATCTAGAGCTGAGTTGTGTGGTTTTGTGATATTGTCTCCCAAGTGGAGTATATTCTATCGCCGACGTTGCGGCGTAGGCTGGACGTGCGCACGATTCATGCTCAAATTCTGTGTGCGGGTCGTAACACCAGACAAGGTGATGGACTGGATCAAGAAAATGGAGTGTTTGTTCGTATTTATAGGAGTTCCGAGTAGCAAGAAGGTAACTTGTGCCGCGCTACAACTAGGACTGCGAGCAGACGATTGATGGGAAGCAAAGAAGCTGGAACTGCTCGCAACGGCTAGAGATGAAAAGATTTCTTGGACCTTGTTCAAGAAAGCATTTTTCGAACAATATCTGTCTCTTGCCATCGGTCAGAAGATGGTGGACGAATTCATGTCACTGAAATAGAAGAGCATATCCGTAGAGGACTATGAGTCAGGTTTGCCAAACTCGCAAAGTTTGCTAGCACTATAATTCCTAATGAGAAGACCCGCATGAATCGGTTCATACATGGTTTGAACGATGACATTCCATTGAGTGTCCTGAACCGAGAATATGAATCATACGCCAAGGCCTTTGAGGTGACGGTACAAATAAAATAGTTTAGCCTGAAGTGGGCATCAATGAAAGTTCAGACCAGTCACAATCAGCCTAAAAAAAGGTACCATGATGGGGAGAAAAAGACCGAAGGAAAATAAGACAGATAATAAACTGCAGCAAAAAACAGAGTGTACCTTCTACGGTCATCGCTGGCACACCAAGAAAGTGTTGTTTTGCCAACAAATCATGCTTTGGATGTGGTAGTCAAGACCATATTGCCAAGAACTGTGTGAAATGAAGGAACGATACTGAGGAGCATGGGCCGATACGGGACCCACCATTGATATGAGACAATTTGCACAATGAATAGCTGCGGAGGCCTCGTGTTTTTAATCTGATGACACTCCAACATGATCAGGACAATGTTGGGGGTGAGTTATTCTTTATGTCTTGAGGAACTTTTTCTCAGTAGGTTATTATGTGGTGCCCCGCTCCTTGTGGTCTACTATGTAATACCTACGGCTTGCTAGCTCAATCTTGAACTGAGTATTTGGGAAAACCTTTGCTAGTATCGATTGATCATGGATGAAATGCAATGAACCTTTCCAACTAATGGATCGGCTTCTATTGGAATGAATCCAAGAGTTTTTGTTGGATGTTTTCTTTCACTGTTTGGTTTTGATGAATACATTTTCGTGTTGGTTTTCGATGATTGGTTTTTATTGTTCGCTTTCATCGTATTTCACATTCATGTCGAATTTTGAGAGAAAGAGAAGTATGCTAATCAAATGTTGGTTCCAATGTAGGACGCTTAGGAGGAGCGTGAACGGTGCATAAAGTCCCTCCTTCTTTTGAACAAGATTCATTTTTGTGAGTTACTTTGACCGGACTAACATTTATCTCCATGCCCTAATAAAAATGATCTCTAGTCCACTCTTTTGTTGCGTTCCTCTAATCAATGATACCATAACAACAAAAGATAAGAATAAGAAATGAATCGTATGCTAAGTCTTATGACTGCTGCTTTATCTGTTCAAATGAATGGTTACATGTTTCCTTACGAGAATGCTTAACGGATAGACGTGTATAGAAGTACTTATATATGTTGAATCGAAAGAGAATGAATGTTAATGAATGACTGATCGAGAACTGAATGCTAATGAATGACCGAATGAATAAGGCATGAAATGAACATGTTGCTACCTGTTGCACTGTTAAGTTTTATCTGATAGAATGAATAGTTCATGCATCGGTCTCCGACAACTTGTGCACAAGGTAATAGTCTCTCGACGTTTCCTAAGGTAATGGGGATCGATCGGTCTAGGAGAGATTGTAATAGCACCCAGAGGTAAATACTAGACCTCGCGAAAAGGAGGTGTTGTGTCTATTAGCGACGAGCTGAACCAAGAATCTTAGCGGCTAATCATAGAAATGGACCCATGGACCACCACGTAGTTAGGTGCATGCATATGAACATATTCTTATTGCAAAACCTAACACTAAATGCAGAGATGGATAGTATGCTTATTTTCATATATAAATTGTGCTAACGAGTGTTGTGCAGGGATGACTATCGACGATGGGTAAGATTTATTATGCAAAGTGTTTTCTACTATTTATGCTTCTTATGAATTGTTAAAAAGAACCCAGACAAGTAGAAATATCACATAATAATGAATGCTAGCTTCACTATCTACTTAGTGCAGATTTATGTGAGTTTGGCCAATAGCCGCTCGCCAGTATATGATGTTTTAGTGACCCATGTTGTGGGCATCATTTCAGATAGCAAGGAGATAAGGGGATTTTAGGTGAGGTGCTAAAGCTCGTCCAGCCCAGTAGAGCTTATCGATCGCCTCGAAGCTATTTTCATTTCGAGTCAAGTTGCAAGTTTTCCTTTAAAGGTGTCTTTACATTTCTAGTATGTAATAAAGGGATATAATGTATGGGGATTGTGGCCATTTTCAAATAGTTTCAATAAAGAAATATGTAAGCCACGCTATGGCAATATGAGTCGCAAAGCATTGTACTTGTATTCTTATCAAGTTATCAATAAAATAAAGTATTTTTATTTCAAATCTCTGTGTCAATATTTGGTTTTCTGTAATTAAAAGTGTTGCGTGCGTGTGTTTTGCTTTGTCTAGTTGTATTGTGCAGGTACTGGTCTTGTGAAAGCGCAACTTACGCTTGTACGACATCACGCCTTAGCGAGGACGAACGATCCACGGGGATCAAAGCGAGGACAAACGACCCTAGCAGCACGGGACGTGACAAAGTAGTATCAGAGCATGACTTTACGTCCTTGGTCTCTTTCAAATATTGATTTCAAAAAGTATATAAAGTATTATGATGGTTTTCAATAGTCCCGACTTTTGAGTTATGAAAATCAATGTTCCATACAATAAGTCCATAATATTTTATGAAACTGATAAAAGTTACATTCTTTTGTAGATGAATGGTTCCTCGATCATCTGGCTTGATCGACCCGGTAGAATGGATTTTGGCAATGATGGAAACACAGTGGAAGGAAGCTGAGGAATGTAGCATGGCACAACAAGTCCAAATGGAAACTCGGCGGAAAGAAGCTGAGGATCGTAGCATGGCCCAGCAGAGGCAGCTGGATGCCTTGACCCGAATTGTATCTTCGCTTGCGGGTAATCATAATACCACCGCAACGAGCAATCCAACAGGAAACCCCAAGATTGGGCCCGCGGATGGTGATGAGCCCCAGATTGAGCACAGAAAGTCATCTTTTTCAGCCAAAGGACTTCTTGGATGCGAAATCTCCAGAATTCGAGGGCACGACATCACCAGACAAGGTGATGGATTGGATCAAGAAAATGGAGCGTCTGTTCATGTTCATAGGAGTTTCGAGTAGCAAGAAGGTGACCTGTGCTGCGCTACAACTAAGACTGCAAGCAGACGATTGGTGGGAAGCAAAGAAGCGAAAACTGCTAACAACGGCTAGAGATGGAAAGATTTCTTGGACTTCGTTCAAGAAAGCATTTTTGGAGCAAATATGCCTCCTACCATCAGTCAGAATATGGAGGACGAATTCATGTGACTGAAATAGGAGAACATGTCCGTGGAGGACTACGAGTCAGAGTTTGCCAAACTCATAAAGTTTGCTAGCACTATGATTCCTAATGAAAAGACTCGCATGAATCTGTTCATACAGGGTCTGAACGATGACATTCAATTGAGTGTCCTAAACCGAGAATGTGAATCACATGCCAAGGCCTTTGTGGCGGCAGTACAAATAGAACAATTTAGCCTGAGGAGGGAATCAATGAAAGTTCAGACCAGTCGCAATCAGCCTACAAATAGATACCATGATGGAGAGAAAAAGGCCAAGGAGGAAAATAAGACAGACAATGAACTGCAGCAGAAAAACAGAGTGTACATTCTGCGGTTATCGCGGGCACACAAAGCAAGTCTATTGTTTTGCCAACAAATCATGCTTTAGATGTGGTAGTCAAGGCCATATTGTCAAGAACTTTCCGAAATGAAGGAACGATACTAAGGAGCATGGGCCGATGCGGGACCTACCGCCGATATGAGAGAATTCGCACAATGAACAGTTGCCGAGGCCTCGTGTTTTCAATCTGATGACACTCCAATATGATCAGGACAATATTGGGGGTGAGTTATTCTTTAAGTTTCGAGGACAAACTTTTCTCAGTGGGTTATTATGTAGTGCCCACTCCTCGCGGTTCATTATTTAATACCTACGGCTTGCTAGCTCAGTCTTGAACTGAGTATTTAGGAAAACCTTTGTCGGTATCGATTGATCACGGATGAAATGTAATGAACCTTTCCAACTAATGGATCAGCTTCTATTGAAATGAATCTAAGAGTTTTCGTTGGATATTTTCTTTCGCTGCTTGGTTTTGATGAATACGTTTTCATGTTGGTTTTCGATGATTGGTTTTTATTGTTCGCTTTCATCGCATTTCGCATTCATGCCGAAGCTTGAGAGAAAGAGGCCGAAGTATGCTAATCAAATGTTAGTGCTAGTGTAGGACGCTTAGGAGGAGCGTGAACGGTGCGTGAAGTCCCTCCTTCTCTCGAACAACATTCTTTTTGGTGAGATGCTTTGACCGGACTAACATTTATCTTCACATCCTAAAAAATGATCTCTAGTCCACTCTTTTATTGCATCCCTCTGGCAAGTACACTTTCTGATTGCTTTTGATTATTGATTTCACCAGCTAAGGACCTCAGGCAAGTACACTTTCTGATTGCTTTCGATTCATAGTACTCTTTTCATTTCATGCTTATACATATGTCTTGCTGCTTGTTGACACACTCGTCACACGGAGTAGTCGGGAGGGGAAATATCTTAGTAGACATGTGGACTACCCAGAACTATCCTTCCGTGTCTTTCGTGGAGAATAACAGCTGCACACGACACGTGCAGGGTGCCGAATTTACCCCCTAGCCGTTCACATGTCGAAACGGATATTTTACATCACACAGGTAGTTGTATTTTATTTATTTTTCCTTGTCTTCTCCACCACTTGTCTTGTCATCTGTTACTTTCTAGTTTTCATCTCTCATATGATATTTTCATGTCTTGTTAATTCTATTGTGTTTTCGCATTGCCGTCGGTTTGTGTGCTTGTTCCATTCCTGATTGGAAACCAACATTTTTCAGGTTTAGCCGCGACCACTCTTAGCACTGGGAAGGCATGGGTATGCTGAGGTCAACCTAGATAGTGGAACTAGCTAACTTTACTATTCTGTGAGACATTGTATTTTCCTTCAAATATAAATGTTGTAAACCTTGTAATAATTGTAGTTTTGATTTAATAATGTGAATGAGCAATAAATGTAATTTTTGTGACTTTGAGCATCTTGGCCGTGACAGCGTTCTACCTCCGACTCTGCGGCGTAGGCTGGCTTGGACACGTCTCGTATCCGAAAAGCGGGTGCGGGTCGTGACAAATGCTTTGACCGGACTAACATTTATCTTCACATCCTAAAAAATGATCTCTAGTCCACCCTTTTGTTGCGTCCCTCTGATCAATGATACCGTAACAACAAAAGATAAAAATAAGAAATGAATCGTATGCTATGTCTTATGACTGCTGCTTTATCTGTTCAAATGAATGGTTACATGTTTCCTTACGAGAATGCTTAACGGTTAGACGTGTATAGAAGTACTTATACATGTTGAATCGAAAGAGAATGAATGTTAATGAATGACTGATCGAGAACTGAATGCTAATGAATGACCGAATGAATAAGGCATGAAATGAATATGTTGCTCCCTGTTGTACTGCTAAATTTTATCTGATAGAATGAATAGTTCATGTATCGGTCTCGGACAACTTGTGCACAAGATAATAGTTTCTCGACGTTTCCTAGGGCATCGGGGATCAATCGGCCTATAAGAGATTGTAATGGCACCCTGAGGTAAATACTAGACCTCGTGGAAAGGGGGTATTGATCTATTAGCGACGAGCTGAAACATGAGTCTCAGCGGCTAATCATGGGAATGGACCCATGGACCACCATGTAGTCAGGTGCATTCATATGAACATATACTTATTGCAAAAGCTAAAACTAAATGCATAGATGGATAGTATGCTTATTTACATATGCAAATTGTGCTAACCTGTCTTGTTCAGGGATGACTGTCGACGATAGGTAAGATTATTCTGCAAAGTGTTTTATACTGTTTATGCTTCTTATAAATTGTTAAAAAGAACCTAGACAAGCAGAAAGATCACATAATAATGAATGCTAGCTTCAATGTCAACTTAGTGCAGATTTATGTGAGTTTGGCCAATAGCCGCTTGCTAGTTGAGCTTATGGATCGTCTCGAAGCTATTTTCATTTTAAGTCAGGTTGCAAGTTTCCTTTAAAGGTGTCTTTACATTTCGAGTATGTGACAAAAGGAATATGATGTATGGGCATTGTGGCTATTTTTAAAGAGTTTTAATAGAGAAATATGTAAGCCAAGCTATGGAATTCTGAGTCGCAAAGCATTGTACTTGTATTCCTATCAAGTTAACAATAAAATGAAGTATTTCTATTTCAAATCTCTGTGTCCAATATTTAGTTTTCTGCAATTAGAAGTGTTGCATGCGTGTGTTTTGCTTTATCTAGTTGTATTGTGCAGGTACTGGCCTTGTGCAAGCGCAACTTAGGCTTGCATGGCATCTTACCTTAGCGAGGACGAACGATATCGTGGGGATCAAAGCGAGGACGAACGATCCTAGCGAGATTGGGGCGTGACACAACAGACACCAAGCACAAATAAAGACAAGTATATGGCGATGATTATGCCACTTAGACAAATCACAATCTCTAAAACTCAGATAAAATGATAAGATTGACAAAAACAATGTTAAACACTTTGTCCTAATAGGTTCAACCCTCTCACCACACTCAAGAAGAAAAGAAAGAGATTACAATTAAAATTGCTCACCAACCTGTAGCAATCTCCCTAACCTAAGTTGACGACTCCTCGATTAGATCTCTTCTTCCTTCTGTCTTGTATGACGAGGTTCTAAGAGCAAAGTGCAAACTTTCTCTTAGTTCTCTTATGGACGAGTACCCCAAATCTCAACATTTATGCTATGTTTTGTGCCTCCACCCTCGCCCCATATATATATATATATATATATATATATATATATATATATATATATATATATATATATATATATATATATATATGATGCAAAAATCCAATTTTATGTCATAATAGGATTTTCTAAATAGGAAGCCCTCAAATAAGAATATTATTACACCTAAAATAGCCCATCAACATCCTATTTTAGATTATAATAGGATCTCCTAAATAGAAAACCCTCAAATAAGAATCATATTACATCTAAAATAGTACTACACCAATTATGGACATCCAAATCAAATTAAATTAAATATTTAATCAGATTTGGACTCCATAAATATGTTATTACCAAAATCAGACTGGACTCCAACAATCTCCCCTTCTAGTCTGTTGAGAGGGTGTTAACCCTATGGCTCCTCAACTGGGCTTTATGCATGTTGCCTCGCGACAAAGTTCTTGCTCCCCCATGCCACTGATATTCGATCTTTCGAGCTGCTTTGCATCTTCCTTCGTCTCTAGCTTCGTCACATCGATGTTAACTGCCATGTGTAGCACCTCCTGTACCACTAGAATCCTGCCGATATCTATAGTACAGTCAAGACCGAAGTCCTTGACGATCAGCCTTACCGCAAGTCTCGGTTGCATGTCCCTGACTTTTACCCTCCACCGAACGTGCTAATGTTCCGTCGAGCTTCTTCACTCTTAGCTGGCTGTAACGCCCCAATCCCAAAATACTTGGGCTAAGTACGTAGACATGCCAACTGCCTACATACGAAGTATACTCCAATATATGAAAACCTCATATATATACACATAAGCTGCAAAATGCAGTAACCATGAAACTAATCTCATCCACAAATGAATATATTATAAAATTAACTTATAAATGTCATTGGTACAAACGTTGGGTGGAGACAAATCCACTACCAACAGAAAAGAGAGAAATACATAACAACGAAGGGGTGAGACGAGCGAAGCGAAAAGACGATCCAAGAGCTATCATCTCGAAGGTAGAATGTAAACTATGGCCATGGCTAGAGCACCTTCGAAAATCACAAAACACACCTGGAGAAATCACCATGTCCTTAGAGGGACGTAACAAGATACAGGAATAACATGCCATTATAACTGCAAATGTAAACACTATAAGACTACAACACAACTGGGTCCCTAACCGTCTAAGTGATATGCACTTCGAGGACAACGTTCCACGCAGGGGCTGTAGGATCAGCAGAGTAAATAAAGAGTGGCAGTAAGTAGTGCTCATCCGAGTCACTATCGGCCATGGGCAGTAAGTAGCGCTCATCTGAGTCGCTATCGGCCCCGGGGCAGTAAGTAGCGCTAAACCGAGTCGCTATCGGCCCAAAATGTGTGTAAAAGTAAATGTAGCCCCTACGCTAATAACTGTCCTCTCCCCCCATTGATACTATACATGCGTCGTAACCACGACGCACCAACACATGTCGCTTCCACAACACTGTTTTATACCTAATAACTGTCAAGTCTTCTAACATGCATCTATTGACAGTTATTTCCAACGCATGCGCATGGGGGATCAGCCAACACTCAAGTGACCTCTGTACTCTCGTGATACAATCGTGACAAGTTAATGAGATGCATTACATTGACGGTAGTCTCTTAACTCTAGGCCCATATACAAGAAGGAAAATAAATAACTAAAATAAAAGTACAAAATTTATACAATAACTAATAATAAGATGCAACTAAATGTAAGCAGTAAAGATGGCAATGTGTCTTGCCTGGTGTGACGCCTGGTATGGTGTGATATTCTGACATGTCCCATTTTAGTCCAATAGCATGGTAGATATGTAGGGTCCGAAGTCGTAAAGAAAGTATGAATATTGATTAGTCACAATCAGCTTTGATAAGTAAATGAACATTTGTGGAGAACACTTATACTTTTCTTAGGAGATATTTATAATATTTGAAAATTAGATTTTATTAGTAAAAAGTAATTTTTAGATAAATATTTGAACATCAAGGAAAAATCAATTTAGATCAAAACTACTTTTTTTAGAAACTGATTATAATTTTTAAAACTATGTTTTTATTATTCAATTTATTTCAAATAAATATTAAAAAAATCGTTCTAGGGCTAAAACCAAATGTTGTCAAAATAAAATTTTAGGTCCAAACTACAAACGAAAAAATAGCTAAGGTACTATAATAATATTTTAAATTCAAAAGTCATATGTAAAATACCATAAATAATATAATACTATATAGTAAGTATAAATAACAGTAATAATTTTTAACAAAATAATGATAGTAATAGCCATAATAATAATAATAATAATAATAATAATAATAATAATAATAATAATTTAATCAATAATTACTAATGATAATAGTAACAGTCAAAATCTTAATAGTAACATGTATACAGTTACCCACATGTTGACAAAATAATAAAAAATAATGACAAAAAAATGAACGAATTATTACTCCTATCGATTTTTGTGAAAATAATAAAATATTATATTTTAAGGAATACAGCTAATATTCTTTCGTGCCTCATAACAACAAAAAAACGAAAAGAACAATGGAAATGAGGAGTTAAGAAAGTGAGCAGAAGAGAGTGAGGAAGAGTTCGAGAGGAAGAGGAGAGAGTGAGGAAGAGTTCGAGAGGGAGGGGGAGACGACTTATAGCGGTCTGAGTGGTGCCGGAGCGGGAGCTCGTCGGCGCGGCACTCCCGGGACAACGCACGCGACTGGCATGGGGGAGATCGGCGCCAGATTTGAGCTGGAGGTCGCGGGTGGGACGGAAGCCCACTGGCGGCGGCGCGGATCCGACCGCTGTCCCGACGACGCGGTCGGGCACGGACCTACGGGCCAGGCGGCTGATGTGGCTTCGAGCAGAAGCACGACGGATCGGCGACAGTCACGAATCGGGAGGAGGAGGCGACGGGGAAGCGGGGAAGGCACGGCCGGTGGTCTGCCGGAGCGGTAGGGCAGTGCGATGGCGCTGTCTCCGGACTGGTGGCGTGGACGCGGATGCGTCTCACTGTAGGGTGCTCGACGGGGATGTGCTCCGCCTGACGCGACGGCTAAACACTGGGTGTCGGGGCGGTGGCTGCGCCGAGCACGACGGGGGGCGGCTGGCTCAGGTTAGGTTTTCCCTTTTTTTTTCCTCCATTCTTTGGGGTGATGGTGGAGACGACGAGAGGGGCGGCCGGTCGGGCGACTGTAGAGACGAGATGGCACGATGATGGGGTTGGAGAAGGTGACCTGTGGTGGTCGGGGTCATCTCAGGGATGGACGGGGTGCTGGGGACGACAGTGGGGTTGATGGCGGATGCATGTGCGACGGTGGCGTCGGAGGATACTGTGGTTCGGTAAAGGTGGATGTGGTGACGAAGGCGGTGGTGGTCGGTTGGGAGGCCATGGGTGGCCGAGAAAACGGCGGGGACTGAGTAGGTGGCTGTGAGGGTGATGTCGGAGATGGCCGGGAGGAGGTGAGAAGATGGGGGTCGACGGAAGGGGGAAGATTGTTGATTCTTTGCTTTTGTCGCCGTGTCCGGGGTGTCGGACACGACATGGATAACTGTATAGAATTGGAATAAGATTTTGTGGTCACAGACACGATGCACGTCTGTGATGAAAGTTTTGGCTTGTGGAATTTATGGAAGAAAGAGAACAACGAGGCTCTCCTTACATAGGAGGTGAAGACCCCAGTTGGATAAAAATTTGGATCCATTTAAATTTCTATGGATAAATCACTCTCCGAATTTAAACCACAAGATTTTCAGTTCAGTAATATCTCTAAAATATTTAGCTAGATAATCTTATTTCAGAAACTATTGATATCTTATTCAATAAAATCAAAATTTTGATTTTAAATAACATAATTGATTTAAATAGTAATTCAAACAAGTTTTAAAATATCCTCTTAGGAATAGTAAAAATTAAATTAAAAATAAATTTCAAATTTCAAATTAAACTTTTAAATTATTTAGAATGCACTTTGTAAATAAACAAACAATCAAAATTAGTTTTCAAAATATCAAGTGGTCAATGAAGTAAGTCAATGTCTCTCGCACGCAAATATATATTTTGTCATAAAACAATAGTTTTTCTAAATTACTACTTACATAGGAACAACGAATTAAATAACCTTTTTTTTAAATATGTACAAATATACGGTTTTGGAAAATCCCATTGCGACGCCTTTTACAACTTCAAGCAAAATTTATTTATCATATATTATTTGAAAGCTATATTTCTATATAATGAAAATATTTTCTAAGATATGTACCTCGCACATATTCGCACTCGACGAGAAAATACAAAATACAAACTCGCATGCTACGTAAAATACGATAATTGCGAACTTGTATGCGACTTTAAAATATGAAGTACAAAATAATATAAAATTAAAAAAAATGTAGTAGAAATTTAGGGGTTTTACACTGGCCCAACCAAACGGATGGTGTGGTACTTCTGAGATTTGAATTCCGGAACCTGTCCACCTTCGTATCTGACACTGAAGCTCTCCCAACCACATGCATCCTCGAGCAGAACATCATGCACTGTGCACATCGTCGATGACCCATAGCTCCCCTGAATCGTGTGAATGGTAATGCTCCCGCCTATAATTGAGTTTTCTGCAAACCTTGATCTCTTCCCTGGCTACGAACTGTTGAAATAGATGTCGCTCCGTGAACCTTTGGCAAACCACTTGTCGCTAAAATAAGATTGAGATTGTGTGCTCGTTCCTGTCCTGACTGGACCTGTTGAAATATTACAGATGACACCGAGAAGTTTTGTCCTACGTACTATGGAGCAGCCCTAGATGACACCTGCGAGCTGGACTCCCAGGAGGACCCAGTCCTTGCAGAGGACATTACCCCAGTAGTCTAGGCTAGTTAGCTAGACTAGTTATCTTACTTTATTGTCTTGTCTCATTTGGATATATTGATGTATATATTTGGGATCTTGTTGTTATTCTGGATGTTTTGTAGAGATGTTATCTTAGACACTTAGACTTCTTCTCCTGTTTGTATTTTATTTGGTGATTTTCATATCATATCTATCTATCTTATCGTACTTCTAACTTAGTTGTGATTGAGCTGTACATTTCTGTATTGTCCTCCGTTTGGAGAGTATATACTATACATGTACCTTATAATTGTTAGATGTATGTGACCTAGGACAGCGTTCTACCGTCGACACTGCAGCGTAGGCTGGACGTACCCACTTCTCGTACCTTTACACTGGGTGCGGGTCGTGACACGTTTTTAGTGGTGGCCCATACAGGTCTAGATTTGTAGTGGTATTCGAACTAGAGTATCACTACAGCCTGCAGTAGGATGTAGGATATAGTTTTGAGGTACTCAATCACATTAGAAAAACTCTTATCCAATACTTGCCATCTAAATTCTTGCTGATTAAATGCTTCCCTTTGAAAATAAACTGTCCTCCTTTGATTTTTCGCTTCATTCTCAGTAATTGCTTCTTGTTTGATCTGTCTTCAGGATGGTTATGGAGACACGATCTCATCGCTCTGGCCCGGGGGATACTATCGAGAGGTCGGCCACCTCTCGTCCTGTTCAGCAGGGCCCCGAGACCGCAGCTCCTGTTATGCCAGCTCAGGTTGGCATTTCTGCTGCATTTGGAGGTGCACCTCCGCCTGTACAGAGACCTTCCCCGTCATTCCTGATTTCTTCCAGCAGCAGCCGCCTTCGGCATCGGTTGACGCAGCACAGTTATTCGCCTTCTTTCAGAGGATGATGGAGGCCCAGCAGCAGCAGTCCGCTCATTTTTGGCAGGGCATAGAGAATGCCCATCAGCTTGTCCTGACGACGGTGGAGAGAGTCATTGTGCAGCCCCATGCAGGCCAGATACAGCAGTATCAGCCGAAGACACCAGGGATCCAGGAGTTCCAGAAGATGCGTCCGCGGGACTTCCGCGGCACAGAGGGGATTCTGTATGCGAATGAATGGATAGAGCAGATCGAGGAGATCTTCCGGCTGGAGAAGATTCCAGCCCGACTGCAGATTGAGGCGGCAGGTAGCCAGATGCAGGACCTGGCTCGCACTTGGTACCAGACGGACCCAAGGATAGGTATCGAGGGTCAGACTTGGACAGCTTTCAAGAAACTGTTCAAGGAGAAGTTTTTCCTTGACACAGCAGTCGTCGCTCTGGAGACGCAGTTCGAGAGTCTGGTTCAGGGAAACCAGACCGTAGAGGAGTATGCTGGAGAGTTCTGCCGTCTGGGCAGATTCGTCGAGGGACTTAGTGAGAACAAGAGCGACAGGGATGCTACGTTTGAGGAGATCCTGTCGGAAGCCATAGCAGCAGAGGATAATCTTGAGCTGAAGCTCAAAAGAGGACAGGATGCACACGGAGCCGGGAGCAGCGAAGGCCAGGCCAAGAGGCCTCTTTTTCAGCAGCAGCACTAGTAGAGGCCGTTCCAGCCACAGCAGTTCCAGGGGCAGGGCCGTGCACCTTTCAGGCAGGTGCAGCAGCAGCAGCCATGGTTTCAGCCAAAGGCACTCAGGCAGCAGCCCGTTAGTTGTACCTTCTGCAAGAAGCCAGGTCATGGACGGAATGACTGCAGGAAGAGGTTAGGCAAGTGCCTACTCTGTGGTTCAGCGGAGCACCAGCTGAAGGAGTGTCCCACGTTTTTGGGACGAGCAGTTCAAGGAGCAGGAGCCAAGGCTCCGGTAGGGCAGGTGAAGGGACCGCTGCAGACTTAGCAACAAACGTTCATCCAGCACCAGCAGCAGGCCAGGGGAGGTCAGCAGGGGCGAGCTTTCGCCATGGCAGCTGAGGAGCACTTGAGAGTGGTTTTGGAGACTCTCAGGAGGGAGGAGATTTATGGCAAGCTCTCGAAGTGTGAGTTCTTCCTGGATCGAGTTGACTTCTTGGGTCATGTGGTGACTGGAGATGGGATCTCAGTTGACCCGAAGAAAATCACGGCAGTTAAGACTTGGGCATCACCGAGTTTAGAAGCGGAGATCGGGAGGTTTTTGGGATTGGCAGGCTACTACAGGAGATTCATGCTTTCGGGTTGTAGAGCCATTGACTAGGCTGACCCGGAAGGACGTAGAGTTTATCTGGTCAGAGGAGTGTCAGGTCGCTTTTGATGAGTTGAAGAAGCGGTTGACGACAGCTCCGATTCTGACATTGCCGTCAGGATCAGGAGGGTTCACTATCTACAGTGACGCCTCGGGGAAGGGTTTGGGTTGTGTCTCGAAGCAACATGGGAAGGTGATTGCCTATGCTTCCAGGCAGTTACTGTAGTACCCCGCTTCGATAGACGACGGACTTCATAATATACTTGCGTCGAGTCAGATCGGTCGGGAACTTAGATGGCAATCTGACTCGATCGCTGAGCTTGGTAAACGATAACACCTTGCGACATCGATCAAATCGATTTGGACGAATGTTACGAGAATCGATCCAACTAATAGAATGACTTCTGTTGGAATAAGTCCTAGATGCAGCGGACTGCATCTCAGCGAGTGAGCACTATATAAGAGTCCCTTCGACGGGACCGGACCGCTGTATGGTTTTCTTGGAGCTTTTGCCTCTTGGTTTTGATGAAGTGCTTTCGCGTCGTTTTCTGAATGTAATTTACAAATTTCGAAGCGAAAGAATAAAGAAGGAATCCTAACAAAGTGTTGGTGCCATTGCAGGAGCTCGCGTAACTAAAGCTTGAACGTTGCGAAGCGCTTCCACGGTCGGCACGATCAAAGAACTTGGTGGGTGATTCGGTCCCTTCTTTTCTACTCTGTCCCGCATACGAATTTCCTTTGCCTCGAATTCATTCAAATCGACGATGCCAAGTTAAATGCATGCCAATCCACTAAGGTCAAGAACTCAGGAAAAACGTATCGATTTACAGTAATTTACTCTGAAAATATAAGTTTCGCACAAAAACGAGAAAGTTTAAGGTTTTAGTAAAAAGATAGACTATTTCACGTGCTGCAAAATAATATGAAATGTCGAACATGGGTTATGATGCCTCGGACAATTTGGTACCTATGGGACACTAAATCGGGAGTACGACTTTGGGGAAAATAAATCGTTGCATGAGTTGGGAAAATTAAAATGTCACTCAATATTGTTCGCGCTATACAAATCTATCCGCACATATTAAACAATTCACGCATTGGTATGGTCATGGACAGCTTGTGCACAAGTTGAACTTTCCTCGATGCGGTATCCGGGGCATCGGAACCGAATCGACCTAGGGGGAATAATCAAATTCGGGCTTCGACGCGAGGCATTGCGAGACCTGCAGCAGGGCTTGCAACCCAAGCTGACAGGCACGTCGTAATGCCATATAAAAGTCCCTCGTGATGCATAGCATCAATGACCGCACATATAAGATAGTAGCATACTCACCTATTGTCTTATGCAGGTAGTTTGTATTATCTCTGTTTTCATGCAGGGACGAGCACGGCCGTGGTAAGAAATGTGATAAATTGCTATGTTCTTACTGTATGCTTTATTACTTCAAAGATGGCTATCGATATGAACTGAACTCATTTAGTTCTAAATAGAAAGACAACTCTAAAGCATGCCTACCTTAACAATCAGAGTCAGTTTAGACGAGTGGGTTCGTCTCGTCAACTTAGCAAGTGTGCTAATCCCCTCCCCCAATTCTCCAGGTGCGACGGGAGCTCTAAACTGAAGCTGAAATGCAGAGAGGCATTTTGAAGCTCTTCCTATGCTGAAGTATTTTGAAGCCAATTCAATCGAAGGCTTATGTATAAAAGGGCGAATGTATGGAACGACAAGTGTTAGTTCAGGCAGCTTGTCGAGTATGTTTCTTTTTGTTTTCAATTAATGTGGCTGCAACGGCATCCAATGTAATTACGACTTGCACTTCGTTGCAAGCTATGAATGAAAAGCATATTTCTATCTTCCTATACTGTGTCTCAATTTGATGTGATTTGTGAAGTTTCAACTTGGCGTTACAATATAAAAATCAACGTAACGTTCTTGCCTTGTACGAGTGCAATTCCAGACTCGTACGGCATCACGCCTTAGCGAGGACGATCGATTCGGCAAAATAACATCGGGGACGAACAGTTTGTCGACTCGGGGCGTGGCAAATTTGTATCAGAGCACAGTTATGTTTCCTCGAATTTTCGAAAGATGTTTCATTGTTGGAATGTTCGTTGCAATTGCTTGATTGAATGCTTGTCGACATGCTGCGTGAAATAAAAGTTCCATACAGGTAAGCCCATAGATATTTTTGAAAAATACTAACGGGTTTACTCTGTTTTGTAGGAATGACTAAGAGAAATAAGAACAATCCCGGCACAACAACCCAAACCGTGGATAGTACGTCAAGCACAAAGAGTACTGGCCCTAGTGAAACTACCATGGAAAAAATGCTACAGTTGATGGAACTGCAGCAGCAACAGCTTCAGATGCAAATCAAATCCTAATTTGATGCGCAGCAGAAGCAAATGGTCGATCTAACGCAGATCGTAAGCAAGATGGGAGGAAATACCAAAGCAATGGTTGTGGTCTCCGAAGAGAGGCAAGATGTTCAAGATGGAGTCGAGGAGGAAGTCCAACCGCAAATGATAAACTCTTCTTTCCAGTTCAAGGCAAAGGAGTTCCGCAAGATGAACCCGCTGAAGTTCAATGGCCGAGCAAAGCCCGATGTGATAGTGGGATGGCTCGCAGAAATGGACTTATTTGATCTTCTCTACATCGAAGGGTCCCAGAGGGTGGCCTGTCCGGCGCTACAGCTACAACTGAGAGCACACGACTGGTGGGCGGCAAAGAAACAGAAAATCTGTGAAACCGATCCCAACACCAAGATTTCCTGGGAAATGTTCAAGGCAGCCTTCCTTGAGCAGTACGATCCTCGCACCATCCGTCGACAAAAGGGAAATGAGTTCATGATGTTGAGGCAAGGGAATATGACTGTTGAAGATTATGATGCAAGCTTCTCAAACTTGTAAAATTTGTCGGCGCCTTCCTACCCAACAAAGAAGAATGGTGCGAGCGTTTTCAACAAGGCCTCAACGACGAATTGCGTAGGGACGTCATGAACCAGTGATGCCAAACTTATCGTGAATCCTACGAAGCCGCACTTGATAGCGAACGGATCTTTGGCCGTATGTCACAAAGGGCCGTGCCTGTCGTCCACAACAATTTCAACAAGCGTCCTAATGACGCTGGAGGATCGGGAGTACACAAGCATCCATACACATCCGAGAATCGGCATCCGTATCCAGGATTACACTGTAATATCTGCGGAAAGCATGGGCATCATCCGAGCGATTGTTTCTACAGAACATGTTACGGGTATGGCGAAAGGGCCATTCAAAGCCGCAATGTCCGAAAAATGTTCCGAATCAACACAACCCACCAAGGAATGTTCTGAATCAATATAAAGCGCCTACACTACAAGGCGCAAATGCGGTGCCCGTCAACCCGCAGAATCAATGCCATGGAGCTCAAGGCCGAGTTTATGCATTAACTCGGGATGAGGCGTTCGCGTCCAATACTATTGTAACAGGTATATTACTCTACAAAAATATACCTGCTCGAGTACTATTCGATTCGGGTGCGACGCATAGTTTTATATCTGCTAATTTTGCGAAAGAAAATAAAATAACCATGCAATCACTAGATATGGACATTAGCGTTAGCACTCCGTCGGGAGTCGATATGCCTGCGAACTTTATTTGTAGAAATGGCCACATTTGCATCGGGAAAAGAAATCTACCCTTGGAAGCCGTCGTACTAGACCTCAAAGCGTACGACATAATCCTGGGCATGGATTGGTTGGGCGCTTGTCATGCAACGATCGAGTGCGCGGAGAAAAGAGTGGTATTTTGACTTCCTGGCGAGACAGAGTTCTCATATTCGTGCGGTACGGTCTCGAAGACGGCAATGATGGTATCGACAATCTCGGCGAGGCGTATGTTGCGTTTCGGCTATGCGGGATACTTGGCACAATTCGAGACACGCGGAAGGATAATACAAACACAACGCAGACTGATGTTGTGGCAGATTTCTTCGACGTTTTCGCTGATGAGATGCCCGGGATACCGCCGGATCGAGAGATAGAATTCAGCATCGACACCTTTCCGAATACACGACCGATATCAAAGGCGCCTTACCGAATGGCTCCAGCAGAACTGAAGGAGCTGAAGGTGCAATTACAAGAGTTGCTAGACCGCAAATTTATTCGCCCTAGCGTCTCTCCGTGGGGAGCTCCCGTATTGTTTGTGAAGAAGAAGGATGGATCGATGCGGCTATGCATCGACTATCGAGAACTCAACAAGGCGACCATGCGAAACAAGTATCCCTTGCCACGAATCGACAACTTGTTTGACCAACTGCAAGGCACGTCAATATTTTCAAAAATCGATCTTTGTTCAGGCTATCATCAGTTGAAGATCAAGTCCGACGACGTATCGAAGTCTGCCTTCCGCACTCGATATGGTCATTACGAATTCCTAATCATGCCGTTCGGTTTGACAAATGCCCCCAACCGCTTTCATGGATCTAATGAACCGAGTCTTCCGACCCCAAATCGATAAATTTGTAGTCGTGTTCATCGACGATATCCTTATCTACTCAAAGAATCGAGAAGAGCATGCAGAACACTTGAAGACGGTATTGCAGACTCTGCGTGAAAACAAATTATATGCCAAGCGGAGTAAATGCGAGTTCTGGATGAGTAGTGTGACATTCCTCGGACATGTGATCTCTGCCGAAGGTGTCGCGGTGGACCCAAAGAAGATTGAAGCGGTAGTAGATTGGAAACGACCTACCTTGGCTAGCGATATTCAGAGTTTCCTTGGCCTAGCAGGCTACTACCGAAGATTCATGCGGAGCTTTTCAAAACTAGCGTCGCCTCTGACTCGCCTCACCCAGAAAGGAGTAGTATTTGAATGGAGTGATGACTGTGAATCCAGCTTTCAAGAGTTGAAGCAACGGCTCGTCTCAGCTCCAATCATTGCACTTCCAGATGGTCCAGATGGCTTTCAGATATTCAGCGACGCATCGGAAACTGGCCTCGGGTGAGTACTCATGCAGAGAGATAAAGTCATCTCCAACGCTTCACGACAGTTGAAGCAGCATGAGAAAAACTATCCGACGCACGACCTAGAATTGGCAACGATCATGTTTGTATTAAAACTCTGGCGGCACTACCTCTATGGTGTGGCTTGCAGAATCTACACAGATCATAAAAGCCTAAAATACTTGTTTACGCAACGAGAACTCAACCTACGGCAGCGACATTGGCTCAAACTCATAAAAGATTACGAGCTAACGATCGAGTATATGTCGGGCAAGGAAAACGTTGTAGCCGACGCGCTTAGCAGAATCTTTATGGGATCACTGGCCATAAATAATGAGATACGGCGAGACCTTGAAGGGATGGGTATCGAACTCGGGATTGAGTATCGACACCTGCACCTAGCTCAGTTGAAGTTAGGCTTGAGCCTGCTTAGCAAAATAAAGACCGCACAGAAGAACGATTCATTCCTGAAGAAGATGCACGAGCTGATTTCAACAAGAAGGGCGACTGACTTTGCGATAGATGGAGACGGGACGATGCGACTAAAAGGAAGGCTCTGCATTCCTGAAACTGTCGAACTCAGAAAAAAATTCTGACGGAGGCACATTACGCAAGGTACTCGTTACATCTTGGAAGCACCAAGATGTACAAGGACTTGCGCACAAACTTTTGGTGGCACGGCATAAAGAAAGACATTTCTACTTTCGTGTCGCAGAGCATGGCGTGTCAGCAAGTGAAGGCGGAACACCAAAGGCTAGACGGAGAGCTGCAGAACCTCGCCATTCCCGAGTGGAAGTGGGACAACATCTCGATGGATTTCATTGTAGGATTTCCGAAGACGCCGCGGAGGAATGATGCGATTTGGGTCATTGTTGATAGATTGACCAAGTCGGCTCACTTCATCGCAATTAAAGTAGGATGGAGCGTCGATCGGTTAGCGCAAATCTATACCGACGAGATTGTTCGACTGCACGGGGTACCGGCCTCAATAATTTTGGACAGAGACGGGCGATTCCTATCGCACTTTTGGACGAGCCTACAAGTGACGATGGGGACCAAACTAAACTTTAGTTTTGCGTACCACCCCCAAACAGACGGTCAGATGGAAAGGGTAAATCAAATCTTAGAGGATATGTTGCATCTGTGTGCGATCGATTTAAAGACTAGTTGGGATATGCATTTGTCGCTTGCAGAGTTTGAGTATAACAACATTTATCAGTCGAGGATTCAGATGGTTCCATATGAAGCGCTCTACGGGAGGAAGTGTCGTTCACCAATATGTTGGGACGAAGTCGGAGAGCGACAAGTGCTTGGACCGGAACTGGTGGAGCAGGCCGTCGAAAAGGTCCGCTTGATTCGAGATAGACTCCGTATCGCACAAAGTCGACAAAAGAGCTACGCAGATCTTCGCCGACGACCGCTAGAATTCTTGGTCGGGGACCATGTGTTTCTGAAAGTAACGCCCATGCGTGGTGTGATGCGGTTCGGCGTTAAAGGCAAGTTGAGCCCGAGATTTGTAGGCCCCTTCGAGATCATCAAGCGAGTTGCAATGATTGCTTATCGGATCGTACTACCTCCTACCTTGGCTGATGTGCATGATGTTTTCCATGTCTCACAACTTCGAAAATACATGCACGATCCAAGTCACGTGGTTAGCTTCGATCAGTTGGAGCTACGTACTGAATTGTCTTACTCGGAAGAGCCTATTCAAATTTTGGACCATAAGGAGAAGGTATTACGAAATCGGTCGATGTCCTTGGTCCGCGTGCTTTGGCGGAACCATTCAGTTGAAGAGTCGACGTAGGATACGGAGGCGGAGATGAAGGAGAAGTACCTTTCGTTATTTGCCTAATTTAAGGTCAGACCCTTGTTCTTAAGTTTCAGAACGAAACTTTTTCTTAGTGGTATATTATGTAGTGCCCCGCTTCGATAGGCGATGGACTTCATAATATGCTTACGTTGAGTCAGATCGGTCGGGAACTTAGATGGCCATCTGACTCGATCGGTGAGCTTGGTAAACGATAACACCTTGTGGCATCGATCAAATCGATTTGGACGAATGTTACGACAATCGATCCAACTAATGGAACGACTTCTGTTGGAATAAGTCCTAGATGCAGCGGGCTGCGTCTCGGCGAGTGAGCTCTATATAAGAGTCCCTTCGACAGGACTGGACCGCTATATGGTTTTCTTGGAGGTTTTGCCGCTTGGTTTTGATGAAGTGCTTTCGCTTCGTTTTCTGAATGCAATTTACAAATTTCGAAGCGAAGGAATAAAGAAAGAATCCTAACAAAGTGTTGGTGCTATTGCAGGAGCTCGCGTAACTAAAGCTTGAACGTTACGAAGCGCTTCAACGGTCGGCACGATCAAAGAACTTGGTGGGTGATTCGGCCCCTTCTTTTCTACTCTGTCCCGCAAACGAATTTTCTTTGCCTCGAATTCATTCAAATCGACGATGCCAAGTTAAATGCATGTCAATCCACTAAGGTCAAGAACTCGAGAAAAATGTATCGATTTAGAGTAATTTACTCTGAAAATATAAGTTTCGTACATAAACGAGAAAGTTTAAGGTTCTAGTAAAAAGATAGACTATTTTACGTGCTGCAAAATAATATGAAACGTCGAACATGGGTTATGATGCCTCGAACAATTTGGTGCCTACGGGACACTAAATCGGGAGTACGGCATTGGGAAAAATAAATTGTTGCATGAGTTGGGAGAAATGATAATGGCACTCAATACTGTCCCCGCTATACAAATATGTCCGTACATATTAAACAGTTCACGCATTGGCATGGTCATGGACAGCTTGTGCACAAGTTGAACTTTCCTCGATGCCGTATCTGGGGCATCGGAATCGAATCGACCTAGGAGGAATAACTAATTCGGGCTTCGGCATGAGGCATTGCGGGACCTGCAGCAGGGCTTGCAACCCAAGCTGACAGGCACGTCGTAATGCCATATAAAAGTCCCTCGTGATGTATAGCATCAATGACCGCACATATAAGATAGTAGCATACTCACCTATTGTCTTATGCAGGTAGTTTGTATTATCTCTGTTTATATGCAGGGACGAGCACGGCCGTGGTAAGAAATGTGATAAATTGCTATGTTCTTATTGTATGCTTTATTACTTCAAAGATGGCTATCGATATGAACCGAACTCATTTTGTTCTAAATAGAAAGACAACTCTAAAGAATGCCTACCTTAACAATCAGAGTCAGTTTAGACGAGTGGGTTCGTCTTGTCCACTTAGCAAGTGTGCTAATCCCCTCCCCCAATTCCCCAGGTGCGGTGGGAGCTCTAAACTGAAACTGAAGTACGGAGAGGCGTTTTGAAGCTCTTCCTATGCTGAAGTATTTTGAAGCCAATTCAATCGAAGGCTTATGTATAAAGGGGCGAATGAATGGAACGACAAGTGTTAGTTCAGGTAGCTTGTCGAGTATGTTTCTTTTTGTTTTCAATTAATGTAGCTGCAACGGCATCCAATGTAATTATGACTTGCACTTCGTTGCAAGCTATAAATGAAAAGCATATTTCTATCTTCCTATACTGTGTCTCAATTTGATGTGACTTATGAAGTTTCAACTTGGCGTTACAATATAAAAATCAACGTAACGTTCTTGTCTTGTACGAATGCAATTCCAGACTCGTACGACATCACGCCTTAGCGAGGACGATCGATTCGATAAAATAACACCGGAAACGAACGATTTGTCGACTCGGGGCATGACAGTTACATCCCCATGAGAAGAACTACCCTACCCACGACTTAGAGTTGGCAGCAGTTATTTTTGCTTTGACGTTGTAGAAACACTATTTATACGGAGAGCGGGTGGAGATCTTTACAGATCATAAGAGCTTGAAGTATGTGTTTACACAGAAGGAGCTCAACATGAGGCAGCGCATATGGTTGGAATTGATGAACGACTTCGACATTTCTCACTCACGTTTTCCCGTTATACATATTTTCAGGATACGTATACGGATTTCTGACAATTGTCAGGTGGCCCATATTTTTACTTATCTTGCTTAGCTTAGCCTTGGTTTAAATCTTGACTTGATTGGTTCAACTTGGTTCAACATGACTTGGCATAGCTTGGTTTGGTTTATTTTGGATTGAGATGGGAGGGGTTGCTATATAAGTCAACTTCTTCTCTCTCCTCCATTATTTGCATTTACTTTTTCATCTTCTTCATTTACTCCTCCCACCTACCAAGCCTAGGCAAGTGCAACTTGCTTCATGATGGATCTCCCCTTTCATTTTTTTCATTCTCTTCTCCACTTGATTTTAATCCTCTTTAGAACTTGGCATTTTCGGTTTTGATGAATGAATTTTTGTAGATCTAAGTTTTGATCTTTTCTTGTTTTTCTTGGTTTTGATCTATCAAAGGTTGGTATTTCCTAAAACCAGTCGTCCCAGGCTATAGGAAATCTTGTTCTATGCAGTTTAGACCCTTGGAAGTCCAAATTCGGACTTGTTTTGAGCAAGTTATGGCATTTTGAAGTTTTCGGGTTCAATGGGTTCTTCTTTGCTGTTTTGGGGAAGAAGAACAGTGCCAGCGCAACCTGCCCTGCGCGCGCTTCTTAGCGCAGCTCAACCTGCCCTGCGCGCGCTTCTTAGCACAGCGTAACCTGCCCTGCGCGCGCTTCATAGCGCAGCGCAACCTGCCATGCGCGCGCTTCTTACCGCAGCACAACCTGCCCTGCGCGCGCTTCTTAGCGCAGCTCAACCTGCCCTGCACGCGCTTCTTGGCGCGACGCAACCTAGGTCAGGCGCAACCTAGGTCAGGCGCAACCTGAGTCAGGCGCAACCTGGGTCAGGCGCAACCTGAGTCAGGCGCAACCTGACCTGGCGCAACCTGACCTGGCGCACTCCAGTCCGGTGCAACTAGCCTCGTGCAGCCTAGTGCCTGGCGCAACCCGACTTGGCCCGACTTGTTCTGGCGCAACCCAGCCTGTCTTGACCCGACTTGTCTTTGGCGCAACTTGACTTGTAGCCTTGGCACCCCCTAGTGCCTGGCACAGCTTATCACCCTTGCGCAACTTGGCTAATGCCAATTGTTGGTCACGGTACCCCTTGCCCCTTGCATGATTTGTCCTTTAATTATTGGTTTTATGCCAATTGCTTATTCTTGGTATTTGACCTATCTTGTGACGACCCGACTCGATAACTTGTTGAGCATAGCCTGACTTGCCAGTATTGATGTTGACATGAACACGACATGAACAATCTTAATAGTGGCCCGTCGAGGCGCACTCCTGACAAGTAATCTTGACAAATAACAAGTAAATTAACATGATAATTCTTGATGGTGGTCCGTTGTGACGCACTCTTGACTTGATAAAGTAAACCTACATCATAATCTTGATAAGCTATTGCGACGGCTATCCCGACTTGCTAAGTAACTCTTGTCTTGATACCGTGGGTGTTTGTGCTTGTATAAGTTACATGTCTCGTCTTGCATCATGTCTAGGATATGAATTCCTGATTTCCACGGTCAGGGATTCATACTGAATCTGACTAGGATAATGACTCGAGTGATCAAGTAGTTCATGAAGAGATTTCCCAGCTACAGGCAGTCCCGTTATCTGGGCGCTCTTAATTGGACTTGTAGCCTGCCGTCGAGTAGGGCACATTTCCAGCACACTGTCATGTGTTGCACCTCTAAGTCACCTAATCCAACTCTCTCAACTTGTGACCGGATAACCTGGATTAAGACTGCAGGGCTTGTGGCTGTTGGAACATCTCGATGCATCTTGTTAGTAACTAGGCTTGTGATAACCCTAGTTAGTTAAAGTATCAAGCCGTACTCTTTGCTTGGCCGTGAAAGATGGATGGAGTCCTATCTTGTCTAGTCTTGCCTAGATCCAGTACATGGCTATCTCAGGACATGCTTGTTTATGCTTTACTTTATCGATAATTGGTTAGAGACTAAGTTCTGTTTGGTTTAAGGGTTGTAACCGGGTTACCGGAATAGTCCGTTAGTCATCTTATCGTTTATCACCCTGCTTTCTCTAACTCATGTCTTTCGTTATCCCTTAAGTATCATGTGCTAATATGCTGGTTTTAGTTCTTAAGTGAAGCCTCCCTTGTGGCACTTGCTCTTTCTGGGGTCTGACCCAGCTGGTTTTGTATGGCCAGATTTCGGAGTAGCTCCCGAGGATCTCCCTGTCTTCCAGCCAGATGGTGACCACTAGACGCAACCCTGGCAACGAGTGGGTTCTTATTTTGCTCTCCCACTCCCTTGTAAAAATATTCTTTTGAGGCGTTTAGCCGCCGAACAAGTGTTAGCTCGTTTGCAACTTTACTTACTGTCTGCCTACGGGCTGTAACATGATTGACAAATCCTAGGGTTGATCATGTATAACTGAAACTCTTGCTAGTCTTCACATTTTGTATGACTAGCTTCATGATCATCTGAATATGTAATGTTTGGGACGCCTTACTTTGTATGTCTGATGATCTAACATCTTGTAACATTTACTTACTTGCTTGAGACTGAGACACTAGGCTTGTTCATGACCATAAGAGACTGATGGCTTGTAGTAAACCCTCATGCATCTAGACAGCCGTGATCGTATTGCGAGGTGGGATTCACTTCAATGTACGTAGCTGGCTGTGTCTGTCCCCCGCTCTCCAGTATTCTGGTTCTGGGGCGTGACACGGTTTAAGTGGTGGCCCATGTAGGTCTTGTAAATCAAGATGTGTGAGGGTTTCACTGAATAGATGTCTCAATCAGCACTCGCCCTTGATCTTTACTCGTGTCTTCTAATCTTTCCGAAATCTTGACCTGATCACATGTTTATATCCTCGATCTATCATGGTCCTTCCTTATTGTTCCTCATGCCGTTTCTTCAGCGACATTGTTCCTGGTCCTACCGATCAGCAAGGCGGAGCACCTCCAGTGGACCAGCAGCAACCTGGAGACCAAGCCCATCACTCTGGAGCGGCCTCCCAAGTCATGTATTCCGGGGATCCAGAGCCCCCAGTTCAGCCAGTCCAGCCTGCAGAGCCTGATAATGGAACCCTGGTAGGTCTCATCAGAGAATTGCTTGCATCTCAAGATCGTCGGGACGATGCCCTGTACCAGACAGTACAAGATGCCATGGGCAGAGTTGGTTACCAAGGGAACAACGCGGCCAACGGCTTCAAGCGTCTGAACCCTCCTTTCTTTGACAGCACTGAAGATGCTATTGCTGCTGATGCATGGCTTCAGGACACAGAGGTTATCCTGGAAGCAGCTAGGATTCCTGAGAATGAGAAGGTGGCCGTTGTGCGCCTGCAGTTATTAGACTTAGCCCGCAGTTGGTGGGCGATGCTAGCAGTTGGATTACCGACGCCTGTCTCATGGACGGTATTCAGCAACAAGTTCAAGGCCAAGTACTTCGACGCAGTAGCTCGGTATGATCTGCAGACGAGATTCACCAATCTTAAGCAGATGGGGAGGACGGTCGATGGATATGCGGCCGAGTTTTCTAGACTTAGTCGATTTGCTCCCACCTTGGTGGCAACCGAATTGGATCGAGCACAGCGATTCCAGCAGGGACTCCACTTAGAAATTATCATATCAGTGGAGCAGTTTGAGCACCAGACGTTTGATCCCGTCTTGCGAGCAGCGAAGATGCATGAGTATACTTCGCAGAGGATTGTAGATAGAAGCGGAGGACGGAAGAGGTCTCATGGGCAGATGTCCCAGTCTTCAGCACCCGTCCCGGCAGCTAGGGCCTTCACTATTGGAGCTCCTAGGAGGGCGACCAAAGTTTCGTCGGTTCAGCACTCGACGCCGACGTATCCTCAGCAACAGAAGCAGAAGCAGTCTTCAACATTGGGCTGCACTCATTGTGGGAAGCCAGGGCACGTAGTATCAGAGTGTCGTAGAGCACAGGGATTGTGCTTGGCTTGTGGGGCACCGGATCACAAGATAGGGTCCTGTCCGAATAGAGCCAGTTCGTCGCCGTCAAACCTAACCAGTCCATCGGTTAGGGCTCCCGCACAAGTGCAGCAGCAGTATCAGCCTCCGAGGCCATTGCTGCCTCAGGCTCAGCAGTATGCCCAAGCTCAGATTCAGAACAGGCAGAGAGGTCACCAACAGAGGGGACCAGCACCGAGAGGACAAGGTCAGGCTATGGCTCTGACCGTAGCAGAAGAATTAGCTTCAGGTGAGGTGGTGGCAGGTACCATTCTCGTCAACTCTTTTCCAGCATCAGTATTATTTGATTCGGGTGCATCGCATTCATTTATGTCTGTACGATTCACAACACGGGTAGGACTGGAGCCCGAGTCATTATCAGTAAGACTCAATATACTTACTGGTAACGGTCTTGTAGGGGTAGATAGAGTCTATTCCTCGTGTCGAATCGTAGTTAGCGGTAGAGAGTTTCCCGCTAGATTGATAGAATTTTCGATGGCCGACTATGATGTGGTCCTAGGAATGGATTGGTTGAAGGATCAATACGCAAGAATAGACTTCCATATTGGCAGGATTATTTTTGGTATTCCAGGCGAACCAGAGTTTTTATTTTCTAGAGGCGAAGTAGAACCTTCTCCACCAGTATTGCGGATGGCAGTAGCAGAAGCAGTTCAATTTCCCAGAGTAGTGGAAGAGTTTCCTGATGTGTTTCCCAAAGAGCTTCCAGGTATGCCACCGGAGAGAGAGATAGAGTTCACTATCGACTTGATTCCAGGGACGGCACCAGTGTCAGAGAGAGTCTACAGGATGGCACCTCCAGAATTAGAAATCTTATACAAGATGATTGAAGAACTCAGAACCAAGGGATTCATTCGTGCTAGTGGATCGCCTTGGGGAGCCCCGATGCTTTTGGTGAAAAAGAAGGATGGTACGTCAAGATTATGTTTTGATTATCGTACCTTTAACTCTGTGACAATCAAGAACAGATATCCTTTACCAAGGATAGATGATTTATTTGATCAGCTCAGTGGGACAGCAGTATTCTCGATGATTGACTTGCGATCAGGGTACCATCAGATCAGAGTCAGAGAGCAAGACATCCCGAAGACATCCTCCAGATCTAGATATGGACATTGGGAGTTCCTTGTTATGCCATTTGGAGCGACCAATGCGCCAGCGGTATTCATGGATCTCATGAATCGCATCTTCATGCCCTATTTGGACCAGTTCATGATAGTGTTTATAGACGACATCTTAGTCTATAGCCAGAATAAGGCAGAGCATGAGCAGCATCTTCGTGTAGTTCTTCAGATTCTTAGGGAGCACCAGTTGTACGCGAAGTTCAGTAAGTGCGAATTTTGGCTTGATCGCATTTCGTACTTAGGTCATATCATCACCAGAGGTGGAGTGGAAGTTGACCCCCAGAAGATATTGGCCATAGAGACGTGGCCAGCACCTAGCACCGTCGCAGAAGTTCGGAGTTTCCTAGGATTGGCTGGCTATTACCGGCGGTTTGTATCAGACTTTGCTCGGATTTCAGCACCATTGACGCAGTTGACCTACAAGGATGTGCAGTTTGCTTGGACAGCAGAGTGTCAGGGTTCATTCGAGAAGTTGAAGCAAAGATTGATGACGGCTCCCATTCTCACGCTTCCAGATGGGACTTGAGGATTTTCAGTTTATTGTGATGCTTCCGGCAGAGGATTGGGATGCGTCTTGATGCAGCATGGTAAGGTAGTAGCTTATGCGTCACGTCAGCTTCGTGATCATGAGAGGAATTACCCAACCCATCACTTAGAATTAGCAGCGGTTGTTTTTGCACTCAAGTTGTGGAGGCATTATTTGTATGGAGATCGGGTGGAGATTTTCACCGACCACAAGAGTCTTAAGTATGTGTTTACCCAGAAGGATCTTAACATGCGTCAGAGAAGATGGCTAGAGCTACTTGTGGATTATGACATCAACCTGCAGTATCATCCTGGGAAGGCCAATATTGTTGCGGACGCATTGAGCAGAAGAGCAGGAGCTTATTTCTTAACAGCACAGCCAGAGTTATTAGCAGACCTTCAGAAGATGGGAATAGAAGTAGTTCTTCCTACCAATGTGGCATTGATGGCCAACATGCAAGTTCAGTCCAGTATAGTTGAGAGGATTGAGTTGGCGCAATCAGCAGATTCTAAGCTTCAGCGGCTTAGAACAGAGTGTGAAGCAGGAAGGAGACCAGAGTTATGCATTTACGAAGATGGTATACTTCGACATGGGAGGCGTCTTTGTGTACCCAGTGATGATATCAGACAGGAGATCATGGCAGAAGCTCACAGTTCACAGCATTCAATTCATCCCGGCGATACGAAGATGTACCGAGACATCCGTCAACATTTCTGGTGGAATGGCATGAAGAGGGAGATAGCCCGGTTCGTCTCTCGTTGTTTAGTTTGTCAGCAAGTTAAGGCTGAACATCAGAGACCAGCTGGACTTCTTCAACCTTTACCGATCCCAGAATGGAAATGGGAGCACATTACCATGGATTTTGTAACTAGGTTACCTAAATCCCCAGCTGGAAGAGATGCTATATGGGTTATAGTTGATCGTCACGAAGGTAACTCATTTTCTCCCCTTCAGAGTTGGTCAGTCGACGGATCAGCTTGCAGAGATGTACCTCAGGCAGATAGTCAGATTGCACGGGGTGTCATTCAGTATTGTATCCGACAGAGATTCAAGATTCACATCGCACTTTTGGCGGAGTCTTCAAGAGAGCTTGGGGACTCGACTCAAGTTCAGTTCAGCTTATCATCCGCAGATAGATGGTCAGTCAGAGCGCACGATCCAGACTCTTGAAGATATGTTGCGGTCATGTACACTCGACTTCGGTGGTTCGTGGGAAGATCACCTGCATCTCGTGGAGTTCTCCTATAACAACAGTTTCCAGGCCAGTATCCAGATGGCACCCTTTGAAGCACTGTATGGCAGGAAGTGCAGATCACCTTTAGCTTGGGATGATGTCAGCGAGAGATAGATGCTTGGTCCAGAGATGATTGCGCAGACAATCGAGGTGGTCAGACAAGTCAGAGATCATCTTCGAGTTGTCCAAGATCGCCAGCGCCATTGGGCCAATTTTCATCGGCGTCCCCTTGAGTTTTCAGTCGGCGACCATGTGTTCCTTAGGATCTCGCCTACCCGTGGCGTCATTCGATTCGGCGTACGGGGAACGCTTAGTCCTAGGTATATAGGGCCGTTCGACATTCTAGAGCGAGTAGGTGATGTGTCCTATCGTCTCGCTCTTCCGCCGTCGTTACGTGAGGTGCATGATGTCTTCCATGTATCCCAATTACGACGGTATATTCCGGATCCGAGCCATGTCCTTGATCATTCGGAATTGGTTATTGGTACCAACCTTTCGTATGAGGAAAGGCTCGTATCCATATTGGAGCGAAGAGATAAGATACTCAAGAACAAGACTATTAGTTTAGTCCGTGTTGCTTGGGGTCATCACTCCTTGGGTGAGTCAACGTGGGAGCGTGAGGATGATATCCGATTGTGATATCCACACATGTTTGACTCATAAGGTATAATGTCTTCCTTATGCCTTATGCTTTTACTACCTTGCGTGCATGAATGATTGCTTGATTGACTGCTAGTCGTAGCTTGCTTATGATTAATATAGCTTGTCCCGACACCTCTAGCCTCTTGATTAAATTTCGAGGACGGAATTCTTTTAAGGTGGGTAGAGTTGTCACTCCCGTTTCCCATTATACGTATTTTCAGGATACGTATACGGATTTCTGACAATTGTCAGGTGGCCCATATTTTTACTTATCTTGCTTAGCTTAGCCTTGGTTTAAATCTTGACTTGATTGGTTCAACTTGGTTCAACATGACTTGGCTTGGCTTGGTTTGGTTTATTTTGGGTTGAGATGGAAGGGGTTGCTATATAAGTCAACTTCTTCTCTCTCCTCCATTATTTGCATTTACTTCTTCATCTTCTTCATTTACTCCTCCCACCTACCAAGCCTAGGCAAGTGCAACTTGCTTCATGATGGATCTCCCCTTTCATTTTTCCATTCTCTTCTCCACTTGATTTTAATCCTCTTTAGAACTTGGCATTTTCGGTTTTGATGAATGGATTTTTGTAGATCTAAGTTTTGATCTTTTCTTGTTTTTCTTGGTTTTGATCCATCAAAGCTTGGTATTTTCTAAAACCAGTCGTCCCAGGCTGTAGGAAATCTTGTTCTATGCAGTTTAGACCCTTGGAAGTCCAAATTCGGACTTGTTTTGAGCAAGTTATGGCATTTTGAAGTTTTCGCGTTCAATGGGTTCTTCTTTGCTGTTTTGGGGAAGAAGAACAGTGCCAGCGCAACCTGTCCTGCGCGCGCTTCTTAGCGCAGCTCAACCTGTCCTACGCGCGCTTCTTAGCGCAGCGCAACCTGCCCTGTGCGCGCTTCTTAGCGCAGCGCAACCTGCCATGCGCGCGCTTCTTAGCGCAGCTCAACCTGCCCTGCACGCGCTTCTTGGCGCGGCGCAACCTGGGTCAAGCGCAACCTGAGGGTCAGGCGCAACCTGGGTCAGGCGCAACCTGACCTGGCGCAACCTGACCTGGCGCACTCCAGTCCGGTGCAACTAGCCTCGCGCAGCCTAGTGCCTGGCGCAACCCGACTTGGCCCGACTTGTTCTGGCGCAACCCAGCCTGTCTTGACCCGACTTGCCTTTGGCGCAACTTGACTTGTAGCCTTGGCACCCCCTAGTGCCTGGAGCTGCTTATCATCCTTGCGCAACTTGGCTAATGCCAATTGTTGGTCACGGTACCCCTTGCCCCTTGCATGATTTGTCCTTTAATTATTGGTTTTATGCCAATTGCTTATTCTTGGTATTTGACCTATCTTGTGACGACCCGACTCGATAACTTGTTGAGCATAGCCTGACTTGCCAGTATTGATGTTGACATGAACACGACATGAACAATCTTAATAGTGGCCCGTCGAGGCGCACTCCTGACAAGTAATCTTGACAAGTAACAAGTAAATTAACATGATAATTCTTGATGGTGGTCGGTTGTGACGCACTCTTGACTTGATAAAGTAAACCTACATCATAATCTTGATAAGCTGTTGCGACGGCTATCCCGACTTGCTAAGTAACTCTTGTCTTGACACCGTGGGTGTTTGTGCTTGTATAAGTTACATGTCTCATCTTGCATCATGTCTAGGATATGAATTTCTGATTTCCACGATCAGGGATTCATACTGAATCTGACTAGGATAATGACTCGAGTGATCAAGTAGTTCATGAAGAGATTTTCCAGCTACAGGCAGTCCCGTTATCTGGGCGCTCTTAATTGGACTTGTAGCCTGCCGTTGAGTAGGGCACATTTCCAGCACACTGTCATGTGTTGCACCTCTAAGTCACCTAATCCAACTCTCTCAACTTGTGACCGGATAACCTGGATTAAGACTGCAGGGCTTGTGGCTGTTGGAACATCTCGATGCATCTTGTTAGTAACTAGGCTTGTGATAACCCTAGTTAGTTAAAGTATCAAGCCGTACTCTTTGCTTGGCCGTGAATGATGGATAGAGTCCTATCTTGTCTAGTCTTGCCTAGATCTAGTACATGGCTATCTCAGGACATGCTTGTTTATGCTTTACTTTATCGATAATTAGTTAGAGACTAAGTTCTGTTTGGTTTAAGGGTTGTAACCTAGTTACCGGAATAGTCCGTTAGTCATCTTATCGTTTATCACCCTGCTTTCTCTAACTCATGTCTTTCGTTATCCCTTAAGTATCATGTGCTAATATGCTGGTTTTAGTTCTTAAGTGAAGCCTCCCTTGTGGCACTTGCTCTTTCTGGGGTCTGACCCAGCTGGTTTTGTATGGCCAGATTTCGGAGTAGCTCCCGAGGATCTCCCTGTCTTCCAGCCAGATGGGGACCACTAGACGCAACCCTGGCAACGAGTGGGTTCTTATTTTGCTCTCTCACTCCCTTGTAAAAATATTCTTTTAAGGCGTTTAGCTGCCGAGCAAGTGTTAGCTCGTTTGCAACTTTACTTACTGTCTGCCTATGGGCTGTAACATGATTGACAAATCCTAGGGTTGATCATGTATAACTGAAACTCTTGCTAGTCTTCACATTTTGTATGACTAGCTTCATGATCATCTGAATATGTAATATTTGGGATGCCTTACTTTGTATGTCTGATGATCTAACATCTTGTAACATTTACTTACTTGCTTGAGACTGAGACACTAGGCTTGTTCATGACCATAATAGACTGATGGCTTGCAGTAAACCCTCATGCATCTAGACAGCCGTGATCGTATTGCGAGATGGGATTCACTTCAATGTACGTAGCTGGCTGTGTCTGTCCTCCGCTCTCCAGTATTCTGGTTCTGGGGCATGACAACATTTCCTTGCAGTATCACCCAGGGAAGGCCAACGTGGTTGCCAATGCCTTGAGTAGGTATCCGACAGCCATGTGTTTGACGATGGATCATCATTTGCTAGCAGATTTGGAGTCTGGGGATCGAGGTGGTTGTGCTAGGAGTTCAGATGCAGATATGGGGTCTTCAAATTCAGTCGGACTTGATGGTGAGGATCAAGTCGACCCAGTTTGAGGATGTTGCTCTGCGGTGTATCCGAGAGCAGGTTCGAGAAGGATTGGTGGATGATGAGTTCATTATTGCAGAGGATGGCGCATTGAGGCACGGTTCCAGACTGTGTATGCCCAGCGAGGAGCAGATCATGCAGGAGGCCCACCATTCTCAGTACTCTATACATCCAGGTGCCAACAAGATGTATAGGGATCTGAGGGAGCATGTTTGGTGGTATGGGATGAAGAGGGAGGTAGCTCGCTTCGTAGCCAGATGTTTGGTCTGTAAGCAGGTAAAGGCAGAGAGGCAGAGGCCAGGAGGTTTGTTGTAGCCATTGTCCATTCCAGAGTGGAAGTGGGAGCACATCACGATGGACTTTGTTTCTGGATTGCTACGTACACCAGGAGGAAAAGACGCGATTTGGGTCATCATAGACAGGTTGTCCAAATCAGCTCACTTTTTGCCATTTAAAGTGGGTACGTCTACTGAGAGGCTAGCAGAGATGTATATGCAGCAGATTGTCAGGATACATGAAGTTCCGGTGAGCATTGTCTCGGATCGGGATAGTCGCTTTACTTTCCATTTCTGGCAGAGTCTGCAAACTAGTTTGGGCACTCAGCTTAAGTTTAGTACTGCATACCACCCTCAGATGGACGGACAGTCAGAGAGGATTATTCAGACACTCGAGAACATGCTGCGGACTTGTGTCATAGATTTTGGAGGATCCTGAGAAGATCACCTGCACTTAGTAGAGTTTGTATACAACAACAGTTTTTATGCCAGCATTGAGATGTCACCATTCGAGGTACTGTACGGACGTAGATGTCGTACACCCTTGTCTTGGAATGACGTTGGAGAGCGAGCTTTATTGGGACCTGAGATGGTTCTAGATGCAGCCGAGAAGGTGAAGCTCATCAAAGATCGACTTCGCGTGGCGCAGGACAGACATCGACACTCGGCCGATAGCTACCGCAGACCTTTGGAGTTTGAGGTACAGCTTAGAGATAGGATTAGAATTAGGAGTTGTTTTATTATGATTTTGTTGATCATGTTTAATTATATTAGTAATTGAGACCTTGTTTGTGATTAGGTTGGAGATCTGGTTTTCTTGAGAATATCTCTGACTCGTGGTACGATACGTTTTGGTGGAGGTGGAAAGCTTAGCCCACGCTTCATCGGACCTTTCGTGATCAGCGGGAGAGTCGGTGATGTGGCTTACAGGCTAGACTTACCACCCGTATTAGTGGGAGTCCATAACGTATTCCACGTGTCGCAGTTGAGACGGTATGTGGCAGATCCTAGCCATGTACTTGACCACTCAGAGATTGAGGTGGGACCTACTCTTAGTTATCCAGAGCAGCCGGTGGAGATTCTGGATCGACGATAGAAGGTTCTGAGGAACCAGGTGATACCCTTGGTTTGCGTCGCATGGAGGCATCATTCTCCATGAGAGTCTACCTGGGAGCGGGAGGATGAGATGCACGAGTGATACCCCTATCTATTTGGACCTTGAGGTATGATTTTCTATCCTTCTCATCAGTTTAGTTTCGTCTTTAATTTCGAGGACGAAATTCTTTTAAGGAGAGTAGATTTGTCACTACCACATTTTAGCTTGAGGATATTTTGGTCATTATGATATTTTTTAAATTTTTTTATTATAGTTTGATTGTTGGTTGTGATTTTTGACTTTTGCTAGTTGAGACTATAGAGACTAGCCTAGTGTTTGACTTTGACCTTGGTGACTTAGTTAGCATGGTAGAATGGTGTGGGACCCTAATCTAACTTAAGTTGACTCAAGTTGACTTGGGTTGATGTAGAGAATGGGTCTCCTTGGTAGTTGGCCCTTTTAGTTAGAAGGCTTAATCAACTAGCTAGTGCATTAGGCCCATGACCATTTCCCAAGAAACCCTAACCCTAATCCTACATGGCCGGCCACATCACAGCCCTTGGAGACCTAATCACACCCTTATGTAATGTCTCTTAATGCTCACTTGCCTCTTTTAGAAATTCCCCTTTAGAAACCTAATAGTCATTCCCCAAATCATCAAAACTCACCATTCCTCCACCAAATTGATCCCACTCACTTGCATTGGAGGTCATTTCTGGAGTAGAGGTTGAAGGGAGCTTGCTTGCTAGGTTTGGAGCTCACTTGGCTATTGGAGGAGGGCTTCTCATTTTGGAGCTTTTTGATTGAGATCTCTTCCAATAGGTAAATGCCCCCAAATCCCATTAAATTTTTGTTTTCTCTTCATGATAGCATGCATCTAGGTGTCCCCTAGCTGTAGAGTGAGTTTGGTAGAAATTCGTATCGTTTTGATACGTGTATTGGATACGTATCAGTGTCCTAGGGTAGGTGTTCGATGAAATGCTACAATGAAATTTTTATTGATATTTTCAAAATGTATTTGAACAGATTTATAGGTGTATATGTGACATTTGATTTCGTGTTAGACTGAGTTGGTTTTTGTGTCTGTGTTGTGTCCATGGGAAGCAGGACACGCCGCACGAGGGTGCGATCGAGTGCCCTGCTGCTCGGGGGTTAGTTCTCAGTGTCCGTGTCACTTGGACACGTGATACTTGGTGGGTGGCTTGGGGCCCCAGTACCATTTGATTTCGTTTTGCTTTGGCATTGATTTTCGAGCCGCATGGATTTGTCGAACTGTGCACAGTAAGTTCGAACTGGGTCCTGATACTCGACAGTGGGTTTTGAGGATTCAAATTGATTCAAATGGGTTTCGGTTGTTCAAGTATTTGATTTGGTTCTATGATGAATTGATTCGAGCCTTGCTTTTGAAATGATTTGGGGTTTGTATTGGTCGGGTTTTGCATTTTCTGATACATGGATACATGAACTGAGTTTTAAATTAGTTTTAAATGAATAATTAGATGATTTACATGATAATTTTAACTATGATTATTAACTGAATGCATGTGTTATATCTGGGATATTATGTGGGTTCGATTTGGGGTTTTGTTGAGGATGATTTTATAGTGAAATGCTACATGGGTTTTAAATGTTCAATATGTGAATGTTAACTGGTTGCAATGGTTAAACTGAACCCCATATACGCTGCCATTCCCTTTTACCGTAAACTAAGATACACCCTGTCATTACGTGTTGTCCAATTTACAATACCCCAATTTCACTGCTGTACACCCTGTTAACACTGAACACCTTCACGCCCTTACTCTTGCCTATGTTCATACACCCCTCTCATACATTGACACTAACACTATATTTATGCACACTCTAATATGCCACATGACCTATACTGTTACACTACCATTTCATGTGACACTATCACTTGACACCACATCACTTGTTAACACTTACACTATGATACACTAGCCCTATGCATGTTCACCTGTGACACTATATTGACACTAACCTATACCTGCTGTACACTACTGACACCTTGATACACTCTTCACATGTTAACTGTCACACTATCTCACAACTATACATGTTCACCTTGACACTGCTATGTTAACAGAACAGTCACACACAACTATACATGTTAACAGAACAGTCACACACACTTATATATATATATATATATATATATATATATATATATATATATATATATATATATATATATATATATATACATACATACATGAAGATAATGTGAATGTTTGACAATGCATATATATATAGTAGTTGTATGATAGGCAATAGCCTATAGGTGTGATATGTACATATAGTATATATATGCCTTGTGTGATATTGGTATTTGTGCTGGAGGTTGTACTTGATTACTAGACTAGGATTGGTTAGGCCTAGAATGACTTGTTAGACTAGGTTTAGACCTAGAATAGCTTGGTTGACCTAGTTTGACTAATATTATTGACTAGAGTTGACCAAGAGTTGACTTTAGTCTAGAATGACCTAGAAATCATGAATGACTTTAGTCGCTAATATGACTTATTCTGGTAGTGAATCTTCAATATTACCATTCTGGACATGTTGTGACCTGTGTTGCTCTAATTAGGACTCATCTACTATGTCTGGACATCTATACTCATCAGATACTCAGGATATCAGGCGAGTACATTCTCTTATCATTTCATACTTGCTAGGACTTATATTCTTACTCTAGATTACTTGATGTTGTCATGTTGGTAACACGGATTAGTACTATATGGATCTTTTCATGAGATGTTATCCCCCTCGAGAGCATCGGGTACATCATGTCATGTGCGTTTCACTTTCATCATGTACTCCTGTGCTCTCACTATTCATGTATACTCTTGTGATTCATGTACTCTCATGTTCATAGAGCCCTCATGTATAACTTCATGTGCACTCATTTATGAGTCACATGTGATGATCATGTACAATAACATAACCTGTCTAGATCCTTGTGTATTGATTGGGGTACGGGGGAGTAGAAGCAGTCATGTGAACAATTCCAAAGTAGGGTAGTCATGTACAAACTCAGTAGTACAATCATGTATAAATTCAAGCCGTTCACATGGCTTTCTTGTACTCTACATTACTAGTCACTTGTAGTTCTTTACTTATAGTAGATATTTCCAGTACAGTTATCTCTCTCTTTTTTCATGTACATTTCTTTCAGCGCTTCATGTATCTTACTCTATTGCATGCTTTATATTCCTGTCATAATATGAACTTTTGAGATTGTGTGCTCGTTCCTGTCCTGACTGGACCTGTTGAAAAATTACAGATGACATCGAGGAGTTTTGTCCTACGTACTATGGAGCAGCCCTAGATGACACCTGCGAGCTGGACTCCCAGGAGGACCCAGTCCTTGCAGAGGATATTACCCCAGTAGTCTAGGCTAGTTAGCTAGACTAGTTATCTTACTTTATTATCTTGTCTCATTTGGATACATTGATGTATATATTTGGGATCTTGTTGTTATTCTGGATGTTTTGTGGAGATGTTATCTTAGACACTTAGACTTCTTCTCCCGTTTGTATTTCATTTGGTGATTTTCATATCATATCTATCTTATCGTACTTCTACCTTAGTTGTGATTAAGCTGTACATTTTTGTATTGTCCTCCGTTTGGAGAGTATATACTGTACAGGTACCTTATAATTGTTAGATGTATGTAACCTAGGACAGCGTTCTACCGCCGACACTGCAGCGTAGGCTGGACGTACCCACTTCTCGTACCCTTACACTGGGTGCGGGTCGTGACAATACTAGCTCAATAAATTTTACGAAGAATCATGTATGTCATTCTCGCACTAAACACATAGAAATTAGACATCACTATCTTATAGAGCATATAATGCAAGGAGATATTAGTTTAAAATTTGTTGACACTGAGAATCAACTAGTTGACATCTTCACTAAGCCCTAGCTAAAGATCGTTTTAACTTCATATGAAGAGAATTGTGAATCTTGGATGTTGAAGTTTTATAATTGAATGTTACTTGATCCAAATTCATAAATTCGTAGAAAATATTTTGGTTATAAGCCGAAATGGCCCTTCTGACAAAAAGACGTAGAACTCTAAGCGACACAGTGTCAAGTGTCTTCGGACTACTGCTAGTTGGAATCCGGCCCCTACAGCTAACCCAAAATATTCTATATGGTTTGTGTATTTGGTTAATTAATATAAATTATTTTCCTTCAACATAAGTATTTCTAATTATACTTCACATTTATGTTAAAATCTATATCAAAACTTTCCAATTTTGTCCTGACTATCCAGTGACCGAACTTGGACCGAGCTCTGTCCAAACTCGGGCCGAACTTGGTCTGGGGTAATCCGAACAGAAGCTGGACAGTCGGGTTTCCCCTTTATAAACACTCTCAACCATCATATTTATCATCAACCACAGTCGAAAATACCGAAACCCTAACCCTAGCAACCCTAGCAACCCTCTTTCTCCTTCCTCTAAGCTTCTCAAGCCCTAAGAACTTGGATTCGGTGCTCTCTCGAGGTTCTCTTCTACTATTTCACATCAATTTTGGTATATCTCTATTCCTCCTCTACTTTCAATTTCAATGGCTCCCAAAATTTCTCATTCTTCCAAAAATAAGAGAAAAGTTGGTAAAGCTTCATCCTCTACTGCTCAATAGGAAGCTTCATTCTCTTTGTTTAGTCCCGCCATGTCGGACGGAGACTACTTTGATGATTTTATTTTTGTATCACAAGATGCATCAAATGATTGGTTTAATGAATTTCATCAAAGAAAAATTTATGCGGGAAATCCCATTAACTTTAACTTGTTTCCCGATTACACTAATGTCTTTAAACACTTCGACTTACTCGATTTAGTTCAATCTAGCTTTCCGATTTATTCAAATGCTATCCGAATGTTTTATTGTAACTTAGTGGTCACAAAAGGCATGGTTAAATCAAAAGTTGGTGGAATTGACATTGAGTTCGATGCCGATGATTTGGCAATTATGCTTTACATACCCAATGTTGGAGAAGCATTAGTGGATATCTCCTCAGAGCAATTGCCAGCATATATTACTTTTGACTCATTTCGTGATTTATGTGCACCAAATTTACGTCCCAAATGCACCCTTCACCCCAAGCATTTAAACAACTATTTCTATGACTTGCATTGGATGATATTTTCTGCTATCCTTCTGAAAAAATACCTCCACTAACGAAATTTCATACTTGGAACTTTCTGTTATTTACCATCTTCACTTCCATGTCCCTTTCAGTCTTCCTAAGACTATTATCGCTGCTATGGAAAGGTATCGCAAGAAACCGCGACGTCTTTTCTATGCGATGTATTTGCCTTACATCTTTCAGTACTTTGAGATTACCTTAGATGACTGTGCTCAGGATGCTCCACCTGCCCATCTTCATGAGCATCGTCGAGCCGCTTCTATTCCTGTAGTTCAGGCTCCTCCTACTCTAGTTGACCCATCAGCCGACAGCTCACATCCTTCACATCCTCCTAGTGGTGTTACTCTTGAGTCCCTCCAGGCCTTGATGTTTGATCAGTTTAGGTCCATGGACTTCTACACCACTCTTCAGCTTCAGGCCATATCCAACACCATGAGGGACGTTTCTTGCAGCTTTACTCACAACACTGGTGGTCCTATTCCTATATCTCGTGATCCCTCGGTGCTTGGGTATCGCATTGATGATCTAGAGGCTCAGTGATACTTTGACCCTGCTGCTGTCCGTTATGATCCCAACCGATCTGCTGAGACCGGCCCTTCTAGGGCGGCGGGTGCTGATGATGATGATGAGGATGACGATTAACGATGTTCATTAGTGATATAGAGTCACTTTTTATGCACTAGTTATGTTTGCTATATATTAGTGATAAATGCTTCTTTTAAGTATTATCAGTTTGAGTTTCTTTTAGCTGGCTTGTATTAGTGTATGCACTTTCTACCTTCTAGTTATATATCAATTTACTATTTCCAGCACTATCTGATAAAATATTTCTATTCTGAGTTTTGACACTTTTTTTGCTGAGTACAACACTTTATCATTATGTCATTTTGCTTATATGACGAAATGGGGAAGAAAACATGATTAATTGTTGATTATCAAATTACACTGACAAGTTGCTCTAAAAAGTTTTGGTTTGTTGGTTTGAGATTTTTTTTTCTAGACTTTACAGATGTTTAGCCTACTTGTTTTGTTATGAGGGAGTAATAGAACTTGTCTATTTATTACGGGGGAGCAAGTACATTGTACCGATGAGCAAGCTACGTCCTTACTACATCAAGACTCATTCCAAACCAAGGTGAACCTAAGTATCAATCGTAGTTTTGTCAAATTATCAAAATGGCAGAGATTGTTGGCCCATACAGCCATGGTCGAACCGATTTCGATAATTGACTTAAAACTCCTACTTTGATATGAAAAGAAAGAAGATCTTAGCGTATTTCGTCAAAGCAGATTTTTCTACTTTATTCTTTTTTTATTGAGTCTAAAAATTTGTGAGTCGGGATCACTGGCAACTTGAAAGGCTTTCCTCACAAAATCCATATTCCTGACCCAAAACAAAACATAACTCTTTGATTATCCAAAACTCCAAAAAAATTAAAACTGACCTAGAAATCTCATAACCGAACTTGGGAAGAATTTTGCCCAAACTCAGACCGAACTCGGTTTACCCAAACTGCTCCTGGTCAGCAGCAAATACCTCTTCTTGTGGATCTACAACGTTCAAAATTATGAACGTTAACCCTACCGAGTTCTACCCTTACTCTGCCTCAAAAATTCTTATAAAAAGAGAAGAATTTGTCATTTCTAATCATTCATTCATTCTTCATCTTCTCTATCTATTCTAAAGCCTTCCTATCTACAAAAAGCTTTAAACTTTCTACTTCCAAGGCAACTCATGTTCTTCAAGTGTCGGTGGTTTTCGATTAGGAGTAATCGAGTTGTACAAGCTTGGAGTATAAAAGCTTTCTTCAAAAGGTGTTGAAGTTTGATCGTAGGCTTCGGATAAAAACATGACGGTGTTGAAGTTGGCGTGTTCTTCGGAGTAAAGCAAGCGGTGTAACCTCTATTTCAAATAGTGGATTAATAGCGGACAAGAGTTCTTGCGACTGGACCAATCCTCTCAGAGGAAAACCAGTATAAACTTTGGTATTTACGTTTGCTCTTCTCTACTCATTTACTTCATTGCATTTAAGTTTATATATGTCTGCCTTTACCTGATAGTTTTTAATTGGAAAATATTTTTCTGTTGAACTCTATTCACCCCCTCTAGAGGTGCCATCGATCCTACAATCATATCATTTATGGGCTCGATCTTCTCAACGGTCATAGCAAAGGCTCTTTCCTACTGAGGTGCTCCCCTTTGCTGGTGTTGGATAAATCGCTGTTGTTGAGTGGGGAGTGGTGGGCTGCGCGGTTGTGGAGCCACTGGTGGCTTGGTTCGTCCCTTCTGAGCCAGTGCTGCATCATGTCCCAACCGAAGTGGAGCTAGAAGACACTCCCTCATCTGATACGAAGGTGATCCACAGTATAAACACACTCCGAGCCTCCTTTTGTAATCGTCCTAGACATGTCCGATCTTTCCATAGAAAGTACAATACGGAGCCTGTTGTAACTGCCTCTGGGGCTGTTGCACCTGCTGGTTTGGTGCTCTAGCTGGGGTATGAATTTGTTGTGGGTGCTAAAAAGTCCTCAGCTAAAATTGGGGACGTTTGGCTAGTCCCGGCACTAACGCCACCTCCCCATGTGTCACGATCTCTCTTGGGTCTGAGGTCTAGGTCTACCTCTATCCTCTGGGCCTCGGCTACGATTCTCGCAAATGTCGTAGTACCGAAAGAAATGTGGACCATAATCTTCTTGGCCAATCCTTGTCCGAATCTCTGTGCTCGATCCTTCGGATCTCTGACCATGTACTCTGCGAATCGACTCATGTGGCATACTCATCTATGGATAAGTTGCCCTGCATCAATTTCTAGAACTGCTTCTCCAAAATGCCTTTGTCCACCGCAGGGAAGAATTTCCTCTTAAAGAGGTCCTTAAACTGGTCCCAGGTCAGTATTGGATATGCTAGCCCGGGCTCATTCCTGAACTAGGTACGAGCGATGTCGTAAAGCTGCAAGCCAACAGCTTCAATCTTCAAATCTTCAGGGATTCGAAAAACCTTCATAATCCGTTCAATGTCTTCGAGCCACTCGTCAGCATAAAAGATTCCTTCATTCCCTTGAACTCCTGGGGGTTCATCTTTTTAAAATTCTATATATTTCCTTCTCTCGCCTGAGCGGGCTGCTGAACAACCCTCTTCATGGCTGTCAAGGCAACATGTTGAGCATGCTCCATGCCTGCCCGCATCACCTCGGTCTTCTGCCTTTGGACCTCTATATATGTACTATGTGCCTGCATCATGCCTCTAATGAGCTTGTGCAGAGGTGCCTTATTAGCCAGCATGCCTCTTTAGGGTGGGGTGGTTAAAGGAGGAAGAAAGCTCTCTATGACAGGTGACTAAGCCTTCTGAGATGTAGAAGGTTGGTGGTGGTTACCGTTTACTACAGCATTGCGAGCTCTAGTGCTGGGTGCCATTCTGAAAGGTCGAAAAACAAAATAAATCAACGATATGGCAGAAGATAAGAGGTTTATTCAAGAAGGATAGTAAGAGTGGAATAGAAATTTTTCATAGTTAAACAGAAGGAAACTCCTAGTTGTGATTGAGTATTTTTTTTTTGCTAGTGATCTATATCCTATTGCAGGCTTGTAATAGTACTCAAGACCTAAGTATTACCACAATATCGCACTAGTTATAAATCAGACCTGTATGTGCCACCATAAAAACTTGTCACGATCTTCACTCATAATTTGGGCATGAATAGTAGGCATGCCTAGCCTACGCCATAATATCGGCGGTAGAACATTGTATAATAACAATATGATGAACAACCTACATAAATAGTCAACTCCACTTGGAAGGACAATAAAGTATAACCAGGTAATACTCAATCACAACTCTAACAAAGAATCGCACGATAGAATACAAAGAGAAGAATAAATAGTCACAAATCTATAAAATAAATAAACTCCAGAAGCTACATGTCCAGTCAAATGTCAAATAGTAATAGTCAACTAAATCCTGAGATAAATCTGGTCTCAAAACTAAATCTAATGTAACTAAGAAACGGTAGCTGGATCGTGTGTTGCTATCTCCCTTTGATCTTCCTGAAGTATAAGGTCAGACTCAGCTATATTCCCTTCATATGAACCATAATGAGTAGGGCACCCGTCCTCATCGTAGTTACCTAAAATGTTTATCCAGTCATGATAGAACGAGTATAATTCATTGAGTGCAGTTCCAAATATATGGTAATGACTATAAAATAGTGGTTATAAAATACATGATGAAATAATCAAGTATAACATGAGAAAAATATAATAAATAATGGACAGAAAGTATATGAAGACAAGTAAAGAGTGAACCAGAAAAAAAATAACTATCTAAGTGTGTTGAAGTACTCATTTCGATATGTGACCGGGCTGGGGTAGTTACACCGCAATATCTACATAGGATTTTCATCCTCAAGGTCTACAAAGCATAAAAAATAAAGCAAGGTCTAAGGTCTGATCAGACATCTACTCAGTACTTTCCCATCCCGACACAACGTACCAAAGAGATGGCATGAAAAAAAATCTTTGATGTGCTAACCATGTAACGAGCGTGTCAAAAATCAGGTATCATACAACTAGACAATGTAATATAGTAATTAACAATATTAAAAACAAACAAAAAATGTACTCGCCCGGTGTCCTGAGCTGATGGTACGGGTCTAGTACCTCGTCCAAGTCCAAGTAACCTCTTTTATGGATATATTGTGTCAATAGGTAGCTTGAAATCAAAATAAACCCTCTACTTAATTATTAGTTTCTAGGCCAATTCCTATGGAAATTTGTAATTGTAAGGTATCCTTTAAGTCCTCAATTTCTTGCTTGAATACCATACGTTGCTATCTAATAGGATTCCAAGTGAATGCTAGAGTCCCTATTTACTTTAACATATGTAAACCTTATGCCTATGGTATCCCCCTATCTTATCCTTAGGATATCAATATCTGGACATTAGGTTTTACCGCTATATACAGGATACTCAAACCCTTTCCGTAGCCCTCGATACACCCATGGCATCTTGATACCATGATGCACACCTATCTTGATTCCTATTTGTTTTTATGATACCCAATGCTGCCTGCTTCGATTTTGCATTCAACTGAGATGCAAACGTCTGAATACCACTGTAATCACACGCACACATACGTCTTGATACATCGAACCCCTGTTCTCCCTCTTTCCTATACACTACTTATTTTACCCCCAACTGAACCTACATAGGTAACTGCTTCTCTGTACGCTTGGTCACAAATAATACCTAGATATGCACACACGAGCCTCTTCATCCATGCACACAGGCCCAATACTTTTAGTTATTTGTTGCACAGTCATTCCTTAACACCCTCTACATTTTGCCTATATTTGTTACCGTACAACTGTAGCCTACACTCTTCTATGTTCCTAGGTCTGTTACTTAGACATACTAGACTAACTCTAAATTCCTTTAATATCCAGTGAGGTGCACAGGTAACCATCTAAACTTGCAGGGGTTTTTTCTATAGTCAAACACACAAGAGCTCCTCCCAGTTTCTATATGAATACCGCTGTAGATGGGGCCTGATATTAGGCACACCAAATTATAACCAACTATTGTAGATACACTACGCACACAGAAAATTCTGCAACAGACCTGCCCCCTCTCTATGCTCCATTTTATTGAGGTGGTTATGTTATCCCCACTATTGTAGGTACTTCCCTGGTTCAACCTATAAAATAGGATATGCAAACACTACTATGTTTACTTCCTTAATTTTTTCATATGCCTTACCACAGTATGTTACCTAGTCCTTATCTATGACAAATCAAAGTTTTTGCCACACACATCCATACAAACACCTACGCATACTCAATTGTGCACAAAACGACCCATACGCACCTGACTATACCCTATGCTCCTGTAGTATATCGACTTGCAATTGTACTTTACCTCTTATATATATATATATATATATATATATATATATATATATATATATATATATATATATATATAACAAATTTAGAGTCATAATATCTACCAAGGTAACCTTCCTAGCCTTCCTAGGTATTTCATCAAACACATAGTGTTCGATGATATCTGTTACGTCTGAGGATGGAGATTCAGTTATTACCTGGATTTCGAGTGGACACAGGGATGATGGGTGAGGCACAAAAGACTCTGCTACTCCCACGCTTCCTCGATCATTCTTGCGAAAGGGAAACGAATTTCTTGGGTTTTGATGAGAAAAGTGGAAGGGATCGGCTGACCTCCCCTTCCTGTTGAGTACACATATTTGGATTTGTTTGAATCCTAGGAAGATTAGGAGTAATAATTCAATTTCGTTCCACACAGGAGTTTGAATAGGAATTTGAATATCGGGGGAAAAGGGGAGTAATCATTCAACTGTTTAAACAAAATTGATTGCTATTATACAAACCCCCTTCAAAATAGCATTTTTGTAATAGCCCTCTTCCTACTATATTTTAATAATTAAAAAAATTACACACTAATTAATATATCTATATAAGTTAACATTTTGGGCCCATGGGCTTGCATTTTGAGTAGTCGATGCAGCATACTGCTACTGCATCTACCGAGGGAGAGGCTGGTACTTTCTCACAGTCCTGCCCCCCCCCCCCCCCCCCCCCCCCCCCTCAGCTCCGGCGGAAGACGAGCTGTGGATGGTCGTCTTTGGTGGTCTTTCAGAGGGGTATGTACTACAGTACGGGATCATACGACGCCTATGTTGCGACGTAGTCCTCCAGGGCCCCCTCTGGTAGTGTGCATTCCCCACAACCTTCATAGGAGTCTGTACAAGTTTAGAAAAGCGTTGGCCGTCAAATTGCATCTCTGCATGACGAGTTGATGCAGAGGACTATATGGAGCAGCCGTAGTCCCAGCCGTAGACGGATGACACAACAATCACATTACATTTTGATACTCTAGAGCACAGCATTATGGAGCTCATGGATCTGAACTAGACGATGCAGCAAAGCGTTACGGATCTTGTAACTCCACTTCCCGATTTTCGAAAAAAAATAATTTTAATAATATCAATTGATTTATTTGGGTTTCAAATAAAAAGTTTATTTTTATTTATTTTAATTAGTAATATGGTGATTGATATTTTAGAGGGAATAAATTGGGAGCAAATTTTTAAATTTGAAAAGTTGTTACAACCAATTTAGTGGTCCCCTCACCTTTGTTTTAAATAATAATAATTATAATAAAGTTTTTAACTACTTTTTTTACAGTTACTATAATATTTGAAAAGGGGGAGGATTTTTCTATAAAAAAATACTGAGCGGAGGGACCTAGAGAAAATTTAGTACAGCGGGGGGGCTTAGTGCAAAATTTATTTTCTTTTGTAATCGGTTTGGAGAGAGAGAGAGTCTCATAATTTTCCTCTCAGCAAAATTAAGCCGAAGCTCCTTCTCCTCTCATTCACGTTTTCCCCCTTTTTCCAAAGCAAATCCCTAACCCTAATTTTCTCCTCCGGCGACTAGTGGCAGCGAAGACGGGCGGCTAGGCGAGTCTTTTTCGGAGGTCTACCACGACTGCGGCGACGCTCAACTCAGATCGACAACCCAGAGTTTCCTCGACGACGTCCTACTTGGCCGGGCGATCTTCCCAGTCGTCTTCTCTGACTCGACGACGACAGCAGGACACCTAGGCGAAACTCCGGCTCTCCATGGCGGCGGTGACGAGACGGAACCACACCGGCGACTGAACGGCGGGGATGACTCCACACTCTCTCGACGGTGCTTGGACAGAGCAATCGACTATGGCGACGACGACAAGGTGAGTTCGACTCAACTTCTGGTGGAGAGCCATCTTCTTTGAGATCTTCTCTCACGATTCGAGAGTTTATGGCCAGATCCGACAATGATGTTCGACGGCGAGGCAACCTGCTTCAGTAGGCGATGCGTGTTTCGACGTTCCTTCGAGTTTCCTTTGACGACGGTGGACGTCTCTTCTTCCCGACGGTGCTCGACTTTGACTCAGATTTTTGTCTCCGGCGACCCAGCGATCATCTTCTGCAACCGTGATGGCATGAGCAGTCCACCTCGACGAGAGGCAGCAGCGACTAGATCCGATCTTCTCCAACGATCGTCGATTTCGGAATGGGAACTTGTTCCTTCTTCAAGTTCGACGAACTCAATTTCGATCTCTGTAAGTAGATCGCCCTCAATGATTACTTCGATCATTCTTCTTTAATCTGTGAATTTCAATTCGTTAGTATTAGATTGGATCTCCTTGAAGATTCTCCTTCTTGTAGTTTTATTAAATTCCGAGGATGAATATATGTTCTAGTTTTTTCTTGATTTGGTTTTCCTTGGTCTGGAAGTAAATTCCTGCATTCTTGATGTATGAGTAATCCCTGGATGAATTTGAACAGGACATGTTTGGATCGAATCGAGTTCTTGATTTAATCGTTGGATTGCTGTGTCCCTGAGTAGGTATCTATTTACTGATCTTGAGTTTTTCTCTTATTAAATTCGGGAGGATGCTTGAATCACTCTTGAATTAACTCCTCTGTCTATACATCTCTTTTGATGTCATGACAATTCATAGGTGCATAGTTTGTTGATTCGAGTTTGCAGTGCCGATACTCTGAACTGGATTTTCCCTGTGACCAGGTTCTTCAGGTAATCCTCTGTTTCCCTGGAATTTTATTGAGTTTATTTCAAATTTGAGGTGATGTTGGCGTGTCCCGTGGTGTATCCAAGTGCAGAGTGTCTATGGATGCTAGTCAGTGGTGTGAGTTGTGTCGGCTGTAGCAGAGTTCGTGTGTATGTGACCAAGACTTGTTCGTGTCCAAGGTTGATTGTGTTCGTGTGTAGCACTCGATTATGTACAAGCCCTGTAGCCGTATCCAAGTGCTGTCAAGATCATGAATACATATCTGGGATGGGTTATAGATGGAGAGACTGTTATTTGGAAATCTAGGAGTTTTTGGTTGTAATTTCTTTATCGATTAATCTGTGATAATTTGTATTTTGATTTCATTTGATTGTATATTCTTCTACAAGTCTATTGTTATCCAGGTTGTATTTAATCGTTGGATTGCTGTGTCCCTTAGTAGGTATCTATTTACTGATCTTGAGTTTTTCTCTTATTAAATTCGGGAGGATGCTTGAATCACTCTTGAATTAACTCCTCTGTCTATACATCTCTTCTGATGTCATGACAATTCATAGGTGCATAGTTTGTTGATTCGAGTTTGCAGTGCCGATACTCTGAACTGGATTTTCCCTGTGACCAGGTTCTTCAGGTAATCCTCTGTTTCCCTGGAATTTTATTGAGTTTATTTCAAATTTGAGGTGATGTTGGCGTGTCCCGTGGTGTATCCAAGTGCAGAGTGTCTATGGATGCTAGTCAGTGGTGTGAGTTGTGTCGGCTGTAGCAGAGTTCGTGTGTATGTGACCAAGACTTGTTCGTGTCCAAGGTTGATTGTGTTCGTGTGTACCACTCGATTATGTACAAGCCCTGTAGCCGTATCCAAGTGCTGTCAAGATCATGAATACATATCTGGGATGGGTTATAGATGGAGAGACTGTTATTTGGAAATCTAGGAGTTTTTGGTTGTAATTTCTTTATCGATTAATCTGTGATAATTTGTATTTTGATTTCATTTGATTGTATATTCTTCTACAAGTCTATTGTTATCCAGGTTGTATTTTTCTATTTATATTTGTGTGTGTTTGGGGTCGCCAAACCGATTGAGTAAAATGGAGACTTTGGCCAAGCAGGATTGTAGTATGATGGTTGGGTTGAATGACATTGGAAGTTGTTGAGTTAGGGTGTTATTTTGGCTTTGGCTTTGAGTGTTACTTTTGTCTTGGCCAATATGCATGTCAGTCCCTGTGTTGGAATTGAGCCCTATGAGGATGTGTCTGAACCATGGTTATTGACTTGACATTTGTTGGGATTACTGCCAGTAACTCCAGATGGGATGTAGGGAGGCCAATGAAGATTTATAGTCCAGACATGTTTCAGTTGGCATTATTATGTTTTGGACTTTTAGATCATTTAATGTTTTTCCTGTAAATGACCTATTGATAAATTGTATATATATGTTAGTAGTATCTGTTTAGCCATTATAGATGATTATAAGTAGTGACTACTTTAGCTTAATAGTTCATAAATAATAAGACAATGTTTTAGCAACTAAACTTTATTCAGACCATTGTATGGTTTACTTTGTTATAAATCTATAGATATGATTCCATTATGAAGTCATCTTAGTATTAGTTCAATCAAATTATGCATAGCTATATATATATATAGGCTTAGCTCAATTAAACTATTTATGAGATATTTGGAAACAAATGGCTAAGTAGATATATCTATCTAGTAACCCTATTCCGGTATACTCAGTCAAATGGCGTATCTTATTAAGATTTGTTAACTATTTCTATTAGAACATGGGAATTAGAGGATAGAGTTATGATTGGAAATAAAAGTTTTTAGATAGATAATGAGTAGCAATTAACCAACTTGTATCAAATATTACTCAGGAGGACATCTAGCCCCGATCTTCACCCGTACTTTCCTGGAGCAAGGCAAGTACATTCTATGGTCTTGTGCATTTTATTATATCCTGTGCTTTCTTGATTGACACGCTGCAACACATGTATTTTCTGGTGCTCATGTTCCTTGTTCTTATTACTTGTACATGGGGTGGGGAAATATACTATTTATGTGACCAAACCCAAAAAATAACTCAGGTGTGTTTAGCTTAGACCCCGTATCGTGCACGCGGGTCCTAAGCCGTACCATTCATGTGCTTTCATGTACTTTCATGTGCTTTCATGTGCTTACCCCTAGCCGGTCACATAATTAGTTATATTTTAAATATTGTACACACATGTTCAGGAGATATATCATGTACTTAGTTTCTGTGATTCCTGAGATACCATGTTCTTTCATGTTCTTACATTCCATGTTCTTTCATGTACTTTACACACCATGTTCTTTCATGTACTTATTCACCATGTTCTTTTCTGTACTTTTTATGTTTTCTTGTACTTTCATATCATGTTGTCTTGTTCATTACCTAGAATTGTACTTTGCTCCGCTCCTGAATAGGATATGTTGCAGGTATGCTTGCAGGACATTGTTCTACTCTATGGGCCAGAGCCCAGGATTTAGCTGAGCAGGATGAGGCTTAGCTTGAGGCTTCAGGTTTAAATTACTTAGCTTTACTTTGAGATATTGACTTTAGAGTTCATAGCACTTTTCATTTCTGTTGATTCTGGTACATTATGATATTTGGATTTGTGGATTATGGTGATCTTTCTGGGATACGTTATAGATGCTGTGATTTTTACTTGTCTTGATTATCTGGTTAGATTTCCCTAGCTTTTGGTACAACTTACTTCATTGTGTCTAACAATAAAGGCTGGGTGTGTCCGACTCGTGTCCGATTATTCGGGAGCGGGTCATGACATGTTTTTAGTGGTGGCCCATGCAGGCCTATCCTAATGGTACCTAGGTCTTAGCGTACTATTGGGGGACTTGATTACACTAGGAAAACTTGATCACAACATAGGAAAATCGGAAAATAATGGTATATCAAGTATATTGATATTCTATAAACACTTGTTGTATTTAGGTCTAGGTTATTTTAACAGTTTTCTGTTTTTCAGATAGATCAAAAGCACGCGACACCGGAACAGTCGATCCACCTACACTTGAGGGTTACAAGCTCCCACTATCTTCTATCATTCTACTATCCCAATGGGTAGTACGCAGTTGACGAAGACGTTTCAAGAGTTCCTTGACACCAGCAGGCCGTCCTTTTCCAATCCAGACTTGCAAATACATTTTTCGAGCTAGAGAGGACTTCTGACTTCTAGACTCTTAGACCTTGGATTTCCCCGACACCGAGCGCATACTTTGCACCGAGAAGTAGATCGAGAACCTGGAGCCGCCACTGAAGACCACCCAAGTTCCCGAGGACCCAACTTCTCTGAAGATTAGAGTCACCAGTCAGGAGATCAAGAATGTAGCACAGACAATGGGACGAGACGGAAACTAAAGCTCAGAAGAGACATGAAGACTTATGACGAAGACATCAACTATCCTGAACCCGCAAAGCATCGCCACACTCAGACCACGCTTCTTCAACCCAGCAGGAGATTCAGATTCAGATGACAACCACTTGCAAATTCTGTCGTCGCCAGGACACCACTTCGAAGAGTGCCGCAAAAGACGAAAGCTATGCTTGTACTACTGATCGCCTGCCCACCAAGTCAAGGATTGCCCAGAGACCGTTGATCACACTGCCCAAGGACGAGTACGAGGAGCACCAGGACTACAGCAAGGGGACCAACCTCTTCAGATTCAACAACCATATGGAGCATTACCGCGTGGACCAGCCTACGACAGAACAGTTGAAGAAGGTTGAAGAGATTCCAGTCCCGGAAGAATACTGAAGATAGATTGAAAATAGACAATTTTTTTTTTGCATGGTTGGAGATAACCATGGATCAGAATTCCTAATCCAGTTTTTCCTTAGATTCCTCTTGCACTTAGTTTGTTCTTAAAAACCTCCTTGTTTCCTATTTAAGGATTATTAGATTTTATTCCTCTTCTGAAACCTTGGTCGCTATTCGAGATGTATTTGGAAAGTTTGTTTCCATTCTTGTTCATAACTCTGCTCTTATTCGAGATTTTCTTCCTGCTCGATAACTTTTTTCCTATGGCATTGTTTTCTAATTCAAGATTTGGTTCTACTCGAATTTTGTTCCCTATTCAGACTCTATTGATATTTAAGACTCTACTTCTGATTACATTCCTATTCAAACTTATGCCATTCAAAACCTTGTTTGAATCTTGCTTTTATTCGAGATTTCAATTGCAGATTTCATTTTCTATCTTAAAATTTTGACCCGTTCCCTATGAGATTTTATTTCTCATTCGTGAATTGTTTTTCGTTCTATTCACGATCTTCTTGATCTTGTCTCGTATTTTGAGATTTCACTTGTTCCGTATCCGCTACTTAATACCATGTTTTCATATTCATTTTTCATGACTTTGTTTTCTATTTTTTGTTTCCAACTTTGTGTCGATCTTGTTTCCTATTTGGGGTATCGCTTGTTTCATGGATATTTGTTTTCTATTCACCCATTGATTCTCTTTTCCTATTCGTAACTTGATTCCATTCGAGATTTTAAGATCATATTTCCTATTTTTGAGACTTTGTTCTGTTCGTAATTTTGTCTTATATATCCAAGATTTTTCGGACTTTGAAACTCCAGTTCCTACTCGCGACTCAATGAGCCTTGTTCCCTATTTGATGTCTTGTTTCCTCGTCAAGATTTTCTATTCAAGATTTTATTTCCTAATCACGACTTTGTTGATATTGATTTTCTAATTGAGACCTTGTATTCTATTGGAGGTTGTTTTTCCTTCGAATTTTTGTCTGAGGTTTCATTGTTAATTGAGATGTTGTTGAACCTTGTTTCCAGTACGGGATTTTATTTCTTATTTTGAAACTTGTCTCCTGTCTAATAACTTGCCTCAGTTCATCCTTCGAGACTCTGTTATCCTTTCGGGATAACGTCCCACATATGGAATCTTGTTACCATTCCAGATATCAGTTGAAATTCTGTTATAATTTGAAACTTCGTTCCCTGTCTAAAATTTTAAATCTCCCTGGTTGCCCTCTTATACTCACCGATGGGATCCCTTGTCGTCTCTTAGTACCTAATAAATCCTTGTATTCTAACAGTCAGGTAACTTCACCATTTTCGTAATTTGGACTATTGAAACTCATTTTGAATTCCTTGGAACTCTTTTGAAATTCCTAGGGATAAAGTCGAGAGGCTATTCGATGACCTACTATGGCATGATAGTTGCGCGCTGCAACCATTAGCGGGATTATGGAGACTGAGGGTTTACTGCAGCCAGTAGCGCACTGGCGAGATAGGAACTCTAAGTTGAAGTAATTTCAGACACCCAAAGGTTTTCGAGTATTGTCGAGACTTGTCATATTCTTCATATCTTGATCTCTTGGGTTGTTTCGTCAATGATTGTTGGAAAATGGATAAGGTTGATAGAGTATTCGGAGACATATTGTTATTTGAGTCACGGAGCCGAAAGTCCACTGCAGTCAGATACATACTGGCGGGGTAGGGATTCTAAGCAAAGTAATTTCAGATACCAACATGTTCTTGGATATTCTGGAGACTATATTTCCTTTTCATATGATTATTGGTTTTCGAGAATCACAAATCCTTGCATGTTCACCCTGATTTGATACTAATATCTCCTGAGTATTTCGTACGTTCCTCAAATTAACCCTTGCTAATTACCTTCTAGTATTGTATCGTTAGATCATTGATTTTCTCAAATTATACATTGCCAGATTTTGATTCCATACTTCGTTTGTGTCTTGTCTAAATTTCGATCTTAAATCATGTCTGTCTAACCATGATTTTCCTATCTTGTGCTAGCCCACTTGTGTTAAAACTATCAACTTTTGATCGTACTTAATAGTTGTGTCTTCATGATTTTGCTTCTCTGAGTTGTAATTGAAATTCCTTCCACTTCATGACTATTTGATCCTCGATCTTTGTCAAAGCGTGATATCCCAAACTTCTTGTGTATACTTGGACTCAAGGCTTAGAGCGTCATGGATTGACAAAAGCACTAGGCGGACAACAGCAGATGGTCACCGGAGTTATCAGTTAGAAGCAGAGTGTTTCTGAAGAATCTCGCCGACAAGAGGTACCATTCGTTTCGGCAGAGACGGAAGGTTCAGTCCGAGATTCAGCGGGCCTTTCGACGTGATGACGCGTATTGCCGATGTGGCATATTGACTAGCACTTCCAGCTAGCTTGGAGGGAGTGCACGACGTTTTTCACGTGTCCCAACTTCGACGCTATATTCCAGATCCGAGTCATGTGGTAGAGGTAGGTCCGAAATTGACTTACGAGGAGCAGCCAGTGGAGATCCTTGATCGCAGGGAGAAGCGCCTGCGGAACCAGACTATTCCACTTGTCTGCGTCATGTGGAGACACCACTCGCCAAGAGAGTCCACATGGGAACGCGGAGAACGAGATGCGGGAGCGCTATCCCAATCTGTTTGATTGATTTGATTGTACTCTATTTCTTTTAAAATTTTCTATTTTCAATAAATGACGGGTGTTTGGATCTTTTGTGATTTACTGAGATTTATTTTTGGGTCTTCGAATTTCGAGGACGAAATTATTTTAAGGAGGGGAGATTTGTAACTCCACTTCCCGATTTTCGAAAAAAAAAATAATTTTAATAATAGCAATTGATTTATTTGGGTTTCAAATAAAAAGTTTATTTTTATTTATTTTAATTAGTAATATGGTGATTGATATTTTAGAGGGAATAAAAATTGGGAGCAAATTTTCAAATTTGAAAAGTTGTTACAACCAATTTAGTGGTCCCCTCACCTTTGTTTTAAATAATAATAATTATAATAAAGTTTTTAACTGTTTTTTTTTACAGTTACTATAATATTTGAAAAGGGGGAGGGTTTTTCTATAAAAAAATACTGAGCGGAGGGACCTAGAGAAAATTTAGTTCAGCGGAGGGGGGGAGGCTTAGTGCAAAATTTATTTTTTTTTGTAATCGGTTTGGAGAGAGAGAGTCTCATAATTTTTCTCTCAGCAAAATTAAGCCGAAGCTCCTTCTCCTCTCATTCACGTTTTTCCTCCCTTTTCCAAAGCAAATCCCTAACCCTAATTTTCTCCTCCGGCGACTAGTGACGGCGAAAACGGGCGGCTAGGCAAGTCTTTTCCGGAGGTCTACCACGGCTGCGGCGACGCTCAACTCCGATCGACAACCCGGAGTTTCCTCGACGACGTCCTACTTGGCCGGGCGATCTTCCCAGTCGTCTTCTCCGACTCGACGACGACAGCAGGACACCTAGGCAAAACTCTGGCTCTCCATGGCGACGGTGACGAGACGGAACCACACCGGCGACTGAACGGCGGGGACGACTCCACACTCTCTCGGCAGTGCTTGGACAGAGCAATCGACTATGGCAACGACGACAAGGTGAGTTCGACTTAACTTCTGGTGGAGAGCCATCTTCTTTGAGATTTTCTCTCATGATTCGAGAGTTTATGGCCATATCCGACAATGATGTTCGACGGCGAGGCAACCTGCTTCAGTAGGGGATGAGTGTTTCGACGTTCCTTCGAGTTTCCTTTGACGACGGTGGACGTCTCTTCTTCACGACGGTGCTCGACTTCGACTCAGATTTCTGTCTCCAGCGACCCGGCGATCATCTTCTGCAACCGTGATGGCATGAGCAGTCCACCTCGACGAGAGGCAGCAGCGACTAGATCCGATCTTCTTCGACGATCGTCAATTTCAGAATGGGAACTTGTTCCTTCTTCAAGTTCGACGAACTCAATTTCGATCTATGTAAGTAGATCGCCCTCAATGATTACTTCGATCATTCTTCTTTAATCTGTGAATTTCAATTCGTCAGTATTAGATTGGATCTCCTTGAAGATTCTCCTTCTTGTAGTTTTGTTAAATTCCGAGGATGAATATATGTTCTAGTTTTTCCTTGGTCTGGAAGTAAATTCCTGCATTCTTGATGTATGAGTAATCCCTGGGTGAATTTGAACAGGACATGTTTGGATCGAATCGAGTTCTTGATTTAATCGTTGGATTGTTGTGTCCCTGAGTAGGTATCTATTTACTGATCTTGAGTTTTTCTCTTATTAAATTCGGGAGGATGCTTGAATCACTCTGGAATTAACTCCTCTGTCTATACATCTCTTCTGATGTCATGACAATTCATAGGTGCATAGTTTGTTGATTCGAGTTTGCAGTGCCGATACTCTAAACTGGATTTTCCCTGTGACCAGGTTCTTCAGGTAATCCTCTGTTTCCCTGGAATTTTATTGAGTTTATTTCAAATTTGAGGTGATGTTGGCGTGTCCCGTGGTGTATCCAAGTGCAGAGTGTCTATGGATGCTAGTCAGTGGTGTGAGTTGTGTCGGCTGTAGCAGAGTTCGTGTGTATGTGACCAAGACTTGTTCGTATCCAAGGTTGATTGTGTTCGTGTGTACCACTCGATTATGTATAAGCCCTGTAGCCGTATCCAAGTGCTGTCAAGATCATGAATACATATCAGGGATGGGTTATAGATAGAGAGACTGTTATTTGGAAATCTAGGAGTTTTTGGTTGTAATTTCTTTATCGATTAATCTGTGATAATTTGTATTTTGATTTCATTTGATTGTATATTCTTCTACAAGTCTATTGTTATCCAGGTTGTATTTTTCTATTTATATTTGTGTGTGTTTGGGGTCGCCAAACCGGTTGAGTAAAATGGAGACTTTGGCCAAGCAGGACTGTAGTATGATGGTTGGGTTGAATGGGATTGGGAGTTGCTGAGTTAGGGTGTTATTTTGGCTTTGGCTTTGAGTATTACTTTTGTCTTGGCCAATATGCATGTCAGTCCCTGTGTTGGAATTGAGCCCTATGAGGATGTGTCTGAACCATGGTTATTGACTTGACATTTGTTGGGATTACTGCCAGTAAGTCCAGATGGGATGTAGGGAGGCCAATGAAGATTTATAGTCCAGACATGTTTCAGTTGGCATTATTATGTTTTGGACTTTTAGATCATTTAATGTTTTCCTGTAAATGACCTATTGATAAATTGTATATATATGTTAGTAATATCTGTTTAGCCATTATAGATGATTATAAATAGCGACTACTTTAGCTTAATAGTTCATAAATAATTAGACAATGTTTTAGCAACTAAACTTTATTCAGACCATTGTATGGTTTACTTTGTTATAAATCTATAGATATGATTCCATTATGAAGTCATCTTAGTATTAGTTCAATCAAATTATGCATAGCTATATATATATATATATATATATATATATATATATGTATATATATATATATATATATATATATATATATATATGCTTAGCTCAATTAAACTATTTATGAGATATTTGGAAACAAATGGCTAAGTAGATATATCTAGTAACCCTATTCCGGTATACTCAGTCAAATAGCATATCTTATTAAGATTTGTTAAGTATTTCTATTAGAATATGGGAATTAGAGGATAGAGTTATGATTGGAAATAAAAGTTTTTAGATAGATAATAAGTAGAAATTAACCAACTTGTATCAAATATTACTCAGGAGGACATCTAGCCCCGATCTTCACCCGTACTTTCCTGGAGCAAGGCAAGTACATTCTATGGTCTTGTGCATTTCATTATATCCTGTGCTTTCTTGATTGACACGCTGCAACACGAGATGTATTTCTGGTGATCATGTTCCTTGTTCTTATTACTTGTACATGGGATGGAAAAATATACTATTTATGTGACCAAACCCAAGAAACAACTCAGGTGTGTTTAGCTTAGACCCCGCATCGTGCACGCGGGTCCTAAGCCGTACCATTCATGTGCTTTTATGTACTTTCATGTGCTTTCATGTGCTTACCCCTAGCCGGTCACATAATTAGTTATATTTCAAATATTGTACACACATGTTTAGGAGATATATCATGTACGTAGTTCCTGTGATTCCTGAGATACCATGTTCTTTCATGTTCTTACATTTCATGTTCTTTCATATACTTTACACACCATGTTCTTTCATGTACTTATTCACCATGTTCTTTCCTGTACTTTTCATGTTCCCTTGTACTCTCATATCATGATGTCTTGTTCATTACCTAGAATTGTACTTTGCTCCACTCCTGAATAGGATATGTTGCAGGTATGCTTGCAGGACATTGTTCTACTCTATGGACCAGAGCCCAAGATTTAGCTGAGCATGATGAGGCTTAGCTTGAGGCTTCAGGTTTAGATTACTTAGCTTTACTTTGAGATATTGACTTTAGAGTTCATAGCACTTTTTATTCATGTTGATTCTGGTACATTATGATATTTAGATTTGTGGATTATGGTGATCTTTCTGGGATACGTTATAGATGCTGTGATTTTTACTTGTCTTGATTATCTGGTTAGATTTCTCTAGCTTTTGGTACAGCTTACTTCATTGTGTCTAACAATGAAGGCTGGGCGTGTCCGACTCGTGTCCGATTATTCGGGAGCGGGTCGTGACAGATCTGGCCACGTCGGCAGACCGTAACGTGACGGTGTTGCATGCATCGCATGTAGCCATGAGCGAGTCACTGTTGAGGCTATTGGTAGTGCAAGCTTCTATGAGCGAGTTAGTGGCGCAGAGAACTTCGAGGCTGGTATCTGCCATAGATTCATCCGATGCTCGACTGACAACATTGGAGCAGATACGTCCTTCTTGTCCGTCAGCATCAACACTGACTCCACCGATGGTACTGCCTCCTCCATCGACATCAGTGACGCTTTCACAAGAGTAGTTTGACATGCTCATCTTCCATATGCACGACGATGCTCCTCCTCCTGGTCAATAATAGTCCTAGTTTGGACATATTATTCGTGTTTTCTGTGTATTAGCCCCATTCTTGGGTCTTTTATGTATTTGTTTCATACTTTTAGTGAGATTGTATGATGAGAAAGGAATATTAATTTTAGACTTTCAGACTTTTATGTATCTATTTCTTGGTACTTAGTGTAATGTCAATTTGTCATTTTCTTAAAGTTTACTTTATTATTCATATTAACTGCATGTTAATTTACCGATGTTGAGTGTTCCACCGAAGGGTCAGCAAATTCAGGAAATTCAACGGAGGGTTACTCCAGGTCTATTTTTATAAATTGTGATATATGATAAACTGCATGCAGTTTGTTTATAAATGGAAACATTTTTTTCAATTTTTTCCCAAAATAGCAACGAACATCAACACGTAGGCGGCATTGATAACATGCATCATGGCATCGCTAACCGTATCGGAAGGGTCATTACGTGGTCGTTAAACGTTGCTAAATAGCTGACATGAAAATTTTATCAAGTCATCATTGTTGTAGCAAAATGTAGCTAAATTGACGTCGTGTAGCAACACAAGGACGCTGTTGCAACGACGAATAGAGATGTATTCGTCTTCAATGACTAAGGAATACACGACCATGATTTGGTGTCGCTAAGTACGTCGCTAATTAGATTTAGCGATGTATTTTTACATATTAGCGACGTTTCACAACGTCACTAATTTGACTTATTTTGGTAGTAGTTACCTTTTTAAAATTGATCTTAAAAACTGAAACTTTGTTCGATAGTTGAATCATTTAAGTTTTATAAGATTAGCAATAAACGTTTATAGTTTTTACAACTTTAATACAATTATTCTGAAAAGTGGTTGTGAAATATGTCGTGTATAAGTCTTTCCAATGAACTTGAGTGGCTCTTGTGGTTACCGAGGAGAGGTATAAGACCGCCGCTAGGTGGCGGAAGATCAGTGGATCGAGCCATGGGGATGTATTATTCCTTCTATTTATTTGGTGGAAGTTAGGGCTAGTGGGCCCAACAAACATGCGATGAAGCGTGTACAAAGTTTCGTACGTATCGTCGGGTATCTAAAAAACAAAAAAAGACTTTCCTAAACTTTTGAAACAAATACTCAATCATATTATGTGGGTCGTTCATGGTCTTTGGTCGGATCAAGAAATTAAATAGTACTCATCGAGATTGGACTCGTCATTAGGGGGAATGTTCCGTTAGTTCGGTTTCAACCGACATAATATACTCAAATCGAAAAAAAAAAATTAAAATTCTAAATATCCAAAACCGAAACCAAACTAAAATTAGCCATAACTGAAATTGAACCGAACATGTAATCAATTTGGTTTATTCGGTTGAGCTTTTTTTTTTTCAATGACTCGGGTCCAAAGTTGATATTGTGGTTAAATTATATTAAAATTTTTTTTTTTTTTATACATATGTGTGTTGTATTTTAAAGTTATGTCCAAAATTGGACTAGTTGTTAGATTACCAAAGTTGAACTTTAAAATACATGCATAAATGTTGTTTTCAAAATATACATAAAATATTCATATTTTTAATCATAAAGTATACATAAAATTGAAGATATTGAATAATTGCATAACTCTTATTCGATTTTCGTTGATCGACCGAAACCGAAAGTCAAAATTGAAGCGAACCAAATTTTATCCAAATCGGACCAGACAACTTGTTCAGTTAGATTCAGTCCAAAATGAAATAATGTTCACCTCTACTCACTATCATCGAGAGCATGGGTGGATGCAAGCATGGATTGGGGTGGGGTGGAGCCCACCCAAAAAAAAATCTTTTACATTTTTTTTTTCATATAATTTTTTTGATTTTTTTTTATATGGGTTAACCTACTTCTAGTCTACCCAAATATATGGTAGCCTATCCTAGCTATAATTTTCGGGAGCCCCAATTACAATAAAAAAATCTATTTTCTTTGTACTCCTATGTACACCATGAGAATGACTAACATGCATGAATGTGTTGGCTCCTTTGGCTGCCTATCAAGAATTCCATACATGTTCCTCCACAACAAAAATGTTTCCATCACATTCCCACATATTCAATCAAACAAAACCCTAACACACAAAAAAACACAAAAAGAAAAAAATCTTTGAAATGTGTGGCCAATTTGGGTATGTGGCTTAGGGACATCGGACAGGTACAGAAAAAGAAAGGTGGACTTTCTTTGTTGCCAGCGTGGCATTTTCTCTTATCCCTGTCCTACGTGTCGCGCTCCCATTTGCGTCTTCTATTATCATTTTATCTTAGAAAATCGTTGTCGAATCCGGGTCGAGATCCGAACCCGCTAACGAAGTACAAGCATGTCACAGGCTCGCAGCATCTCCGTCTGTTTTGGAAAAACCACTTCGTCTGTTGCCCACCCCACCGTGGACCCCTCTCAAAATTGTACTTTCCTTGGTTCTTTTTCGTAGAAGTGCTTTACATCTACTAGATTTTCATACCAGTCCCCTTATCATTTGAGATGGCTAAATATCTTAATGGAACCTTATCTTACTCCCCACTGCTTGATTTTGTCATCATAATTTTATAAATTACACTTTTGAAACACATTTTGTTAATTTTTAAATACATCGAGATTACTTTAAAAGAATATCTAGCAATCAGGGGACGGAGTCATGACTCGTGTTAGATATGTGCCGAACAAAATTAATCAAGTCATAAAAGTTATTTTTCAGAAGGTGAGAAATAAATATTTATAGTGAACTTCACAAATAATTAAAAAAGTAGAAAGAAAGAAAATATTGAAGGTAGTTCTATTTCCAAAGGAGAATTCTAATTGAATTTCTATCCTACTTGGCATTGAATAATAAGAAAAAATTTATCATAGTAGGTAGAGTTTCCACACAGAAATTGCACAAAAAAAATCTCTAATTTCTCATAAATTTTATCATACATGTCACTGCTTAATATTAAGATAGGAGAATTTTACGATTTAGTTTGAAAGTGGGACCAATGCATAATTTCTACAAGAGTTTGTAGATGTAGAAATTCTCATAAAAAAATTTATCCTATATCAGCGTCGCCTGGACGGTAGGATAAAAATTGGAATAGAAACCACTAGAAGAATTTTTCTTTTTTCTTCTAGAAAGTGCTTCTGCCATAGAAACATGGAGATAGAAATCTCATTGAAGATGACCTAACTAACTTTACACCAAACTCAGGCCACATCTAATTTTTATTTTTCTTTATGAGTCAATCGTCAAATTGGATGAGGTCCATGAAGAGTTGAATGGACCTCAAGCAATGGTTTAGCGCAACATAACCACATCTTAGATTTTGATAATGTTTTATTATATATATATATATATATATATATATATATATATATATATATATATATATATATATATATATATATATATATATAGGCTTCTTATCAAATTTTAGGTAATCAAAAAAAAAAATTATTACAAAGGAGTGGGGGCCATGGCCCCCTTTGGCCTCAATATAGTTTCGTCCCTGCTAGCAATAAAAGATGTGAAATTGATTCTCCATGACATGAGCATAATAATGAATACCTATTCCAAAGGTAGAAATCTTTTTTTTAAAACTAAGAATATGGTATGAAAACAATGAGCATAGTTACTTGCTTGGAGGTTTCTCGAGTTCTAAAAAGTAGTAAATTAATAGTCTTGGTTGGGTATGATTGTTGCTTCAAAATGCATAAGCAAAATTAGCTTGTTAAAACAGTCTCTCTATTCATGACTTGTCCTGAAGATAAATTTATGATCATAAAATAAAACAAAAGTAGAGGAAAAATCAACTTATTATTGGGTTAAGGGGGCCCACATGTCAGTCGTTGCTCAATGGATTGAAGGATGCTTACAAGTCAGTCGCTACCCTTGTTATCAATTCGGTAAACAAAAAAAATTCAGAACGGCAAAAGTACGAGTATAAATCGTCTCAGTGCAAATAAAATATGTTAAAAAATTTGGTCGAATATTCGAAAAATAAAAATATTGAGGTTAGAAACTTTACATTCTTAAATATGTTCTCAAATTTGATTAATTAAACAGATTCCCAGCACGTTACGTTTTTGTGCCAAATTTTTTAATAATTTATACAGAACACGTTTAAATCTTCGCATGCTTAAAATTTACGTACTGATTTGGATCTGTCAAAAGTACGCAAGTATTATATGTTTGTAAAAGATACGAAAAAATTCATGTATAATACGAGTTTTGACAATGGTCGCTACTACATTATTTTTTCGTTCAAAGAAAATAGGAAACGATAAAGCCAACGGAAGCATTGTTGAAAGAGAAGTTTGGGAAGAGGGGGTCAGTGGGGTACCACCACTTGTCATATCTATACTAATATATAACACAAATACTAGGAATGTCACTAATTTTTTGGTGTAATATTTTCATATATCTACTTCTGCCGCGATGGTTTTGACATCCATGAGGATAAGAAATATATATGTGCTCTTTTATTTCTAATTAAGGCTCTTAATTTTTCTTGTGATTCAGATCATTGTCGATCGAGGAAGGCCCAGCTTGGACCCCCAAGGTCGTCTGCTCTGCGAAGCTGCTAAGAAAGTACGTCGGTCTCGAGGAGAGAGAGATATGTGCACCCGTTAACTTCTTAATATTGATCTTAAAAATAGATAGTTGGATCAAGGAAGTTTCATAACATTAGCAATAAAAACTTGATTAGCGATCCACTTTGCCCCTAGTAAATAAATAAGAATATTTTAGCAAATACCTCCACTCAATTATAGAAACTAGCATGTCTCATTTTTCTTTTTCTTTTAAATACCAAATACCCTCAGTCTTTTATATGGAACAATTAAAAATTCAAGGTATAACCCACTATTTCAACCGTTTTTTTTTT
>JANAVB010013597.1:6779660-7092160 GCA_029216955.1 Iris pallida | reverse complement strand
TTGTCATCGCGTTTTTTGTTGTTGCTAATTTCCTTGTTTGCTGCAGATCCTACATATGTAGTTGCACCGGTGTTGCAATCTCGCTCAGGCCGTGAAGACCTCAAGAAGCTTTTTGCAGGTTAGCTTTACAATATCCTTATACGTTAATTTGTACCACGCGAAACGCAAATCCTGACACTAAGAACATTTTTTTTCCTGCAGCTTGGTACCAAAGGAGGCAGATGAGGAAGATATACTCTCCTCTTCTAGAAGGATTATTGGCCCTTTACCTGGGTTTTGAATGGATCCAGGTACTTGCTAGCACTAACATTTTCAGTTAGGCCTCGTTTGGTTCGCGGAATGGAAGGGAAAGGAAATCAATTCCTTGTCATTTTCTTTTTTTTTTTTTGGAAATTTTATTTCCCATTAATTACTTCAACGTGGAAAAATGATTCCTTGCTTGGATGGATGAAATCACTTTTTTCCCTAATTTTCCTTCCATTGGGAATCACTTTCCTTTCCTCCTCAATTCCTTTGGCACCCAAACATAGAAAAGTAATCACTTTCCTTTCCCACCCCGGAGATTCCGCGAACCAAACGAGGCCTTAGTATATGTACTGGAGCGAACGAGTGCCAACTTATCAATGTTTCTGTTATATTGCAGACAGATAATATTCTTGCACCTATGATAACCCATGGCATATACTCTGCTGTGGTGCTGGGGCATGGGCTAATCAAAATTCATGATCATAGGCGTAAGCTCCGCAACAGAATCCAGCAAGTCAAGGCGGGAGCCAAGAGTCCAAATAAATGATCAGAGGCAGCTAGCTACTCATCTTCATAAATGCTCAAGACAGGCTTCTTGCAGTTGTAATCATTTAGTTTCAGCATCGAGTCACTCCTGTAAAGTAATAACATATAGAAATGCTGTATTGATGACAGTAGGTAATGTTAATAGACAGTGAGATTTGCCTCACTTGAATTTTGGAAAACATTGCAACATTTCTTATGGCAAATTCTGATAATTTACGTCTTATTTGAAAGTATTAATTTAGCAGCTGTTACACGAGCATTTCAGCTTTCCTCTTTCCATTCCCCACTAGTAATATTTGGCCATGAAATGAAGATAAAAATGACTCGCGCACCCGTGCATTCATTCTAAGAAGAAATTGTCCCCACTGCTTTACGAAGAAACGGCCTCTGGCCTTCATTTGTCGAACTTTAGTGTCTGGAAATAAATGATCAGTTCGATCATTTGCTATCCTCTTCCAATTGGGAGATGATGCTTACAAACACTTGGAAACCTTGGCACATATCAGAAAATAAGCAATACTCGTTCTTTGCATGATACGTAGCCATTATGCCTGCAAAATGAGACAATAGCATCCTCAACTCGTTTACTGAAGTTAGAATACATTCGAATGCAAAATTTGAACAGTAAGAACAGACATTTATATCAGCTTTATCATGGTAAGCTTAGGCTAATGATATGTAGCCATTATGCCTGCAAAATGAGACGAGATCAGCCTCAAGTTGTTTACTGAAGTCAGAATACATACGATACAAATGCAGAATTTGGACAGCGAGAACAGAGTTTTATATCAGCTCTATCATGGTAAGATTAAGATACAAGTAGCTTAAACTAATGAGTAACATACAGAACTGAGTAAATCTGTTGTTCAATGAAAAACAACATGCAAAGTATGAGGATGCTTAGGATGCCCTAATACTTGAGCTTCCAACTTGATTCAATTTAAGTCCCGACGTAGGATTCTTCAACCAAACTGCTACACTAATTATTAAAAAAATTCCCAAATAACCATTAAATGCATGAAAATATTTTGTACTTTCCCACACTTGTATTTTAGAATTTAGATATCCTAAGCACACTAATGCTTTCTATTCAGTAATCAAATAGTAGTGCTTACTGCAGTAATGGTTAATCCTTTTCTAGAAACATTATCCTTTGGTGCATTTGGTGGATTTCACCTGCTCCGTAAGTACCTCAGGAATGGCCAAGGTAGCAATATCCAACTTGGATGCACTCTTTGATGAAGCAAATCCTGCTCGATTATCTCTAAACATTATCTGCAATATTCCAGCTACAGATGTTCTGACAGAGGCTGAAAGTTTGCTTTGTTTTTGCTCGAGTCTAATATAACCTGTCTTACTAAGGGAATATTCGACACATCAAGCAATTTGCGACCAGGTTTTCCTTAATCTGTAAGATCTCCAACATCTTTTACCCCAATCTCCAACATCTTTTACCCCAATCTTCAGGACCCCTTAGTTTTTGGAATTATATGATAAGATGCTATTTGGAATAACTTTGAGAGCACAAACCTACTATAAATCTATCATCTTACCTTATGGAGATTTTCTTACCTTTTTTGACTAATAAGTAGGAAAGAAAGCCTGGCTCAATTTTGTAAATATTTTCTCAATCAGATTGATTTCATAAATCAATCATTACCAATATGGTTTAGGGAGATTGTCAGAACAGATATGGAACCTCGACCCTCTGTAAACTTCTATTGACACTCAGGCACCATGTAAAATATACTTCTATTTTATCCTATTTTGCCTATTTAAGTTGATCTGGATATCATGTACATGAAGTGCAATCCACTGCACAATAAGGCGCTAAGTAACGCATTACATAAAATCTCCTTAATAATTCCTGATCATGGCATCATCATACACGACTTATAAGGGTTATGCACGCAAGGTTCTATATCACCCAAATGCACCCACTGTAAAGGTATACATTTTCTATAGCAACTTCTTATTAAGCCTTTTATCTTTACAAATTATTTTATCCTATTTTGCCTATTTAAGTTGTTCTGGATATCATGTAGATGAAGTTGAATCCAGCGTGCAAGAAGGCGCTAAGTAACCCGTTACATAAAATCTCCTTAATAATTCCTGATCATGACAACATACACTAGGGCAATGCACCCAGTGTTCTATATCACCCAAATGCTTCACATCTGCTAAAGGTGTTGACCATTAGACACCCTACATTAGCCACGTAAAATCCACTAGCTCACCAGAAAAACATTTCCATCAACACACCATCCTAACCTCATATTGTGACCTGCCAACATTTCCACCCCAATGATAGCTGCACTTGTGGGATAATTTAATGATTAAACAAAATACCCAATATTTCCACCGGCTTCCATATTATGACCAACGATTGAAAACCACACTTCCATTATTCATAAAATCAACCCATGTTCACCTTCATGAAAAGAGATTGAATTTTGAGCACGCCCAAAAATCCCTCCCCAACCCCACCGACCCATCCCCGGACGCGCACATACAAGTATTCTCCCATCAGAATGGGGTCGGGTATGGAGCAAAATAAACCTCCATAAAGGATTTGACAAAGTTGAAGGATTTGACAAAGTTGGCAATTTCCTAACAAAGATAATTATGAGCATGAGAGAGCCATTCCATAAACATTGGTAGCCAATTAGCAGGTAAGTAGACGATAGAGCTACATTTTGGATATGCAAATTTAAGCTCATGCAACACAAGCACCCTAAGTTCCCTAGATTATAAAGAGTCGAGATGAAAATGTAAGATGATAAAATTTGGTATAGAGAATTCTACTGTTCTTTATGACTGACCCTGGAGGTCAAAGATTTGAATCCCCCTGAGCACGCTATGCTTCATCGTAAGGGAAGAGTCGGGAGGAAAGGTTTTTACATGGGTCGAGAATCGTGCAATGGCGGTTAGCTAAGTGGATCTTGCAGGGGATATCAGCCTGAGTCATACATTCAGGATGCCTCATACGCAAAAATCAAGGATTATCATGAAGAAAAACTGGAGCGGGACCTATGCTGAGAAGTTTGTAAGAAGACTCGGGCATATACCAGTAGTAGGACCTGGTTTTGTAACACATGTACCTTTATATATATATATATATTTTCTTTACCTTTATATATATATATATATATATATATATATATATATATATATATATATATATATATATATATATATATATAACCGGGTCCTACTCTCTAGGCTATACAAACTACTTGGCCTAGGCCCCTGCACGACGATCCTTGACTTAATTTGTGTGTGCGCACGCGCTTAGACAAACATGAGGATTAACTCCAATATCCTGTCATGGTCAAGTATGTAAGTACCACTAAAAGCACCACCTTCCTTGGTTCTTCAGTTCTCTTTTCTAAGATTACCTTCACGGTTCACCTAAGCAAACCTTTTCCTAGAAACCCTTGATGTTAAGGCATAGTCATGACGGTGCAAACCCCTGAACTTCTCAAGCCATTCATGAAAACAGAAGGAAAGAAATCCCCTGACTCACAAGACAAAACAAAGAATGTTGGAACGTAACTGATGAATTGAGTACCTCAGGATGAGGGGTTCATGGAGCTCAAAATAAGAACTTCTAGTCTTGTGCCTAAGAAGGTTTTGAATCAAAACTGATTGAGCTACATTAGGAGTGAAATCTAGAAATAAAGGAGAGACGTGATTCAAAATCATCTATTCTACACAAGCTGTTCTACTGTGACTATAACTTATTAGCTACAAGTGCTTTTGCAGGTAGACAAGGTTGCATGTGTTTGCTTGGTTTCCCCAGTGCACCTGAAACTAAATAGGTAGTAGGATCACACATTTGGTTGGTTTCACATTGTTCAGCGCAACTACGAATTTGAAGTAAAAATAATACCCGAGACGGGAGTCAGGGAGAGGGAGGGAAAGGGGAGGAGAAGGGTCACAGGTTGCAAGACCCCAAAGGAAGTAGAGGGGCAAATGTTACGTCACATGGATTGAGAACCGTCACCTTGTCCTTGCAGCATGCAGGTGTGCCTGTGTCTTGGCTACATGACAGCTTGCAGCAATAAAGCAAACTTGAAGGACAACGGACAAACCTGCAACAGCACCAGGTAGAGAATCGTGCAATGGCGGTTAGCTAAGTGGATCTTGCGGTGGATATCAGCCTGAGTCATACATTGAGGATGCCTCAGACGCAAAAATCAAGGATTATCGTGAAGAAAAACTGGAGCAAGACCTATGCTGAGAAGTTTGTAACAAGACTCACGCATAGCCCAGGTAGTAGAACTGTAGGACCTGGTTTTGTAACACATGTACCTCTCTCTCTCTCTCTCTCTCTCTCTCTCTCTCTCTCTCTCTCTCTCTCTCTCTATATATATATATATATATATATATATATATATATATATATATATATATATATATATATATACATATATATATAATTTGTGTGTGTGTGCGCACGCACGCGCTTAGACAAACAGGAGGGTAAAGTCCACTATCCTGTCATAGTTATGTCATGGTCAAGTCTGTAAGTACCACTGAAAGCACCACCTTCCTTGGCTCTTCAGTTCTCTTCCTTTTCTAAGATTACCTTCACCGTTCACCTAAGCAACTTTTTTTCTAAAAACCCTTGATGTTGAGGTGTCATCACGACGGTGCAAACCCCTGAACTTCTCAAGCCATTCATGATAACAGAAGGAAAAAAATCCCCTAACTCACAAGACAAAACAAAGAACTTTGGAATGTAACATCTGATGAATTGAGTACTCAGGATGAAGGGTTTATGGAGCTCAAAATAAAAACTTCTAGTCTTGTACCTCAGAAGGTTTTGAGTCAAAACTGATTGAGCAATTAGGAGTGAATCTAGAAATAAAGAAGAGAAGTGATTCTAAATCATGTATTGTACTGCACAAGCTGTTCTACTGTGACTATAACTTATTAGCTACTACAAGTGCTTTTTCAGGTAGACAAGGTTGCATGCATTTGGCTTGGTTTCTCCAGTGCAGTTAAAACTATGCAGGTTGTGGGATCACAAATTTTGTTGGTTTCACATCGTTCAGCGCAACTACGAATTTTAGGTAAAAATAATACCCGAGTCGGGAGTCGCAGAGGGAAAGGGGAGGAGAAGGGTCACAGGTTGCAAGACCTCAAAGGAAGTAGAGAGGCAAAGGTTACGTCACAATCGATTACTGCCGCCTTGTCCTTGCAGCATGCAGGTGTGCCTGTGTCTTGGCTACATGACAGCTTGCAGCAATAAAGCAAACTTGAAGGGCAATGGACTGTTACAGGAAACCAGAAACCTGCAACAGCATCAGGTGCTGTGTATATGCTTGCAGAGCATTCCTCTACAAGCAAATCAAACACCACCTTAGGCTAGATACTGAAACTTATCTATTGCATAGCTGATCTTTGGAAGTTTCCCACAGGCTAAAATGCATGTCCTCATAGTTCCCAGCTACATTCCAAGTCCCCCATGCCTCAAATAGATAATATAGACCTAAATTTCCTCTAAATATAAAAGTCCAACACCCATCTCATCTACTGTTTCCTAATGAAGTTTCTATAATAATTAGTACTAACCCAATATAAGAAGATAGTTCATCAGTGAAATAACAATATACAATTTAAAGCTGGTGATCCCTGAGTAGCTTCCCAAAACAAATTTGTAATAGAGTACTTAATTATTATGCAAAAGGTAATCTCAAACTGGAAAGAGATTTCTTACCATAACCAGCAGTCTGAACATCAAATCCTTCATCCTAGCAAAATGACAAGGTGAAGTTTAATATTTAATAATTATGGATGCATAGATATCAATATCCAGGAGAGAGTTTTAACCTGTAGCTCTCGAATCAATGGCAAACTTCCAGTTATTGAGTATGGTTTTACATAACCAACCACTTCCTCAGTTGCTTTGCATAAGACATGGAATCCTCGAGAATTAAGATTGCATGCAACTCCAGTCATTATAGCCTCATCAACACTGATCGTTAGCCTACAAACGACGAAGACAAATATGATTATCTTTACCAAGATAAAGAAATTATTAGATGAGTAATAATCAACCAGAATACATGTATGTTTTACCATAAACAAAAATGTTATGCTGTCAAGGTGGATAATAATTTTGTCAAGTGGACAACACAATCTATTTAGTTCACTCACTGTCTTGCACTAAGAGTTACACTAACATCTCCATTCACCATTTTATTTGTGGTGGTGAATTTTATGAATTGATAGATTTGCTTCAAAGAGAAAGGAACTAAGGAAGTATGTTGTAGCCTTCTAGGAACATTAAGCATGCCAATTTTTGTGAACATTGTTTCAAGAAAAGAAATTCCTTAAATATACAAGACATACTATCTTTTCTTTCAAACTAGATCTTGGAAAGGAATAGGGAATTTTTCACCTTCCTCTCAAATTTTCATCTGGAAGAACATATTTTGACACCGGCCCTCGTGTGGGTAGTTTCTCTATGTTGGCATTGATATCATCTACATACTCTTGTAGTTTCTTGACAACATCTGTGGTACTGCATCAGACAAAATGGGAAATCATTATCGTCTGTGCTGTTTAATTGTAATACTTAAATGTCAAAGTAACAAACATAACTAAATAATATCGTATAGTAACTATAGTACACACCTGTAGAAGGGAGTTAACCTGCAATAAGAAAGAGCACCACATTAGACGCATTTTTCCAATACTAGATGATTAGAAATGGTCAAAAACATATCGAGGAAAAAGTTCATAACAGATTGTGCAAATTTGATTAGCATTTCAGTCTTAATTAATTAAGACAGCAAACAGAAATATCACACCTTTTGATACCTCGATAAAAATGTTAATTGAACTCTCATTTTACCAATACTGGCTTCTAAGATAGAAACATTAGATCATGAAAGGGCAAATGTATGACAACTAAAACATCCAAATTTACATATTGACAATAGCTTTATGAAAGGGTATCGTAAGTCGTTAATCCCTTTATGGACCACCCTAGCCTTGATTAAACGTCTAGTCTAGTGGAAGGTTGGAACCTGAGTTGGTTAAGAGATACTTTATTAGTTCATCGAATCAAAGCACACTGTTTTGTTATCTTTATATAAATTATTTCTAGGGAAGAGAGACCATTTACTTCTGAAGTTGGTGATATCCTATTTGCAATCCCTATAAACAGTTTTATCTTTGCTTTTGTGTAACTCTTTTATCTGAGTACCATGTTGGATGTGCGACGATAAGACTTTTGTATGTAATGAAAGTATAAAATTTCTGATATCAATCACAAAATAAACTAACTGAATATGGCATGGGAAACGAGTCACTATGATATTGTATGCTGGCAGTACCCTATTTGGGTAGAAAATAAGTAACAACATGGCAGTGGTAAACACAGCATTCTATATATATTCTAGGAGACAACTCAGAAGCCAACCAGATAATAACTAAAAAACAGATAGCGAGAATATGGTCGGATGCCAGCAAGACCATGATCAAATAAATGGAGTATAGTGTTGTAAAAAATTCATAAATTGTTTTAAGTTAGAATGTCATTTAACTGAAATAAAAAGGCCATATGTACTGATGTGCTTTTATATTTGTTAGTCACTTTCTGAATAACTAGTACTCCACATGGTTAAAAGTTATATTCAGTTCTCCTATGAGATAAAGAAAACGGAAGCATGTTGTAGCAAGTTTTTTTATGAGCATGACAAAGAGAACATACCTCACATCTCCAGATATTGTACACTCAGCTGGAATCTGATTGACACCCCCTCCAGGATCTGTGACACACCACCACCACCCAAGAAAAGCAAGAATTAAGCAAATGAAACTGAATTTAAAATTACAGAAAATTGGCTTTGTGCTGAGTATCATGATGCAGTGAGCTCCAAATTTTGCCAGTTAGTGTGGGAGATACAACTTTGAACTTACAACTCCACTGGGTCGGTTTCATAGTTGATGGAGTGGCAAAGCCATAAACTTCTTCTTGGGGATGTGGAGGAAAGTCTCTATAAAAGCGTGTTTGTATCTCCTTAAGTGCTTCTGAGGCTAACTCCAAAGAGTTGATAGCCTGCACCATGAAAAAAAGAAAAGAAAAATAAAACTGATGAGTCATTACTCCAAAGATCTGACATTTACAATACTGCTCCTTGACATGACAAATACAAACTACAAGGTTCAACAGAAGAGGTACTTTTTCAGAAGTAACATATATCCTGTACCTTACTTGGGGACTACTAGCAAGCATCATAAAGGCCAACTCCTATTTACAAACATTGTGTTCATTTAAGCATGCCTTTTTTCAGGATTATAGGTAAGTGAAATACGATAAACTTCCTTCCAAGTAAAAAAGGTCTAGTGTTTAGAACTTCCAAACTAGAATCATAAACCAATTTAAATTTGTTCAGTTCTCTTGTTATGGAACAAAATCACGATCTAGATTTAGAAGACACATTTACCATAAGTATGAAAATAAAAACATAAACATCATAAATGAACTACTTTTTACCAAAATCACCAACACTAAAGAACTACTGGGAGCTAACAGAGGGAAATGATTCAACTTGAAAGTACTTGTAATGCTAACATTTAGATCATTCTTTCATTGAACAATGAAACTTCTTTCTGATAAAAGATATTTTGTGCATAAGTCCCAAACTGGAAACATACACGCATTCGACTATATTTGATAAATCTTGTTATGACAACTACAAATAGCATTTGACAACTAGAAAAATCAACCAAACTTGATCTACCTTGTGAGCAAGACCACTATGAAAGAGTTTCCCAGTAGCCCGGAGCTTCCACGCTATCATCCCTCCAGTCCCAATACATGGCTGCTTGTCTGCCGTATCAATCCAAAACCTAAAGCCAAGAAACAAATCACCACCAACAATAAAAAGAAAAATCTTATTTTTCCAAAACTTCAGCATCCAACACTCTGCTACTACTTACAGCGGCCCATTCTTGAGTTTGTTGAGGAGCCCCTCCTTGACGAGTGCATCCACCCCAATCCCCATCACAGATGAGTTCTCCTCATTCGCGATGAACACTGCCACGACCGTGTTCTTGAGCTTCGGCTTCTTCTCTCCCAGCCTCCTCATCAACTCCGTCACCAATGCCACGTGTCCGAGGCAATCGGTTGTCCCCCTCCCCCTCAGCTTATCCCCATCCACGCTTAAGGAGAACGGATCAAAGTCCTAAAATCAATAAGAAATTCAAACACCGAGAATCGAGACAACATTATATTAACACAAATTTAAGAAAAAAGACATTCCTAAGAAAATGAGGGAACGGAATTTGATCACGCATAATTGAGGTCAAGTGGAAAAAGTTCCCATTCTTTTAACTTTCCCTCACTTTCCATCCAAACCAATTGCACAGCCTAAAATGGACAGTTTTGCCAATATTATAGTTCCCAAATTTGCATTTTGAGTATAAAAATTTGTGTTTTTAACACGCGATATCATGTCACAAGAAACAAAAGTAGCATTTCTAAAGCGACATGTATGAAATTTTGTTTTCAAAACAGAATTTTTTTTAGTAACTCAAGTTCCGAGACACAATTTCCAAAACTCTCCCATGTTGGTACTATTACTTCAAAACTGCCTTTAAGAAGAAGAAAAATATTCCACACACCAAATGTGTACCTTTTGGGAACCTTTTTAGACTATATCGGCAACTCCAAATTAGCGTTGTGTCCCAGTTATCTTTCAATCCCACTTGATACTTTTTCTGTACTTTTTAGACTCCACATTTCCAAAAATAACACCACGTGTCCTAATTATATCTCAAACCCACTTGAAACTTTTTGAATACTTTTTAAAACTGTATCGGAGGCCTTGAAATAGCGCCACACGTGCAGTAAAAAAAATGTATTTAAATACCTTCAACTTTTACCACTCGCACGTTGCTACCCATAGTATTTTTATTAGCACCCATTTTGGTGTGACCATCAAATGCCAATGAAGGTTAATAGAAGCCTCAATACTACATAGTAGAGAGTATAGGAACTAGCTAATAAAAATAGTAACTTCACATATAACTTGGGGAGGTTTTTTTTCCTTCACTAATTAAATGTGTGGAATGAGAGGTTGGGTTCCCATTTCACTAATTAGAGTCTCTAATTTAGTGGTTTATGAAAGTTGTTTGTTTTTTCACTAATTAGTGGTTATATGTTTGTTTTTCAATGTCTGATTAGACATAAATTTACCTTTGTACCCTTATTATAAAGTTATACAATAAAATATTTTCCTAATGCTATGTTGAAAAATTATCTATGACAACTTTAAACTGTACTTATATCAAAATAAATTCATAAATTAAGTGAAATGTTACATTCCTAAACTATATTCACAAAACATATCATAAAAAAGTCTCGTACCACCCACAACAACTACACCATCAAAAGCAAAAAAAAAAATTACACTTTATCTTAAAATTTTGTGTGTAATTTTTCTTCCGTCTTTTCATTCATTTTTTCTTTCTTTCTTTTTTGTGTCTCCCTTTTCATACTTGATATCACCAGTGTCAATGATACGAGGAGGAAATAGTAAATTTTCAACGGGTTAATCAGGTTTTTTTACCACCAATTAGAGGTTGGGTTGCAGGAAAAAGAAAAAGAAAAGAACAGACTACAGCTTTCTTTTCCGAGCCTCTAATTAGTCGTCCAGCTCTAATATCTACTTAGATGCAAAAAAAAAGGCATTTTTGTGTGTCCAACCTCTAATTAGACTCTATTAGTGATTCACCACTAACTAGAGGTAAAAGCAAACACCCCTTATACTTTTGATACAAATAGTATTCTACTAAAAAACACTTCAAATCAAGAAAAATCGTAAATTTAGGGTTAGGGTTTTCACTGACCCAGTCGGAGGGGTCAGCGGTGACGACGTCCATGTGGCACCCGACGAAGGAGAGCACGTCCGCCGACGACCCCTCCCCGGGGTACTCGGCAATGACGTTGCCGCGTCCGTCGGCGTAGGAGACGTGGCGGACGACGAGGGGTCCCCCGCCGCCGCCGGCGGAGGTGCTGACTGGGAGGAGGCGGTCGAGGACATGGCGGGCGACGCGGTCCTCCTTGGGGACGAGGTCCGGGGGGTTGTTCTGGACGTGGCGGGACTCGGCGATGATCTTGGAGAGGAGGGAGACGTAGGAGTCGCGGTCCAGCGGGCCTAGGGTTTCCTTCAGGGACGCCATGGCTGGAGTGGAGGAGGTAGAGACAGAGAGGAGGAGAGGAAGATGCTTGGAGGGAGGAAGAAAGAAGGGGTTAGGGATCTATATATAGATAGTATAATCTTTAGCGTACCGTCTCATGTAAATGAGTTTCTTTCACACACGAAACTTGTGACTTCCAACTGAGGTTTGCAACGTGAATCAAAATTAGTAAAAATATTCATTAAATTACTGTCAATGTAGTTTTAGGTTAAGTAAAAAAAAAAAAAAAGTTTTTTTTACTAGCACTATCATTTTTACTTGGGTCTAGCCCTTACGTAGAAGCAATCCAAGAAGGTTGAACTTTTGTTGGAGACTACCCACAAGTTGCTTGGGGCTAGCCCACCCCCCAAATTTAGAGCTTTCCTGCGTCCGACTCCTCCTCCCTCCTCCACTCGTCGCAGCTCGCCTTCAACCTCCTCCTGTCGGTGCTCCTCGTGAAGCTTCACCCATGACGCCTCCGTCTCCATCTCCCTCTCCTCCGTCGTCGTCTCCGCCCCCTTCTCCGTCGACCCCTCCCTCCTCGGCTTCTTCCTCCTCTCCGACGACAACCTCCTCCAAGCCATCTACCAATCCGAGCTCCAGCAACAGGACCAAAACCCTAACCCTAGCTGCGTCATCTCCTCCACCTACGTCCGCCTCCTCTTCACCTTCCACGACCTCTCCCCCTCCTCCTCCTTCAACCGCACCTTTACCGTCGACCTCCCCGACGAGTACTCCCTCTTCTTCGCCAACTGCGCCCCCTCCTCCGCCGCCGTCACCATGTCCATCCGCACCGAGATGTACAACTCACCTCCGACGGTTCCCGCGACCCCCACTCTCTTCTTCGTCTTCTTCCTTCGCCATTCCTTTGCAAAAAAAAAAATTTGGATACACGCCCCGGCGGCATGTTGGCCATCGGAGGGAAAAAAAATAGGACTGCCAACTTAGTTGCAGTCCTACTTGCTAGAAAAATTTGGATTAGCCCCAAGTAAAAAAAATGGATGGCAAACTTGTAATATTTTTGAATATTTTTTTGGCCACCCCAAGTAAAAGTGGTAGTGCCCTTAGAAAAAGCCTAAAAAAATATACAAGTTAATATCTGAGTGAAATGGTGAATATTTTTACTCAACATTAGGGGATTCTTTCTTGAACCCATATACTTAATAGGTTTGTCGAAAAATATACGTGCCCATAGTTTTCCATGATGACGTGTATATCGTGTCATTGCTCTTCGTCCTGCTTCTATTTGTCTAACTACGATCCAAGCGAATTCAAGTGCTTGAAGAATTTATCTGTAGCTTTTAGTGGATGAACAATAATGGACTCCATGTTTATTTGTGTTTTGCTCTTGAAAAGGGTTTATAATCAGTGGCAGATCCACATGGGAAGCACTGGGTTGGGGTCCCCAATGAATTTTTCTTTTTGCCATGTTATTGTACTCTAAGTAAATTTTTGAAAGCGTTGTTTCCGAACCCCTTCATAATTGTGTCCCCAATTAATTATAATCCTAGATCTGCTAGTGTTTATAATATGAATTAAGGAGTCGTTTGGTTGGTTCGAGTAAAGACAAGGAAAGAAAATCAATTCTTTACTCTTTATCAGGACAAAGAAAATTATAATTTCTATTATTTATCTATTATTATTTTAACATCCAAACACACAAAAATAAATAAATTTTCTTTTGGTTTCTGATTTTGCAAACCAAACGTGATCTGTTTGGTTGCTTACAAATGATGTTGTTATAAACTTTTATTAGAACACTTTTGTCTATTCTCTATTAAAATAATAACATAAAGATATATTTTTTATTTAATAAAATAAATGGTGGGAGTAGTGATACGGTGGCAGGCCAAGTGGACAAGGCCTGCAGACCGGGTGCAAACCTAAGGACTGGATGTGGATGGACCGACTTGCGATCTTACATGCAAGATTATGGGTTCGAGTAAAGACAAGGAAAGAAAATCAATTCTTTGCTCTTTATTTGGACAAAGAAAATTATAATTTTTATTATTTATTTTACATCCAAACACACAAAAATAAATAAAAATAAAAATTGGTTTTTGATTTTGCAAACCAAATGTGACTTAAGGACTGTTTGGTTGCTTGCAAACGATGTTGTTATAAATTTTTATTAGAACACTTATGTCTATTCTCTATTAAAAAATAACATAAAGATATATTCTCTTTTTATTTAATAAAATAATTTGTGGGAGTAGTGATACGGTGGCAGGCGAAGTGGACAAGGTCTATGGACCGGGTGCAAACCTACGGACTGGATGTGGACGGACCGAGTTGCGAGCTTACATGCAAGGTTATGGGCCTACGAATCGAATTGTAAGTCCTTCGAGACCGAGTTGATTGACCATTGAAGCCGAGTTATCTAAGTGGACCCTTCGAAATCACCATTGAAAGTGTTCTAGCATATATATATATATATATATATATATATATATATATATATATATATATATATATATAAAGCGGATCCACCAAAGTCCTGCTTTCCCCTCTATGGTCGGATCGAGTGGACAGGAGAGAGGGGCTCGATCCAACGCATAAAGGAAAGAGGGCGAGGCTTTGGCGGAACTCCTGCTTCCATATATATATATATATATATATATATATATATATATATATATATATATATATATATATATATATATATATATATATATATATATATATCCTCCAAGGCGGTATATATATATCCTCCAAGGCAACCGGGGGAGGGGGAGGGCTCTACGGGGAGGGGGTTGGGCGTCCACCACTCCGAGACTCCCTTGGATCCGAACTTTGAATTCGGTGCAGGGTCCGGATCTCTTGGGAGCCAAACGGAGGGAGGTGGATGGACGACGGTTACGCGTCGTCGTATGGCGAAGACCGGGGGGAAGACGGGAGGCGGACAGGGTCAGGTTAGGGATCGTCGTCTCGATAATCGTCAGAACGGGACAGGGTCTCGGCCTAGCCGGGGTCCAGGGGTGTCTGCTGGGCGATCGGTGGGTTGGCGGCCTAAGGCGACCGCGACGGCCAAGGAGAAGAGTAAGGTAGTGGATCTGGATGTTCAGGGACCTGGGACTTCTCGCCCGGTGATTGTCCCGAGGCCTATTGGGACGTCCCCACGGCCTGCTGGACGGTCCTGGGCCGAGATCTGCAAACCGGTGGGGCCAACATCCCCCACATCGATGGAGTATGCCCCGCCGCTCAAGGTAGGGAGGGGTTTCCGGGCTGTGTTTCCTGTGGAGGAGATCCAGCAGGTGACAGCTTACTAGGAGAATACCCTCGTCCTGTATGTCTTGGGCAACGAGCCTTTCTACGGGCAGATCCGGGGCTATACAGCGCGTATCTGGAAGCCTAAGGGGAGTATGAAGTTATATGCTCGTGAGAACGGCTTCTATTATGTGAAGTTCGGGCTGGTGGAGGATGTCGCTAGGATCCTCCAAGGCGGCCCCTGGACGTTCGACGGCAGACTGATCATTCTCAAGGAGTGGACTCCGGAGCTGCGATGCGAGAGGGAAGTTCTGAATGCCATCCCAGTATGGATTCGATTCCCCGAGTTTCCGGTTGGGTTTTGGAGCATTCCCTTGTTGATACGACTTGCAAGTTTGGTGGGCACCCCGATCAAGGCAGATGAAGATACTACCTTTCGGACGCGGTTGATGTACGCAAGAATTTTTGTGGAGATTCGGGCAGGGGGGAGCTCCCGAAGATGGTGGAGTATGAGCTCCCTTCTAGGGAGGTGCTTACCCAGAAGGTGGAGTATGAATGTGTTCCACCTACTTGTTCACGCTATTCCTGTTTCGGGCATCTGGCCAGTGCTTGCTTAGAGGCTGGCCCTCCGGTGGAGCCTTGTATTCCTCCTCGTGAGGTCCCCGAAGCCCCCTATGATATGGATTTCAGAGATGACAATGGAGTAGAGGTCGTGGAGGGGGAGGTTACAAATTAGGTGAGTGATGGCGGTTTGAGCCTCGTTGTATCTACTCAGCTTGCTTCAACGGGTGGGGTGGTGTCCACTGGCCAGGGGCCGAGTAGTATAGTTACTAGAAGCATGGTTGCGACGGAGACTGAGACACGAGGGGAGGGTGGTTCGTCTGGAGGGCAGGTTTACTGTAGGAAGAGACGTGCTGTCGGCCTGCTGCGTGATGGCCCCTCCATGGTGGAGGGACGTACCACAGACAGAGAGGAGGCGGTGTGTGTTGACAATCATGCCTGGGTGTTGGTGCTATCTCAGGTCGTTCCCCTACAGACGGTTCCGACTGGGATGGATGAGGATCCTTTAGCGACGGATGTGGCACCTTCCCCAGGTGCCATTTTGAGAGTTTCTCAGGGGGACCCCACCTCTAATTAATTAATGTCCATTATCGCCTGGAATGTGAGGGGGTTGTGTTCGCTAGGAAGGTGGAGAGAGATTTGTGGGGTGCTCCATAGAGAAAGATGTGACATTTCTGTTATATTAGAGTCCAAGATCAAAGATGAGAAGACTCTTACTCGTCGGACCCCTTCTCATTGGGCCCAATTGCACAACATGGCTCTTTGTGACATGGCAAGGATTTGGGTTCGCTGGAATCTGAAGAGTTGGAATGGTGACTTGCTCCTGCTGACGGAGCAGCTGATTGCGATCTCCTTCGTAAACAAGGGTGGCTTCCGGTTCTTGCTGGGGGCTGTCTACGGCCACAATGACAGAAGGAGACGGGAGTCCCTATGGAGCGACATCTCCCGTATTTTATCTGTTGCTGACTCGTCGTGCCTTTCTCTTCTCTTGATCGGGGACTTCAATGCCCTTCTGCACCAAGAAGAAAAGCTGGGTGGCCGTCCGGTCCCAGATTCTATCCTCTATGATTTTCAAAGATGCCTCCTGCTTGCGGGGCTTCGGGGGTTGTCTCGCTCAGGCTGCATCTGGACTTGGCACAACAAAGCAACTCATAATAGGGTTGTTTGTCAGCTTGATCGAGCCCTGGGTAATGGGGAGTGATTCTGTTACTTCTCCACCACTCCAGCTGAGGGGCTAGCAGCTGGGACGAGCGATCATTCCCCCATCAGGGTTGGTTTTTCTGCTCGGTCTCTTGGAAAGCCCCGCCCGTTCAGATACAACAACAGTTGGTATCTCTCGGAGGGCTACCTAGAGGCTGTCGCTGATGGGCTCACTAGTGGTCAGGAGGGGACGGCTCAATTCTGTTTGGTTCGTCGTCTCAAGGCCACGAAGAGAGCCCTTAGGAGGTGGGTGAAGGGGCTGCCCAAGTCCACCTTAGAAGACAAGGAGGTGGAGTTGCGGACCTTACAACATGATATGCAGGCTGACATGCTGAATGGGGACCTGGCGGCCAGAGAGAAGGAGCTGATCGGAGAAGTCAACATCCTGAGGCTGCAGAAGGAGATTAGCTCGGCCCAGCGAGCCAAATGCTCCTGGCTGAAGGATGGCGACCGGTACTCCAAGTTCTTCTATGATGTTATCTGGACGAGACAGAATAGGAATCACATCTCCCAGCTACTTGATGCAGATGGCACTTTGGTGGGGACGTCGACTGAGATCCAGGGCGAGACTGTCAGGTACTACTCTGAGTTATATTTTCAGACTGACTACCTATCCATGTTCCTAGAGGTTGTGACGAAGAGATTGGTGACTCCATTTGGAAATAGCATTCTGCTTGCACCTGTTACATTGGAGGAGGTGGAGTCTATTGTCAAGGGGGTGGACCCCAACAAGGCTCCTGGTCCGGATGGCTTCAGCAGTGGTTTCTTCAAACGCCATTGGGACATTCTAAAGCATCAGGTACTAGAGGTGGTTCAGGAATTCTTCACCAAAGAGAAGCTCCTGAAGGAACTGAATCACACTTTCCTGACCTTGGTGCCGAAGAAGGAGGGAGCAACTGTACTGGCAGATTTTCGTCCTATTGCGTGTTGTAATTATCTTTATAAGATAATTATGCACCTTATGTGCCGACGGATGGAGGGGATCATGCAGGACTTGGTATCTCCGAATCATGCTGCATTCATCAAGGGGAGGTCGATCGCTGAGCACAGCCTCCTGGCTTATGAGATGGTGAGGGAATTTAGCAAACCTGGAGGGGAGAAGACTTGTGTTAAACTGGATTTGAGAAAGGCGTATGACATGGTCAATCAGGACTTCCTCTGTCATCTTATGTCCGCCATAGGATTCGCGGAGCACTGGGTCGCGTTGATTCGGGAGTGCATTACGTCCCCTACTTTTTTTGTTCTCATCCAGGGTGTTCCTTATGGGTACTTCCAGAGCAACCGTGGGCTTAGGCAAGGTGACCCACTATCCCCTTACCTGTTCACACTTGTTATGGAATACTTTACTTGCTTGATGGATCTCGCAGTGCACCATGGACGGTTGGTTCCTCTGTTTCGGAGGATGGACCCCCCAGTTACTCATATTAAATATGCAAATGATCTGCTAGTTTTTATCCAGCCTTCGACGGAGGGGTTGCTGACGCTTGTGACTATCATGGAAGATTTGAAGTCCGTTTCGGGTCTCCAGATGAACAGGGATAAGAGTAGGGTCTACTTCAGCTCCCTGTGTACCCGGAAAGAGGAGCGGGCTGATGTATTGGGTATCGCGAGGAGTGATCTTCCGGTGCGCTACTTAGGAGTGCCTCTTACTGTCAACTATGCACGGGATCAGGACTGCCATAGTCTGGTAGAGTATGTCCAGAGGAGAGTAGAAGGGCGGCAAGCAGCAGGTCTGTCTTTTGGCGATCGTATTGAGCTGGTCAGATCGGTGATATCGGCTGTGGCCTATTTTTGGCTGCAGTCCATCCTCCTACCTGTGGCCACTATCTGATAGTTGGAGCGGCTATGTGCCGATTTTATTTGGAGGGGAGGTATGCATACGATCTCCTGGGACCAGCTCTGTCGTCCCAGGAAGGAGGGAGGAGTGGAGCTTAGACCGTTGTTGGAGGTTAGAGAGGCTTCTGCGCTTAAGCTGGCCTGGAGATTCATCAGCGGGAGATCTCTCTGGGCGGATTGGATGTACAGCAGATACGTGAAGCAGGGCAATTTTTGGACGTGTCCTACTGATAACAACCATTCAGTCACGTTCAAGACTGTCTTGAGACACAGGGGGTGCTCAAGTCTGCCATTCGAAGGGTCGTGAAGGACGGGTCGGGTACGGACCTCTGGCGGGATCCTTGGATAGATCGGCGTTCGTTGTTGGACATCAGAGGAGCCCCGACTCATCAGGAGGACAGGCGTGGTATGACGTGCAGTCGCATCATACGTAATGGGGAGTGGAGGTCGGACTCTTATCGGTTCACTGAAGAGCTGGATGGAAGCATTTTGTCTACTATCATTGATCCGTCTTTGCCTGCGGATCGGTAGATTTGGGAGCCGACTGGAGCTTCTACAGGGACTGGGGAGTTCCAATTCCGTAGCTGCTACAACCTTATCCGGCGAGCCTTCCCGCTGAGTCCTGATTACGAGTTCGTTTGGTTCAAGGGTCTGGCCAGGAAGATGCAGTTGTGTGTTTACAAGCTTCTACTAGGCCGCCTCTTGACGAGAGATCGCCTGAGTTCGTTTGGTGTGCCGGTTCCGGATCCCAAATGTGTGCTTTGCGGTTTGGAGCCTGAATCTATAAAGCATATCTTCTTCGAGTGCACTCTGGCATGGCAGATCTAGGCGGAGCAGAGTCGTGTATTGGGTGTGTGCGCCTCCGGGAAAAGTATTGGGGACATCATCACGGTGATTCGAGATAGCAGGGATAGAGGACAGGACTAGTTCCGAACATCCAGAGTTCGTCTGGCTGCTGCTGTTTGGCATGTATGGTGGGAGCAAAACCGTCGGATCTTTGAGGGGCTGGTCACCCCTCCAGTTGGCATTCTCCATAACATCGAGTTTGATGTTAATGCTATGGAGAATTGATGAGTGATGATTGGGAGTCCCACTCTGGTTGTATGATTATGGCTTTTCATTTGGAATAAAATTCACATTTTTCCAATATATATATATATATATATATATATATATATATATATATATATATATATATATATATATATATACAAAAAAGTGACCTTTGGGGACAAACTGTCTTAAAAACTTTAATTACCGTCCCAATAAATATTTGGGACGGCCTTTGGGACGGGAATGGATGGAGCTATTAGGGTGGCGTGGCAAAAACTTTAGGGACGGATATTGCCGTCCTAATTATTGTTAAAGGATGGTTAGGCAAAACGTCTCAAAAGTTTTCAAATTTATGCTTTTGTGTGACGGTTTATTAATTCGTCCCAAAAAATAAGTTTTTATAACAGATATATTTCGTCCTAATAAATAAGGGACAAAATTTTAAAAAGTCACAAAAAAAGGAAATTACTTTTTGTTACAGTACTATAATCGTCCCAAAAATTTAACAATTGTTTAAATTATTATGGAATTACTAATTTCCTATTTATATATAAAATATATAATTGAATTTTATATACAACAAAAATTCATACAGAACTATTTAATTTAATCTCAAATGCATATCGTAGCCGCAACATTAACAAAGCGTAGCCGCAACATTAACAAAGCGATTTCTATAAAACATATTTAAAGGTAATATCACATTGTTCACAAAATGAAATCCAAGTCTTACATCACTTCGAATGTTCTTCCATTATTAGCAAAATGAACTCAAAATATTTTACATCATTAAGCATTCACTTAATTTACAAAATAAAATCTACAATTTTTTACACAAGTCCAAAACTTATTTGATTTTCCAAAGTGGCATCTCCCATCATTTGCAAAATAGGTACAAAAAGCATTGGAAGGACCTGCAAATAGAAGTAAACAAATCAGCCTCATAAAAAATAACCTGCAGATAATAAATTCTACACTTGATCTAGCATAATACAACAATCACCCCTAGTTACAGGCATGATAGCATGCTTTAGGTACTGCTAAACTGTCTATACTAATAACCTCTATGAAAAAATAACAATGGATAATATAACATCCTAATGTAGAGTTTTTTTTATAAAATATGGTAAAGCTTTCAGAATTCAATAAAAAGAAATAAAAAAAAAATCATATTGCAAAACTACCAATTCTGGCACAAGTAAATAACACAGCATAGCAAAGGCAATACACATCTCTGCTAGAAGAGCATTTGAATCCTCTAACCAGGTGAAATCCATGACATATAGAATACATTAAAAAAACCTATGTTATGAATGGCATCAATTCAAACATGTATCAAGTGAAAACTAATGCACTAAGAACACCAAAAATGTGCAAGATATTCTGGTTCAAATTAATGTAGGATCTGCTGCTTATCGGGATGCATATGACATGCATTTGAAGGCTATATGACAGCTTTTAGTTAACCTTGCAATTAAAAAAAAGACACTCCCTGGCACTTGTGTAATGCAGAAAATGGATAACTAATAGACAGAAAATAGATAAAGAAGTATATAATTCACGCAAGCTAATTAAAAGTTAGTATACAATAAGAGATTATGCATGCCAGATGTATCATTTCACTACAAAGATCACAATCACATGTGCATAACCAACTAGATCATTTTCAAGAAGCAATCTCAAAGGTAATATGCTTAAATTTGATTTTCTACTGATAGCAGGTCTTTCCTTCTGTTTTAGAGTTTGTATCTTGTATTTTCTCTTTGTTTATGATTAGAGTTACCTCCTTGTACTTTGGCAATTCACCACACGAAGAAGGAGCTGGAGCAGTGGGGGCGCTCGCCGGAGATGATTCCAGATCAGCAGTGGCGAGCCAGCGCCAACCGGGGCAGCTGGAACGAGGTCTGCCTTTTCTATCTTAACTCATTTTTTGAAGGGCTGAAGGATTCTGAGGAGGAAGAGTATGCTGGTGCTTGATATCTGTTAAGAGACACCAATGCAAAATTGTCATTCTTGAAATTCCTTGCTTCTTACTAATCAAGCTTAGCTTCTGTTGTGTCTTTTTCTTGTTGCTTTTTGTATTTTAATCCTAGACTACTGATAGCATGGTCTTAAATAACAATGTCATGACAAATGTATATAGATTGAACACATCAAATTATGTTACATAATAGATGACAATTCTGTAGAAAATGGCTTGTGCACTCCTGTTGTAGCTTATTTGTATGGAAAATAAGTCATTTGGTATATATGTATATATGCTATGTTACCAGTGTAAGATAATTTGAACATGAATTTGTATCATGTTTGTATAGAAAAGAAGTTATTTGGAAGTCTGAATACAAATAAGTTTGAAAAAATCAGAAGATGTTATTATCAAGGTTCAAAATATCGGTATCGGACCATTCCTATGAGTATCGGGATCGGCCGATACTTTAAACCATGGTTATTATTTCCATCCCACTTTACTTTCACAGCACTAGGAGATCAAAATGATGTTATTGTGTCACAATCTTTGTCCTATCAGTTTGTTCTAGGACAATAATTACAGGTTTCCAACACCTAGCAATCTATCTAGAGCAACTAACTTCTTTTATCTCCTTTGTATTCTTCTATTCAGAAATCAGTTGAGGAGCCATCTAAAACAAACCTTCATTACTTAATAGTTATATATGTATGGACATCAAGTACCAAATAAAGAAAGTCATATAACAACTTTAGAGGTGAAACTACAAATTGGTACCATTGCCCTAAATAAATATCCAAAGCCAACATCCAACGAAACCCTCCAACTGCCTACACTCAATTTGGATCATAAATTTCATATTTCACCCAAAAAAAACACAGTAACTAAGAGTGACTAGCTTACCAATTCCAAACAATTAAAGGATGTTTTCCTCTTTCGAAAACATTAGGAAACAATGGCCTAATTTGCAATTGGAACTCACCTTATCATCTAAGACTTCAGTATTTTGCCAATCCCAAACCACCAAACTAGATTTCCCTACTACCTAAAATCAACAAAGAATAACAAAAGATAGTTCACCAACAATGTACACTGGGTTCAGAAATCAAGAAATAAGAGCTAAGGCAGTTATTTGAATCAATCATGTGATGTTCAGTAATTAGAAAATTGATTTGGGGGTTTAGGTAGTTCTTTGTCCAACCTTGGTCCAGCTAGGTAGATGGATTTCAGATTTTGTAGAGACATACTAGTGTAGAGAGATTTAACAGTAGGGAATATAGGCTCCTACATATAGTTTAGCTTATAATTAGTAGGCAAACAGGTACCCCATGCTATCCCTTGTTGTGCACAGGCTTGTGCTGCACATGTGCAGGGATCTGCACAACAAAATTTTGGTAGTAGTTCCTGTGTACAGGAACAACACATGTGCATGTTTGCACATACAAATCCCTCTCCTCACTGCTGGACATTAGTCCCAGTTTACCTTCCCTTGCTCACATACACTCAAATACACACATGCAACACACCACTTATAACCCACTCTTAGCTACACTCCACTGTTAACACTGCCACATATTTTAATACACTAGATAGCACCGACTACTTTAAAATAGTGATGGAGAGACAAACAAGATACAATAGGACATGCAATCTGTTCTTAGGATAACATTACATACCAGCGATAGTAATGGAACCTTCAACCATTGACAAACCGATCCACATCCATGGCTACCAGCAGCATTGGCTACTTGGAAACACATGAATAAGCCAGAAATATGGTTAGTTATAAGTAATTGGGGCCTCAAACTCATGGAAAAGTAATTTGCGACAGAGACTTAACAATAACAATGACTTGCTTGAAAAGTAATAGGCTATAACTTTTACTTAAGTATATCAGGAAGGCGGAAAACATCCGCGAACTTGCTTACAACGTGTGCTTTGAGCTTAGTGCTAAGCTCACTCTTCATCCTCTCGAGCTCTTCCTTATGTCGAGCCTCTTGCTTAAGACGCTCAGCTTTAAGATCATTTTTATTGTCTCAATCTCTTTTGTATGTCGAGCCTCTTGCTCATCACGCTCTCTTCTTAACGCCTCAGTCTCTTCTCGTAGTTTTTTCGCGTCTTTTCGTAGTTGCTCAATTTCAGCATTCATTATTTTTTCAAGTTCTATCTGAGATGTTGAAGATTTACCACTTTGTCTTATACCCACTCCTCGCCCTAAAACTCGTCTGTGCCCATCTTGTCCAACCACTTCCGTGTAAACCTTATTCAATTGCTCCTCGTTGTCTCGTTCTTCCACGGGTAGCTCTTCAATCCGCCTTTCTAACATTTTCTATAACATGCAAGGAGATGTGTTACTTTTTGCTAATTTATAATTGACATTAAACCAAATATTTAGTATGATATATATTATAATACCTCTGTACCAGTCGCTCCGTCTTCTTCATTATAACTGCCACTTTGCCTCGAGTAGCTCTCCACATGTTGACAAGGTCGTCAAGCTTGTTTTCCAACCTCCTCTGAAGTGTTTGTACATGTTCCAAACATAAAAGTAAAACATTATACATTATCAACTAGAAAGACATGCTCTTTATAAAAAAAACACAATACAAACCTTTCTCTTTATCTCTGGAAATGATCTTCTTCCTGTTCTAGGAGGGCACAAAGTTTTCCTCGATTACCTTTGTTTGTCTCCGAAACTTTCTAAAAAATTAATGAATATTATGACTAAACTGAAATTAGCTGTTCACTACTAGTATAAATATTGATCAAGCTATTTGCTAGTTGATACCTTTGTGTCATCCAAACTCCAATATGCCACTAGCGTTGGCCATTGACTGGGCTCCACCCGGGGTGGCACTTTTTGTAAACGCTCTGCATTGGTCTCAAATTTTTGATAGAAGTCCTTCTTCACGCGGTGCTTGAAGGCTTTCCAAGAAACTCTCATCTTTCTAAAACAAATATCTTTAAAGCCATCAGGAGCATTTGTGTTTTCCTAAGAAAAAAAAAGTTAATAGTGACCCAAAAATAAAATAAAATTGAATATTTGAACCCAAGGAATACACGGTAGAAAGAGACAAAGAGAAGGAGTTACCTTCACCGATAACCAGATCATTTCGAGAGTATCCTTATCGGCCTTGCGCCAAGATAGCATTGTTAATGGGAACAGTTCGCCATTTCATGCAAGGTTACCAAGATGAGACATCAAATAATGTGCATTTTCTCCAACCGGTTGACAATCTTCATCCCAGTCTATAATTTTTCTTACTCCGCTATCCCAGTCTTTCCATGGCTTGGCGGGTCCTCTACCTTGCCTAGCGGAAGCACAACTCCCCGTAGTACCTAATAAGAAACACGAGGGAAAGACTCTTCATAATTGTAAAACACTGGACATGAGTGAGGAGTGTTAGTTAGTGGGTGTGTACAGAGTGTAATGTATATATATAATCATGAGTGCAAAATCATGAGTGAGGAGTATTAGTGGTTGTGTAAATGAGTGAGAAGTATTAGTGTACAGAGTGTATTGCTTTTACAGTAGACAACTCCCCATAGTACCATCATAAACTTGTTGTGTCTTTGAACAACAATAACAAAAAGCAGAGCTGTATACAAATCAGAAACTTGTTGTGTCTTTGGACAACTCCCCACAGACATCGAAACAAATAAGAATACAAAAACGAGTACTAATACAGTAAAGGCACAACATGGTATAATCTTATAGGTACATGTATACATGTCTATAAACGTACATATGTAGCAAAAATTAAGTGTAAAATGCATGCCTAGAGACACTCAGAAACTAGAAAGCAGAGAACCATATCTGACACATGCCGTTGTCAAGAAAGGATCATGCTACAGCCCCTACTTAGTTGTCTTGGTGCAACCTATTACAGCATTATACCCAAAGAGATTGAAGAAAAAGATAAACATTATACTTGTTGTATCTTTGAACAACAAACTTGCTTTAGAGACTCAAATAGGCTTGAACTTTCTTTATACGTAAGCCCAGCTGATGCAAGATTATACCTAGACTAACTAAATACCTAGATAGGCATGCTTAATGTTTTTAATTATGTTGATGCTACATTATAACATAGAATTGATATGTTGAGTGCGAGAGTTGGTGAATACTTACCCTTCGGTGTATTATCTACAGGCTCATCTTCGCTCTCTTCAAGGCACCGAGATGCTGATCCGGGGATGCCCAAGATATCCTCCATAAAAGAAGGTTCTAATTGAGGATCCAATGTCCTCTTCCCCTTTGCTACAACATCCTCCATATTCTGGAGAATGCGAGATGATTTACGCGTAGGACCATTGTATACAATCTGGAAATGCATAACACATATAATAATAGCATCACTCTAACAAGTTAGTAAATAAAATATTTAATTCATGATCAAATTATTTACCTTTTTCATTTTAGCACTAATAGATTCTTCATTCATATTGTTACCATCATCCAACTCATGGGCAATACGAGAAGACTTACGAGTAGGACCATTTGTAACCTGGAAGAGAATAAAAATAATAAATGATGACCGATGTTCCAACAGATTATTAAATTAAAAAACAAATTTATTACCCTTTTCACTCTAAGGACATGAGGTTCATCATTAATGTTACTACCTCCCCCGCTAAGAAAATCATCATTGTCGAGCACTCTTTGTTCATCATCTCTTTCAATTGTACTTCGTTTTCCCATCTTACTTGAACTTGTAGGAATATTCTTCTTGGGATTCATCACAAGATTTGAAGCTTCTTGCAATTGCAAAGCATCCATTTTCATTTTATTTCTATCAATATTGTCCATTCTTTTCTTCTCATATTCTGTTATGGTCCCAGGCTTGATAAACAGTTTCTTAACGTTTGACATTTTTTCCATCTATGACCTGAAAATAAATGAGATAAAATCACCCAAATAAGTAAAGTTGGTATTATTAGGCTAGAAACTAAGTGCATAATCAAATGGTATAAAGTTATACCAGTATTGGCTAGTTATACTATTGTAATGTTATACCTAGGTGTGAACAGCATGTAGATATACTACTAGCATGAAAAGTGTATGCAAAAATAGATGTATTTAGAGCTAAATCAAATGAACTAGTGTGTTGATCCTACCAGTGCACAACAAGTTAGTTTAGTGTATCAGATTTTATGTGCAGTGTGTAGATCATTTAGTGTATCCGAAATATGAGGATGGCACATCAAACAAAACTTAACCAAAAGTCTGGAATTCTATACACAGTATTTATAGCTATCAAATTAACTAGCAATAATTTGAAGTATCAGAGTTATAGGATGAACATCAGCAGTATCAATGATCAAAGGGTGATGGTCCAGATTTGAGATCGGTCAATGAGTACCAGTTTGTAATTTGCAGAATTGAAACAGTTCACAGCCAATAATTAGAACCAGGTGCAGTTATTTGAAGAACAAAAGTGCACAACAACTAGTTTAATATTTAAGAGTTTTGGTATTATTATGTTCATGAAGAGCACAACAATAGTGCAATGGTGCAAAGGAGTAGTACACAGTATCAGAAATCTGATAGTCAATTAGACAATTTGGAATGACTCCCAAAATTAATATATGTTCAGAATATTTGAAGAAAATTTAAAGAACAATTTATAATGACTAGCAAATCAATATATGTTCAGTATCAAAAAAAATATTCAAACAAAATAATTTAGAATATTTGAAGACTATTTTTTTATAGAGTTTTGGGCAATCTTTTGTGTTCAATCTTGAACTAGATCTGCAGAATATTCAATCGCTTCAATTTATTTCAATAGAATGGTCACAGACTACCAATAACATGATTGGACAAGTGAGGAGGACGGTCAAGAAAGGATCATTGCTGCTCATCATCAATCTCGTCTTGGTTATCAACACCATCACAATTAGTTGCGTCAACAACCATGCCCTCCACTCCTTGCCTAACCCAAGATCCATTATGAGCTTCATCAAAATGTTGCATGTTATAAGGTTCCACTCTATAAACTTCTAAATCTTCTAAAGTTGTTGAGTACTTATCAAATGTGTCTCGTGGTGACATCTGAACAACAACATGCCAATCGGGGTCTAGAGGGTCTTGAATGTACCAAACTTGTTCTGCTTGGGATGCTAAGATATAGGGTTCATCAATCACTATGTTCTCTTTGTATAACAAATGACTGAAGTTTACTAGAGTAAAGTTAAACTCATCCAATTTTCGGCCCACTCGTGGGTACCCAATTGCACTTAAATAACACAAACTTCATGCCATTTAAATATTTACTTTCAATGATGTCTGTCAGCTGTCCGTAGAATGTAACATCTCCTGGAAGAGGATTTCTATCTTTTCGACTAGAATAACTCATTTGTTCAGCTTTGAGGAGGACTCAACTGTTTTGAGTTTTTCTACGAACATCAACTTTCTTTGTTCGAAATCTAAAACCGTTAATAAAGTAAGAATTAAATCTCAATGCATCCTTAAGAGGACCCGAAGCTAAGCTTCTTATCTCCTCTGATATTTGTACATCGCCTTGTAAACCCTTCACCTACATTTCAAAACCATTAAATCAGAAGTTCATTAATGATATAAAAGGACCATTTTTATAATTTGTTATTTTATTCAAAGTACCAAAAAATGATATATCCACTTACATGTTCCTTAAACCAAGTGCCAAATTGTTCATTGTGAAGGCGACTAACAAGGTATTGTTGTGAAGCTTGTAGATATTTTATACTTGCGAGAGGACAACTTGAAAGAGGTAATGACTGCTTATCGTATACTCCATCACAGGGACAGGTTATAAACACAAGAAGAAATATAAATTATTACAGTTATGTTCATAGTATACCTGCAAACCCCTCCCACAAGTATCGAGCTTATACATAAACAATCCCAAGCACCTCATCCCAAGCACCTCATACCAAGCACAATAACTCTGAAGGTTCTGGAACTAGAAATACCAATATCCTATACTCATAATAAACTAGAAAAACCAATATCCGACAATTGGTAAGGAAATAGCCTATACGATTATTTACAACTGTCGCAAGTACATGAACAAAATCATGTACAAGGCCATCTCGGTCCATATATAAATGAATGAATACGAGCAGTTTCTAGCCACTTTCGCATTTCAGAACTGGACAAAGCCTGACTTGAGACTTTCTCATGCGAACCAAACAGAAGTAAGTGGGTCTTGAAGCATGACTTTCCTCAAAACCCAATTTTCAGTGAGATCTTGGCCGAACCAAGAAGCTAACTGAAACTAACACCAACTATGAAAAAATTCAAATTCTAAAGCTAAATCTAAACGGAAACCATATAAACTACGGATGACATTGAGAATATAATGGAAACTAACAAATTTTCTTTCTTTTTTGATGAAATTGAGAATATAATTGAAACTTCAACATTTATTTCAAAACTTCTAGCCAAAAATAAGATTGATTCATGCAAGGGCAGATTTATTGGTGGGCTGGGGTGGGCTCCAGCCCACCCAGCCCCAGCCCATTTTTTTTGTATTATCCTGTAATGCTCAGTCCACCAAAAGGAAGCCCGTCCAGCCCACCCATCCCATTTACGCCCGGCCGATACCAATAAGTAGGTTTAGGCATCCTAGCCCACCCTCTACTCACCCGCTTAGCTTTTCTGAGGCTCTGAGAGCCTGACAAGAGGTGACATGTAAATGAAGACCCTTTGGTGTCTGTCCCATCGCGGCGCAGTGCAACCAGGCGACCGGTCCCATCCGTTTGCCTCTGCGGCTCTGCCGCTATCGGTCCCATCTCTCTCTGTCTAGAGGTCGGAAGTCCGACTTGGAAGTCCTCTATCTTTCTAAGAAGAACGAAAGTTAGCGGCATTCATTCAGATGCCCTTGCCTAATTTTTCTTTTCAACAAGAAGATAATCTTATCTGGGTGGGTGATCTTCAACAACAACAAAAAGAAGAAACTGGGGTTTAGCGGCCTCTTCGTCCCTTGGCAACGACATTTTTTTATGTAAGATAATTTTTAGAGTTCCTGTATTAAGTGAAGGAACCCTAACCAAACTATAAGTAAGAGATACCAGAGATACAACCCCAAATCAATTTTTGCTACCCGATCATCGTTCCAGATTAGCTACACACATTAATCTCGTTCCCAATCAATAAATTTGCACAAAATTAGGCACAAGATGAGGGATACAACCTCCGATGCCCCCCTAAAACAACACAAATGAGTGAAAGAAAGAGAGGGATAAGAAATTAAGTGAAGGGGGGAGGATACAACCTCCGGTGTTGGCTCCTCCTTCTCTTTGGTTTCTTCTTCTTCCTTTCGGCTGGTCTCGATGAGGGGGGGAGGGGAAGAGAGAGAGAGAGAGTTTTAACACTATAATATACAACCTAAATATTATGGTCGAGATGAAACCAATCAACGGTTCAGATATGTTGAAAAAAATTATTAGGGCAACTTTATTAGGAACGGATCCCAAAAAATTGCCCGCCGCATTTTCGTTTTCCCGCCAAACTATTTGGGACCGAGTCAACTTCTTTTGGGACGGAACTAAATTTTAGTTAAAATAAGTTATATTATTAGGGTCCAAAGAGAAATGTGTCCAAAATAATATTACCTTGTGTCCTAAATAATGTTACCTTTTATTACTAAATAAATAACCATCCTAAATACTAATTATTTAGGACTCTTGAAAATAGTGTATCGAATAATGTCATCCCAAAAAGTTACTTATTTTGTAGTGTATATATATATATATATATATATATATATATATATATATATATATATATATATATATATATATATATATATATATACATATATATGTTGGGAATCGGATAGGCCCTCTTGCGCTCCGATACCGTGTTGGGAATCGGATACGCCCTCTTGCGCTCCGATACCGTGTCTGAGACGTTGCCGCAGCGAAAACTTAGGCCAGCCCACATGAAATAACCAACCTCCGTCTAACGGACGCCAAGCATAGATAAAGATAAGTATATGGCGGTGACTACGTCACCTGGACAAATCACAATCTCTATAACTCAGATGAAATTACAACATTGACAAAAACTAATGTTGAACCCTTTGCCCTAATATGTTCAACACCTTCGCCACACTCAAGAAGAAAAGAAAGAGATTACAATTGAAATCGCTCACCAACCCGTAGCAATCTTCCTAACCGAAGTTGACGACCCATCGATTAGATCTTTTCTTCCTTCTGTCTTGAATGGCGAAGTCCTAAGAGAAAAGTGCGAAACTTTCTCTTATATTTCCTGTGGACGAACACCTCGAATTTTTACTTTTGTGCTATGCTTTGTGCCTCCACCCTCACCCCATATATATAGGATGAGAAAAACCTATTTTAGGTCATAATAGGATTTCTTAAATAGGAAGCCCTCAAATAAGAATTCTACTACACCTAAAATAGCCCATCAACATCCTATTTTAGATTATAATAGGATCTCTTAAATAGGAAACCATCAAATAAGAATCCTATTATATCTAAAATAGCCCAGCACTAATTATGGACATCCAAATCAAATTAAATCAAATATTTAATCATATTTGGACTCCTTAAATATGCTTTTACCAAATCCAGACTGGACTCCAACAATCTCTCCCTCCAGTCTGATAAGAGGGTGTTGACCCCATGGCTCCTCAACTGAACTCCATGCCTGTCGTCATGCGACAAAGTTCCTGCTCCCCCATGTCACTGATCTTCGATCCCCCGAGCTGCTTATCATCTTCCTTTGTCTCCATCTCCTCGACCGTCACATCGACGCTAGCTGCCATGCGTAGCACCTCTTACACCACTGGGATCCTGCCGATATCAATAACACGATCAAGACCGAATTCACTAACGATCAGTCTTACCGTAAGTCTCGGCTGCCTGTCCTCGACTTCTATCTTCCACCGAAAAGTGTTAACATTCCGATGAGGATCTTCATCCTTGGCTGGCCCAACCAAGTAGACGGTGCGGTCCTCCTAAGATTCAAACTCCTGAACCTGCCCACCTTCGTGTCTGAACTTGAAGCTCCCCCATACACATACGTCCTCGAACAGAACATCACGAGCTGTGCATGTCGTCGATGACCCACAACTCTTCCTGAACTGTGTGAATGATGATGCTCCCGCCTCAGATTGAGTTTGTTGCAAACCTTGATCTTCTTCCTGGCTTCGAACTGCTGAAACCAATGTCGCTCCGTGAAGCTTTGGCAAACCATCCGTCGCCAAAACTGGATCCGTAGAGCAACCCCGATCTGGAGATCGACCAGTTGTCATGGGACTGACAGACTGACCCTCTATCTTTGACTCATGTCACGACCCACACGCTAGAGTTAGGACACGAAAACGTAACAACGTCCAGCCTACACCGCAGTGTCGGCGGTAGAACGCTGTCCTAGGTCTCAGTATATCTAACAGTATAAGACTAAACAGTTTATACTCCCCGAATGGGGGTGACATAGCAGAATGTAAACTCAATCACGTCTAAGGTAGAGCATAAAGGAAGATAGATAAAACATGAAATCGAAAAGAGATACAACAGATAGAAGTCTAAGTGTCTAAGATACAAACTCAGAATACATCTCAAAACCCAAATACAGTAATCCATAAATACAACTCAAGATGACTGAAAATAAACTATAAGCAAAAACCCTAGCTATCTATGCAACCTCTACTGTCTCCTCTAGGCTAGCAGGCAACCTCCAGGCTATCTGTAAAATTTATCAACAGGTCCAGTCAGGACAGGAGCGAGCACAGTACATCTCAACAGTTCATAGCAGGTTAGAAAATATATTCATGCAGTAAAGTAAGATATAAATACTGAAGAAAATGCAGTATGTAAACAGAGAGAGAACTGTAATAGAAATATCTACTATATATAGAGAACTAATAGTGACTAGTGAGTCAGAGTAAAATATAAACATGTTAATAGCATAGGAGATTCATGACTACAGCTAAGAGAGTGATTCATGACTACAGCTACTTGGATAATATTCACATGTCTATTTCTACTCCCCCATCCCCAATCAATACACAAAGATCTGTTCAAGTTATGTTAAGATTCGTGAAACTTCACATGGCTCATAAAATGAGTGATACGTGAAGGTAATTCATAATAGCTCTGTGAACATGAAAGTACATGTGTCACAAGCGATTCATGAATCAGAGGAAGCATGGAGATACGTGATGATTCGTGAAACGCACAGAACATGCAGTATCCGATGCTCTCGAGGGGGATAACATCTCATGAAAAGATCCATATAGTACCAATCCGTGTGACCAACGTGACAGTATCAAGTAAAGTAATTTAAAGCAGAAAAATAATTCTAAGCAGGATATGAAATGATCAGAGAATGTACTCGTCTGATATCTGAATGTCCAAGGTAAAGATACTATCCGAGGAGAGGTGTCTGGCTCCTAATTAGAACCGCACAAGTCATAACATGTCCAGAAGGGTAATATAAAGCACTATAATGCATTCTACATGAATCTAGGTCAAACTAGGCCAAAGTCAATCCTTGGTCAACTCTGGTCAACTGCACTAGTCAAACTAGGTCAAACGAGGTCATATCCTAACCCAGCAAGTCTTACTAGGCCTAACCAAGACTATCCTAGCAAGCACACATCAATATAAGGATATACAAGCCAACATACATCCAACTCTATATAGCATGCAATTATTCAATACTCAAATAGGCAAGAATTCACATTGAATATACACTAGGTAATCTATTACTTTAAGCTATATATGTCTACACATATATACACATGCATATATTGGTATTCAACATTAGGTCTATAATCATGTCATTTCAAATGGTTATATAAACTTATATATTATAACACAATATGCTAACATATATATAATATACATACATAGCTAAGTTAACTATATTCATAAATACTTATTTAAGAGGCTATGTGTGTGTATGTGAACATGGCAAAGGGGCAAGTGAGGGTTAAATGGGCATACATAGTGTATACATATCAAAGAGTGTCAAAGTGTAAGTGAACAAAGTGTCAAGTGTGATAGTGTCAACATAGTGTAAGGGGTACATGAGGTAATATAGGATTTGTGTTAACATAGAACATTACATCTCATTAACTTGTATATTACATACATTACATCTATTATTACATTATATTCATGCTTGCATTCATTCATCATTCATTTATTCTCTTGCACCACTATATGCACCATACATTACATACTATGGAACCTACATATTCATTACAAGCCATACTTATACATGCTTACATTAGATAGGATACTTATACCTCATACATCATTTATTTAAACATTTACTCATGCTTGCATTCTCTATTTAATTACATAATGTATATACATTAACATGGGTTAAAATCAAATAGAATATTATATTACACACAAGGGTGCATAAAATGTATATGCCGAAAAGTAACTCCTACTAATAATTAATACTGTACCATCTCAGCATGAATTAAAATCTAGGATTAAAGTATGTTATAGATCTATGTGTTAGCTTTCCGAAACTTCAAACAGATCGCGTTTTCGTTTCCGGAAAACTCCCGAAATCGCGAAAACACCAAGAACACGTTTGTCTTTCGTACAGCTGACACTCAAATAATTCTCCAGAAAGTTACAAAAAGAATTAGGCCTATTAATACATGTTTTTGGAAATTTAACTTCAATACGCTTCTTTTAAAAAAAATAGGAGATTAAACCGAGCTTTGAGCTAGAAGTTATGACATTTCTAAGTTAGGGCTGAAATTAAAAACGTGGATAAAAATTATGACAGATTTGGGTAGTTTGAGACAAAAGAACACAAGTATATAACATAATATATCAAGAACTCACTCTCTACACTAATATATATATATATGAGACACTATAGAACACATCTCCAATACAAAAATATGAGATTAAACATGTAATAATTCATTCATACATAACAACAACACATAGTGTGTCCAAATTTGGGGTTTTCCCACATGGACACAACCACAACACAAAGGACATTCCTATGACCTCCAAATGGACACAAAATAGATACAAATGGAGATACAACCATGGGGGTCATTCTTATGGGTTTAAAATAGACCTATATGTATGAGGAAATGAAAAGGAGAAGGGATTTATACCTCCCGGTAGATCGAATCGAAGAAAAGCCTTTCCGGAGCGACACCGACACGTAGAGATTCCAAAAGGACACGAACGAGCTTCGAATCCTCCCAAACTTGGGTAGCTTCCTCCATGGCTAGAATGGAGAAGGAAAGAAGAGGATTTGGTGGCGAAATGGAAGAATTTGGTAGAGAAATTGCTAGGGATTGCTCTCTAGGAATTTGGGGAAGAACAAGAGAGAGAGTGTGGATGAGAATAATGAAATAAACTTGAGCCTATCCTCTCCTAAAGTGGCTGGGGGGCTATTTGTCCTATTATGGTAAGGTCCAAAATGCCCCCACTAACCTATTCTATGAGTATTAGGAAAGGGCTAATTGGTTGGGGCTAAATTAGTCATTCTAAAGTCTCTAATCACACTAACCTTATTCATAATAATTAGTCTAACCTCTAACTAAAATATTTCTATCATGTGGACTAAAATTAATATCATGTGGGCCATGCCTAACTAGTGTGTGGGTCCCACTAGAGTCAAACTACCCCTGGGTCCCCGTTTTAAGTCGGATTGAGTTGAAATTCGAACCCGACTCAAATAACCCCAAAACAATATCATAAATAATAAAATAATATCAAAATAATTCAAAGAGGTCAAATACAAAAATATCCTTAGGCCAAAAATGACATTAAAATATTATAATCACATGGTTAGGCTCTAGGTCAAACAGTCTCTAGGGTTTCACTAGCAAAACGTCAAAACCACAAGTCATTGATTTAAATAATTTTAAAATAATTTAAAATCACCAAAAATCATATCATGAATTAAATATTATTATTAAAATAATTATAATCACAAAATTTCAAAATTATCCTCATTTGGGAAACTGGGTGCTACAACTCTACCCACCTTAGAAAAATTTCGTCCTCGAAATTTAAGATCGATAGTACTCCTTCTAGAGCCTCTAACCTACCCAATATCTAAGGTAACACTTCCTAACACTGGAATAATAAACGAACATCTAGAAAGTATCAATCTAGGAATACCTCCAATACTGCTCTGCTGTACGGCGGTAATGGAACTTCAATAAAATATGGACTGGAACCTATATCCAAGGGACTGGACCTATTTTAAAGTGGTCTTAACTAAGGATGAAAAGGAACTGATCATAGGCTATAGGTATGCTCAAACTATTATCTTCCTATTGACCATCTATTAATACATTCTATTACCATAGGAACGATGCATTACTAAGACATATAGGCCCCTATCTCTCATAACACATTTATACTCACCAAAAGACTAGTACATCCTATCAAGGCTGATATTATAATCTCTCATAAATCTCATAAGCTACATGTTTAGAGACACATATCCCCACATCAAGGACTAACCTATATATATCTACAACTGATACTAATGGGGTGACGTCCCTATTTTCCAACAATTAAGGTCTAATTTTTTTTTCTAAATCATGCGATTTGAAGGAATAGTATACAAGGTCAGGGCATACCGTAGCAGTTGGAAGTCTCACCTAGGTATACTAATCATTCTAGGTCAAAACAGTACTATGGTATCAACACACAAACAATCTAGGGTATCCTAATTGAGAAGGTAAGGGAACAATAATCATCAAGATTGTAGGGCTGTCTACCATCCTATATAAAAATTGGTCATTAACAAGCAACTAAAAGATTATTAAAAGGTTACTATTCTATAAAATGGCAAAAATTAAAATTTAGGCACAACAAATCACAAATAGATTTTTGTCTTGATACGATCTAAGTTGATCAATTTCGGGATAAAACGAGATTTGGGCAAGAAGGGAAATCAATGAAATCAAAGTATGAGCACGAGCATCCAATGATGGAGGTTCAGGTCATGATTAAATTTAATTCGACTGAGTACGAATACGAGGTTCATAGACGATGAAAAGATTTCAAGGAGAATTGTCAAGGCTGTCGCGAATGAGACTCTAGGATCAAGTTTAACTATGTCTCCATTCACGTAGATTGATATATAAAAAAGCGAACCAAAGTGCAATAGGTTGATCAGACCATCATGTACAGGTTCTGATTAGACAATATGTTAGTGGGTGGTCACCCAATAAAATATGTCATGACCAAGCTCGAAAATAGATAAGCTTGCAAAACTAAGGCTAATTTAGCAGCACAAGTTATAAGGGTGGTAATGATGAAAGAAATTACATAGTCCAAGTTTCTTAACCAACGGGTCAAGTAATCAGATAAGGTACAAGGTTAAGCATCTAAGAAAACAAGCAGAACACCATCACATGTCGGGTCGAAAGAATTGAGTCAAGGCTGGATTTCTAATTGAAATAAGAAGAAATTTAGTATAATGATAGAGGTTATAGTTTAGCCAGTTGACCAGAAAATCATATCAAGAAAATAGAGTACAAGAAGACGGGTTTTAGTGGGACATGATATACCTACACGAAGGTGAGCTCGTCTAGGTCTTGCATATAAGGTTTGTTGGAGGGTAACTGCTAGTATTACATTCCGAATATCAAAGTCATGATAAGGAACGTCAAGGATCTCAATTAGAAAGTGGGAGTTCAAGAGGTGGTAATTAATGCACAAAAATAATGAAGATCGAGTTAGTCATCTGCTTCTGATACTCTTAAGTTCATTTGGTCATAACTTGCCAATCATATATTTACCTCACCAGTCTCCATATAAAAATTTAACCTTTACTTAAACCCTTACCATGACTACCGTAGGCAATTCCCAATTTCCAAACATCACTCTTGAAGCACAGCCCTCACATTTAGGAATCAACATTAACCATTTATTTAAATTTCCAAGTTCTTTCATCTTGTCTTAAATTTGACCCAAAACCTCTAAATCCCGTTTATGAATTCCTTGAACTTATTCAAATTGTTCTCCTCGTATTACTTAATTTAAATCTCTACGCCTTACAAAACTTATCTTTCATCATAAAATCAACTTCCGTATTTTCTTCGACATACACCCTTGAATATTATTCTCCTAAAAATATTTCACAACAATCTCTAAACTTCCATAACTCTGTGCTCTCTCTATCCCTAGTCATTTCCTCGCAACAACTTGTTTAATATCCTTATTAAACACAATTAACTTCTCTTTTCCATTACTAACCTTCTACATAGCCTCAGAGTAAAAGTTTTCCCCAGAATCAATAACCAAGATTTTCTAAGTTCTCAAAACTATGTTGACCTCTGATATCCTCATTAGTTTTGAATACACCTATAAACTATCTCATAACCCCAAAATTTCTCTAAATGTAATTATTTCCAGATTGGCAGTATACATCTCCTTTTTCTATTCGAGACCTTTACCACATTTCTATCTAAAGTTTCCATATGGAACACTCCACATTTGATTTCCTTTAGATCATCATAAAATAACCAGTTACGTCTTCTCTGAGCTACATAATTTACGTCACTTCCTTAGCCTTCCCCATGTAAAAGATACGAAGATTCAAGGATTTCGAAGTACATCTGGTAGGGACGACAAGATATGGGTAATTAATTTAATGAGACAGAGTTTAAGATAAGAGGTAAATAAGAATGCAAGGGAATAATAGCGAGAAAGAATAATGAAATATGTTCCTTCTCATCGGTTCAAACGAGAGGAACCCATCAAGCTTAAATTCAATAGCAAGGAATGAGGGTAAATCCAAACAAGAGGAAAAGGAATTCCAATTGAAGTTCAAAATGAGTTTCTCAGGGGTCGTCCCAGAAATCTCTCAAAGAATCCTAAGTGTGATTGAGTACCTTGGATTTGAAAATATTAATCTAAATAAAAATTAAATCAACAACTACAAAATTTTATCAAAATTATCAACTAATACCAGGATTCAAAGTTCTATAATGAATCCACAAAATCAAATTCAAATCAAGGAAAAAGGTGAATCAAAACAAGGAAAAGGAGTTTAAATCGGAATTCAAAATGAGATTCTCAAGGGTCATCCCAGGAATCCTAACAGTGATTGAGTATCCTCTCATCCTAACACCTTAATTTATATATCCTATAGCAGGCTTATAGTAGTACAATTAAGTCGCTGCGCTACTACGAAATCGTACTAATGCGAATCTCGACCTGCATGGGCCACTACTAAAACCGTGTCATGACCCGCACTCTAGAGTTAGGACACGAGAACGTAACAACACTACAACAAAATAGATAAATAATGACACTTTCTTTACGACACTTTCTAACTAAGTGTCATTATTTTTTTCTTGTGATGTCAGTATACTAAAAAGTGTCATTATAATTTAATATTTATCATCATCTATGTCACTTTCTAAAAAGTGTCATTAACCTAATTTTAACAACACTTTTAATACAAGTTTTGAATGTCGTATAAAATATTATACTAAACACAACACTTGGTAGGTGTCTTCTAAATATTTATTTTCCCCCCAAAAGAATTCGTTTACCGCAACTTTCCCAAAATTTGGCGCTCACCCCGCGGTCCCAAATAAGCCCATATAATTCTTCTTCCCTTTTTTCACCAGATATTCTCTCTCCCCAAACTTTTTCCCTCTCTTTCTCTCCATCGGCAGGAGGGATCTCTCCCCAAACTTTTTCCCTCTCTTTCTCTCCATCGGCAGGAGCAAGCTCTCCCCAAACTCTTTCTCTCCATCGGCAGGAGCGATCTCAGCTCTCTCTCTCTTATGTTGGCTAGAGCAGAGATTTCGATCGTCGTCGGCGCCACCATCTCAGCTGGAGCCGGCGGTCATCTCTATCACAAGTCTAGGTCATCCCTCTCTTTGTTTCTTTATGTATTATGTAGGGTTTTATAAGCACAATAATTGGGGATTTTGGAATCGATGATGGTTTTCCTTCTTTTGTTAGGGTTTAGAAGATGAATCGATCATTATCTAGGATTTTCTTTCTTGATATTGTTTTTTTTGGATCTTTTGTGAATTTTTTTTTCTCATCTTTTCATTTTTTAAGAATTTTTACTTGTACCATATGGCCATTAGCGCGATTCTGTGTAATTGTTGTGATTTTTTTAAGAATTTTTACTTGCAGCACAGGGTTTAGAAGATTTAGAAGAATAATTTTTCTGATATATATAACAGTAGAAGCGAGAGGAAGGGAAAAAATTCTAGCCGTTTCTTTTTCATCGGATCACTGTTCCAATCTCGCGCGGAGGTGAGGAAAACCCTAACTTTTTTTCTTCCAAATTGTTAGATCTGATGTTATTATTCAAATTTATTGTTAATTTCTCTCTGATACTGGGATTTGGGCCCAAAATTTGGGGGTAATTCCCATTTTTGAGTTGTAATTATTGATCCAATTGTTAGAATTTGGTTGGAAATGTTGACTAGTGGTTGGTGGAACTGGAATTATTGCTAATTGCTGTAGAAATTTGTTTGAGATCCTAGATATGTCAAAAAGATCCGGTCTTCATGGTTGGGGAGTGTTGTTTGGATCCGGTCTTAATGTGAAGAATATGATATGGTTTTTTAGATGGAATATTAGATGGTTCATCTAATTCTGAAAAGGTTGGGAACTGTTGTTCTTTATAGTATTTACACTTGTGAGCTCTGATTCTTATCGTATATTGAATGCTAAGCATTTATGTTTTAAATACCTCACTTCTAAGTTATTAGTTGGTCCTTCATTATAATGTTCCTTTTGGAATATCTTATGGTGAGCAATTAGCCAGTCACATAATGGCCAATTAGCTATTTTCTGTGTGATTGGTCAGTTAGCTCACCTATAGTGATCCTAAAATGTTTTCATTAGATACCTCAATTAAAATTTGTTAGTTGATCCTTCATTATAATGTTTCATTGTAATGTTCCTTTTGGAATATCTTATGGCGAGCAATTAGCTTTCATATAATGGTCAATTAGGCTATTTTTTGTGTGATTGGTCAGTTAGCTCGCCTATAGTGATGTACTGGAGGTTTTGCATTGGAAGCCTAAAATATTTCCATTAGATACCTCGCTTAAATTTTTGTTAGTTGATCTGTAAATTGATTTCTGTACTATAATATTTTAGAAGGCAACTTTAAGGGATAGTTCTTTTTTTTCCTGAAGATTTGTATGCATAGATTATTGTCAATGAGAAAAGTCATCTTGTGTAATATAGAAATATCTAAACCCTTTCAGTTGATGTTGTTGACAATATATCTTACAAGGCACTTTAGTTTTCTATTAGAAACTTGATTTGTTTTCTATTAGAAACTCCACTAGACCTATACAATGTATTGCTCATATTTACCAAAAACTTGATTTGTTTTCTATTAGAAACTCCACTTTAGTTTAGTTAATTGCTTCCAGAAATTTTATAATGTTTAATTTTGTCACTTGCATTAGTTGATCTGTTATGTCATTTATGAAGCACTTTGGTCCTGAAGTCAGTCCATAGCCTGCTCACTCTCTAGGTCTTATGACTCTTTATCTTATTACCTTGAATTATTGACACTACGCCTTTCTGGTTTCTGGTTGGGTGAGACAGTTATAATACTCATGATCAAATCACATGTTTGTCCGAAATGGATAGGCATAACTGTTATTTGTAAAGTGATCCTATCTTCGATGAATTGACCATTACCTTCACAAGAATTAATTCACATTTACTTATTAAATTTTCAAGATATTGGATAGCTTTTCTTGTGGTGATCCTATCTTCAATGATTTGACCATTACCTTCACAAGAATTAATTCACATTTACTTATTAAATTTTCAAGATGTTGGATAGCTTTTCTTGTGGAATGCAGCTGAATAACATTTTCTTTTCTTTTTTGTATGTTTTAGTTGGTGACGTAACAAATATCTATTACATGCCTTATATGTTCTAGAGCGATTGATTATATGTTCGTGTCCATAAATTAGGAATTGGAGTTAGTTGCCAGGAAGATAGTTAAAATGTGTAATATATCACACCAGATCTTTTGATGAAGTGCAATAGTCTGTCCAATTTTCGGTGCCAGCTCAAATTATGTTCCTTTATCTATAGGTAGTTTCTACCTTCTGTCCTCAGTATTTTTTGGCGAGAACATTAATTGCTTTTCTTTCCAGCTTGTGTTGCTCATGATATTGCAGATGCGCCTTCTGTTCTACACATTTGCTAATTATTAATACTTGATTGCTTCTTACTCTTGATCCTAATTTTGTTACAAATGTTGTGCTCTTGTTGATGTCTATGCCGTTACAACTTGATACAGATTGATCCAACTTGATACAGATTGATCCAACTTGTTACAAATGTTGTGCTTCTTTGTCATATATCCTTAGCTATAGAATTTTAGAGGAATCTGAAATTAGTATGTAGATGTGAACAAATGTCTTTCCTGCTCTCTTGTTACTATTATGATCACCCATCACCACCACCACCAACAGATCTTTATGAAGATGAATAGGAGGTTACCCTATGATGTGGGAATGGTCATACCATAACCACCTGGAATTTTGTGGTTATGACAAGTTTTTGAGGAAATTATATTGTTCTTGCTTGCTTCACTTTCAAATACCATAACCACCTGGAATTTTGTAGTTCACATTTTTCTATATTTTTAATTACATGTAATTGTTGCTTATCTATACAATACACTCACTTTCATTCTTAGTGTCTATGATAGGTCATTTTGGTTGAGATTGTATTAGCAGCCAACGATGTCACTAAATTTGGTTGTTAAGGATGGATAAAACATGGATTAATTACTCCAGGTTATTTTAAATTTTCTTGATTTATCTTTACTTTTAAGCTATCAAATATATAAATAATTATATAAATTATAGTTTTTTTTTGTAGGTCTAGTGATAAGTACCTAGAAGGAGTGAAGAAATTTATAGCAAATGCTAAGAAGCATGCCATGAATCCTGATAGGGTCGTATGTCCTTGTAAAGAATGCAAAGTTGAAAAGTCACAAAAAAATGATGTAGTATTTGATCACTTGGTCCGAATTGGTTTTGATCCTTCATATCAATTTTGGGTTCTTCACGGGGAAGACCTAGGTGGTTTTGAACAAAATGAGACTTCTGAGTTGCCAGATGCTCATAGGATGTACTATGATGCATATATTCCTTCTGCTGGAGATTCAGAGGCTACTGAGGGTATGAATATGAATGTAGATGAGGCTTTTAGAAAAAAATTGGAAGAAGCTGAAGCTCCTTTGTATCCAAGTTGTACCAAGTACACAAAGATGTCAGCAATCATTACTCTTTACAAGCATAAGGCTACAAATGGGTTGTCAGATAAAGCATTTAATGAACTTCTTGAGATTTTGCAAGATATGTTACCAGAGGAAAACAATATTCCAGATTCATTATACACGGTAAAGAAGTTCCTAAAAGAGTTTGATTTAGGATATGAGAAGATACATGCTTGTGTCAATGATTGTTGCTTATTTAGAAAAGAGAAAGAGCACCTGGATACATGTCCCATATGTGGTTCTTCACGTTGGAAAGTAAATCTAAGGACAAGCAAGATCAGGAAGGGAGTGCCTGCAAAAGTTTTGCGATACTTTCCAATAATACCAAGATTGAAAAGGATTTTTATGTCCAAAGATAAGGCAGAGCAATTGACTTGGCACTCCACCCACCACAGTCAAGATGGAACGATGCGACATCCAGTAGACTCGGTTGTGTGGGATGTTATTGATAAAAAATGGCCCGATTTTGCTTCAGATCCAAGAAATCTTAGGCTTGGGCTATCATCAGATGGCTTTAATCCTTACAAAAAATCTCAGTACCCAATACATTATGTGGCCAGTCTTGCTATGTATATACAATCTGCCTCCCAATGTATGTATGTTGCAAGAAAATTTGATGTTGACTTTACTTATTCCTGGCAAAGATGAACCTGGAAATGACATAGACGTATACCTTGAACCACTTATTGATGACTTGAAGGAGCTTTGGAGCAATGGCGTGGAGGCATATGATGCATTTACTAAGTCTTTATTTAATATGAAAGCTATTTTGATGTGGACAATCAATGATTTTCCAGCTTATGGTAATTTGGCTGGTTGTACAACAAAAGGAAAACTTGCATGTCCTATATGTGGTCCTAATACATGTTCTCGATACTTAAAGAAGTCACATAAGACTGTGTACATGTCTCACAGGCGTTTTCTTCCACCTAGTCACTTGTGGCGTGATAGGGCTAGCTGGTTTGACGGAACAAAAGAAAAAGGACTCCCACCAAGACCATTGACTAACAATGAAATTTTAAGTGCTGTAAATGAAGTTCAAAATGTGTGGGGAAAGAGCAAGAAAAAGAAAAGAAAGAACAACGATCCTCCTAAAATGTGGAAAAAGAAGTCAATATTTTTTCAACTACCATATTGGGAGGTAAATTATTTTTCACTATAATACTCATTTTTTAGTTAGTTCTATTATAATAGCTTAATTTTTTTTAGGAACTTAGTCTATTTTTTATTGTATCACAGGCTATACCGTTGCGTCACAACTTGGATGTGATGCATATTGAGAAGAATGTTTGCCAAAGCATTTTAGGAACACTATTGAATATTAAAGGACATACGAAGGATGGATTACAGTCTCGTGGAGATTTAGCAGACATGAACATTAGGCATGACTTATATGCAGAACCAAGAGGGCAAAGATTTTTTCTTCCGCCAGCACCTTACACACTATCAAAAGCTGAGAAGCAAATCTTTTGTAAGAGATTGTTTGATTTGAAGTTACCTGATGGTTATAGTTCAAATATTAGCAGTTGTGTCAAGCTTAAAGAATGCAAGATTATTGGTCTCAAGTCTCATGATTATTGTCACGACCTGCACCCTAGAGTAAGGGCACGAGACGTAAATACGTCCAGCCTACGCCGCAGTATCGGCGGTAGAACGCTGTCCTAGGTCACAACATCTAACAGTGTAAATATCTATACAGTTTATATTCCCCGAACGGGGTATCACAGTAATAATAACTCAATCACAGCTAAGGAAGAGATAGCACGATATGAAATAGAACTCAAGGAAATGAAATAGATAAACGATAGTCTAAGATAATCCCAGCAGTACAAGTCTCAGATAAAAGAATATATACAGAACTGATCTCCACAAAAGTCTACTAGAACAAGTCTCCAGACTACAAAGATAATAATATATCTAGACTAGTCTAAACAGTCGGGGGAAGGTCCTCAGCTACTACTGGATCCTCCAGAGGGTCCAGCTCACAGGTGTCATCAAGGGCTGCCCCGTAATAGGTGTCCAGGCAAGCCTCCTCCTCATCCTCTGTAATATTTCAACAGGTCCAGTCAGGACAGGAGCGAGCACAGTACATCTCAACAGTTCATAGCAAGTTAGAAAATATAAACATACAGTAAAGTAAGATACAAGTACTGAAAGAAATGCGGTATGTAAACAGGAAAGAACTGTAATGTAAATATCTACTATAATAGAGAACTAGCAGTGACTAGTGAGTCAGAGTACAATCATGAACATGTAAATGGCCTGGGATGATTCTGATAAGACACTAAGGAATGATTCTGATAAGAAACTACTGGTGTATTATTCACATGTCCATTTATACTCCCCCGTACCCCCAATCAATACACAAGGATCCAGCCAGGTTATGTTATATGATGCCATGTAACAGACCCCGAAGGTGGTAGACCCCGAAGGTAATGAACCCCGTAGGTGATAGACCCCGAAGGTGATACATAGTGGTCCCATGAGTGGGATAAGGATTCTAGGAAGACTCTACGATCATAAGGGTATATGTCGTAAGTGATCAAAGAACCAATGAAGCATGTGATACGCCATGTAAGTGAAACACACAGAACATGTAGTACCTGATGCTCCCTAAGGATAACATCTCAAGAAGGGATCCATATAGTACCAATCCGTGTGACCATCGTGACAGTACAAGTAAAGTAATCTACTGCAGTAAATAATTCTAAACAGGATATGAAATGATCAGAGAATGTACTCACCTGTAACTGAGTGTCCGGTATGAAACGTACTGTCCAAGGAGTGGTGTCTGGCTCCTAAACAGAACAACACAAGTCACAACAAGTCCAGAATAGTAACAAGGAGTCCTACTATGCATTCTACATAATTCTAGGTCAATCTAGGCCAAAGTTAACTCTTGGTCAACTTTGGTCAACCCTAGAAGTCAAACTAGGTCAATCAAGTCTAGTTGAGTCTAAACTAGGCCTAACTAGTCCATACTAGTCTAACAATGCTAAACTAGCCTATGCTAGCATACCAAGTCTTACAACCTATATAACACCAGTCAACCAACATCACACATAACATCATGTTATGATTCCTATATATATGTATCCCCACAATACACAAAATATTGCATATATTTAGATATACATACCTATACATTACATACATATCTAGATATTCATATCTAATATATATACACATTGAATATAGGGCATACACTATATATTTAGGCATAACATTCACACATACCTATATGTGCATATACATTACATGCATCATGTTCCTACATATATAATATATATACATAGATATAAACATAGAGAGAAGCATGTGTGTGTGGGGAAAACAAATGACAGGAAAGTAGGAGGCCTGTGCACATAGGAAATAAGAGTGTGAGAAGAGTGATAGGGCCATGTAAGTTGCAGGAATTAATATGCAGGAATGTAGGGGGCCTGTCTAACATGTATACAGGAAGATGGCAGTGCACAAGAAAATAAGTGTGTGTGAAACTGACATACAAGTGCAGGAAAAATGTATCAGTGAAGGGACAAATGACAGTGAAGAGTGTCACTGGTTTAGGCTGTGTGTGCAGGAACAATGAAAGGGTGTGCAATCATGAAAACAGAAATACAATGATGTGCAGGAAAAAATAACAAGACAGTGAAAGAAAAGAGCAGTGAGTGTGTGTCCAAGAGTGTTTGCAGGAAAAAATAACAGGGAGTATATGATGTAATATGCAGGAAATAAAGGAATAAACTTTAACTCATAACTCAAGTACACAGCCTAAGGCTCAAAACTGAACCAAGTTTCAGTTCTCAGTCCAGGTTATGTCATCCCCTATTTTGAAATCAACACACAACCAATTAATCCCATTTCAATCCCACAGTTAGACAACATATAAGAGTAGTGATTTATGAGTTAAAAACCAAAATGTATCAGTATTAATTAGGCCAAAACTGGAACAAAGTTCAACCCAATAAATCTGGAAAACCAGGAAAACTGATACTCATGTTTTCAGAATTTGAATTTTGGCAAGTAAGCTATTGAGAATCCATTTAACACAAAATAAAAGTTGGTAATGTAGATTTACAATGCATACAAGTTATACAAGTTATTTGTGTCCACCCAAGTGGACACAAAGTGTCCAAACTAGGAAAATACACATAACAGTATAGGGGACACAGTCCACAGAGGACAGTCTCGTGCACGTGTGCACGAGACTCGTGTGCACAGTAGGGTGCAAACTAAGCCTCGTGTACATAGGAGTAGGTACACCTAGTGTCCAGCTAAGTTTCCATACCCCTGCACAGTGTCCTAGTGTGTCGTGTCCAGAGATACGAACCCGTATCAGTGACCACCCACACACGTGCACAGCTCCAGTGAACACCCAGTGCACAATGAATAACTTCCAAACCACAGCATAATATCCAATGAAATTTAGGGAGAAGAGTGTCAGTGTATGCCCCAACACTCTCCCAAAATATGGTGTCAAGGCGAGCCGTGTCGTGTCCACAGTGGACCCCGAAATGCAGGGGAAAGCACTGTAGCCGCGCGTGGGCTAGTGCGGCGCGTGTCCAGACAATGAATCCGATACAAAATGACACAATAAGCATCACAGAAGATTAGGGATCAATAAACAATGATAAATCTATATTTCCTATTTAAAAACATTGTACAAATGAGATTGAAATGCCCTTTGAGGCATTTCGACAAACACTAAAACAGTGGTTCAGATACGTGTCCAGAACGGACACGAAACTCACGAAACCCGACACAAAGCCTATGCTAATGCTTAGGGGACTTCTAGGGCTCCCTAATGATGAGGACCAATCGAAATTTCATGGAAGTTTGAGAGAGTTACCTTAGTTTGAACCTTCTATGGAAAAGGGCTTTCTCTACACTTTTGCTTGATGTCCCAAACACTCCAAATTATCTCCAAACTGAACCAAACCTCCACAACAGCAAGTAAATCACTATTAGGAACCATTGCAACAAGTTTGAGGATTTTAGGAGTTAAAATGGAATTAATATGGAATTTACAAATCAAGAACTCACCTCTTTCTTCTTGGATCCAAAATTTCTAAAGAGGGAGGCTAGCCCTAGGTTTGAGAGGGGTTTATATAGGGTAGGATTCCCTAGGTGGATAAGTGTGGCCGGCCACAAGTCATTAGGATAGGTTAGGGTCTAAATGTAGGGATTTGGGCTAAGTTACAACTAGCTAAGGTTGAACCTAATCAATGTTTTAAACCACAAGTCATGGCTTATGACTTTCTAACCTTTTGTTAATTTGACTAAACCAAGTCTTAGGCTAGGTTTGACTAGAGTCACTTGACCTTAACCATGGCCCACTAACTAGGGTTAGTTTCTAGGTAGGTCTACTAACTCAACACTAGTCAACCTAGTCAAACAATTTCAAATAAATTCCTAAAAATCCCCATAAATTCTAATAATTCTAAAAATTTCAAAAATACCCCAAAATGACAAAAATACCCTCACACTAGAAATGTGGTAGTGACAATTATCATGTTTTAATGCAACAATTATTGTCAGTTGCTTTAAAAGGACTTCTTCCAGAGGGACCAAGGAACACAATCTTTCGTTTGTGTTCATTTTTTAATGAACTCTGTCAAAGAGTGATTGACAAAAATAAATTGGAAGTATTAGAGGATGAAATTGTGGAAACTATATGCATGTTGGAAAGGTACTTTCCTCCAGCTTTTTTTGATATCATGGTTCACCTGACAATACATTTAGGAAGGGAGGCTAGATTATGCGGACCGGTGCATTATCGATGGATGTACCCTTTTGAGAGGTATGTAATAGAACCTTGTTACATTTTTAGGGTTTATAGATTATTCAACATAAATTTAAATCAGGTTATTAAATCTAAGTTTTGTGTGTTAACCTGCAACAGATTTATGAAATATCTTAAGGGATTTGTTAGAAATCGTGCTCGTCCAGAAGGATGCATAGTCGAATGCTATCTAGTGGATGAGTGTGTGAGATTTCGTAGTGAATACATGCCACAAGCAGCAGCTTTAGGCACAAAATTAAACCGCAATGAAGATTTTGAGGATGATGCAATTATAGAGGGACGTCCAATTTCAAAAGGAAAAGTAATTACCATGTCAAGTGAAATGTTGAAGGCAGCTCATCTTTATGTTCTTCTAAACAGTGCAGAAGTTGAACCCTATATTTCGTGAGTATACTACCAGCACATTCCAATAGCAGAAGTTTGATTGAGATTTTCTAGCTATATGTGTGTATATGTATGTATGAGTAACTATATAAACTTTGATGTCATTATTAGAGAACACATGGAGGAGTTAAAACGTGCTGATAGGCGTTTGTTACGGGATAATAATTTGTTGTAGAAGAGGCATTTAGAAACATTCATTTCATGGATGTCAGAGAAGGTCAGAGATATATGTTTGTGCATGAATGTTATATATATATATATATATATATTTTTTTTTTAGCTTTTAATATCAGTTATGTTTTGCAGATTAATCTTGAAAGTGCAGCGAGCACAATGTCGGATACGCTTAGATGGCTTGTGCAAGGGCCTAGATGTGTTGCAATGTCATACTTGGGTTATGTGATCAATGGAAAACGCTTTCACACAATAGAAATTGAGCGATCCACTCAAGATTATGGTGTCTATATAGAAGCTGAGACTATATGTAGATCTAGTGCCAGAGACACAACACAAGTTGTTGCAAATGTTTCTTACTATGGAGTTATAAGGGATATTTTGTTATTGGACTTTAACACATTTCGAATTCCTGTTTTTCATTGTGATTGGGCCAACATTGTTAGTGGTATAAAGAAGGAGCATGGATTCACTTTAGTTAATCTTCATGAAGGATTAAATAAATTTGAAAGGGATCCATTCATTCTTGCATCACAAGCAAAGCAAGTATTTTACTCCAGAGAAAGTGAAAGATCAAATTGGCATGTAGTATTAAAGGCACCACCACGAGGCTTTCATGACTTGGCTACCTTTGATGAAAGTGTTTATACATCATATTGCCCGCAAGATATTTCTGCACTTGAGATAGACCATAGAGGTGGTGATGAGCTGTACAAGAGGAAGAATTGTGAAGGACTTCTTGTGATGAATTAGAGATTTTTTTGAAGTATTTGTCTTTTGTTTTTTGTATCTTGGACAAATATGGCTTAAAGAAGCCTTCCTTTATATTTGCTTAAGTTTATTAGTCAAATTGAATTACTGTTTAACTTTTAGAAACTTGGATATGGTGTTCATAATGTAGGTTCTATTTGGCACATGTTGGGCATCACTATATGTTTCCTTTTTCCTCCCTGATACTGTGTGTACTATATGTTTCCTTTCTTAGCTACCAGGCTCCTGAATTTATGGTTAATTGCTAACAAATTTAATCAACATGCCATATACAAATTCATAGATACAACAAAATGTCATATCAAAGCCTTGAGTTGGCTAATGGCTATAGTTGTTACATATATTATTCCATAATGCATCCGAATACTATCGATAAAATATTTAAGTTTTAGAAGTAGGCAAGACTAATATTTCTTACTGAGTAGATAAAGCATACATATCACATCCTTCAATAACTTCAGGCTTTGGATTTCCTTGTTACTTACGATAGAGTACCCTTCAGCTTTAGATACTTTACAAAATAGAGTGATCGGATATTGGGCAATGCTATGACTGGTTACTGACACCTTAATGTGTACACACCAATAGTTGTTCCTACTCCCATATGTCATTCTGATACAGGAACCTCATTTTATGAAAAAGCAATACTATATTGCTGGAAAAAAACTCATCGTAGTAGCATTGAATCAGCATTCTCCAAATGTTGGGAAAAAACTCATTCTGATACAGGAACCTCATTTTATGAATCAGCATTCTCCAAATGTTTGCTATGTTTGAATAGATGTGGCATCCTATGTTCACTCTCCGAATCTTTGCTATGTTTGAATCAACTTGTGTGCCAATTATTTCATCTGTCAAAGCTTCAATATTATATACTAATTCAATGAAATTTGTTTTCCTTCTAGTACTTGATGGTAGAGTAACGTACATTCATTTGCTTCTCCATTCATTTACTTGATGGTAGAGTAACGTACATTCATTTGCTTGATGGTAGAGTAACGTACATTCAACTTGTGTGCCAATCAACTTGTGTGCCAATTATGTTTGAATCAACTTGTGTGCCAATTATTTCATCTTTACACAATATGCTAATTTCTACTTTCTACTCAATAATGTGTTTATTTTCTTTGTTAATTTCTACTTTCTTAGTTCTGTGCATGACAAGACTTTCTACTTTCTAATTAATTTCTATGTTTATACATATATATTCAATAATATTTACCCAGCCTTACAGAATTAGTTCTGTGCTGAAGAACAAAATGATAGCCCAGGTAAACTTGATCAATTGAGATCTTTGTTCAAGTAAACTTGTTGAAAGAACAAAATGTACAAAAGAAAGCCCATATATCTTTGTTGTCTAATGAAATTGAAATCTGACAGATGACCCAACAAGTTTACTTGATCAATTGAGATTGATATTAAGAGCAGGACACTCAAGAAAATTCATTGAACAAATATTTGCAGAATGATAGCCCAGGTAATCAGTTGGTGATTGCGATTTTGTCGTATTGAAGGATCACAAAACCAAAGTAAGAATTAGATGTGTATAAAGAGGATATATATAAAAAATATATTCTTGGAACGTGTACTCTGATCTGGTACTGATCCCCTGGATGACCAAAGAACACCACACACCCCACCAAAATAGGCTTAAACAATATAGAGTCAAACCAAAAAGTGTACATTGTAAGAATATTGTATAAAGAGATGAAGTGTCATCACTGGGAAATAGGAAAATAATATAGATTGCATGAACAATGGGAGAAATAAATGGGCAGCCTTACAGAATTAGTTCAAGTAAACTTGTTGAAAGAACAAAATGTACAGAAGAAAGCCCCACCATCCTCTATTCTTCTGTACATAAGTTCCACTCATCTTGGCAATTCTAGGGAGGGCTATGTTTTTAGTCAGTTTAATTTTTTACATGTTATTCACTATTGTATTGAATGTACTCTGTTACATTCTTTTTTACATAAACTGCATAATAGTTAATGTTGATACTGATTTCATTTATCTTTTTTAATTATAGAGATATGTCGAAGAAAACATCACGTGTCATTTATGATAGCCCACCTTTATCTAGGTTACCTCATGATAGTTCTGATGAGAATGCTGATTCTTCATCAGAAGAAAATAATACTGGAGGTAAAAAGAAAACAACCAGAGGAAAAACAAAGGTCCCCGTTGTTGCAGTTGGTGAAAAGAACCGTACGACGATTGAGTGGAATGAATATGGGCAACCTGTGGGAAAACAATCAGTTAGATTCAGTACAACTGTTGGATGTCTTGCTCGAGAGAATGTTCCAATAAATATAAATACCTGGCACAACGTGGATAAGAGAATCAAAGAAAAGTTGTGGGATTTGATGATGGTATGTACTTTGTTTATGTATTTTATTATTGTTGCTTCTTGTAAAACATTTAGTAAAATTACTTATCCTTGATTTTACTTGTAAATGTTGCAAAAATATGTTATTGAGGATTGTTACAAGAAGTTCATCCTGCGGTTGATGGGAAAGTTGTGGCGAAATTGGAAATCATCTCTATCTCAAAGTATAAGGAAAGTTGTAGATGATGGTGTGGATGTATCTCGACGTATCACCTTCCTCAAACCGAATGAACCTACAGACCGCCAGTGGGATGAATTTGTAAAAATTCGCACCTCAGATGAATTTAAGGTAAATTTTAAGGTTAAGTGCTTTTAATGATATGCATTATATTAGAGTTGTAATTAAGCATTTTCTTAATTTGTGTAGGAATTAAGTCAAACAAAGCAGACTGCAAGGGCAAAACAAACGATGCCATACACTCTGAGCCGGAAAGGTTATGCAAGATATGAGCATGAATGGGTATAACTTGTGCTTGTTTTTAATTCACGTATCTTTAAAATTCTCTTGCATGTAATAAACATGATAGATTTCGATCATTTTGTCATTCGATTTTTGTTAGAAAAATAAGAACAAAGGAAAATCTATATCGAGGGTGGACTTATGGATTGAAGGACATAAGAAAAGGAAGGGAGAGAAGAGTGGAGAACCGATCAATGCCGAGGCAGAGAAGGCAATTGTATGTGATTAAAATTTATTTATTTAAAATTCATTATTATATTCTATTTTTAATGATTTCCTAAATATGCTAATAACATTTATTTTCTAGTCGAAAATGGAAAAATATAAGGAGGTTCTAGATGGTGGGAATTCGATCTCCATAAATGAGGATCCAGTGAGTAAATATTTTGGTCCAGAACGCTTAGGTTCTGTTAGAGGTCTTGGATTTGGAGTTACCCCATCTAAGGTAGAGGGCCAATTACAAAATAAATTGTTGATGCAATCTGTTATGAATGAGTTAAGTGAAGTTCGCAAAACTCAAGAACTTACGTACAAAATTCTAAAAGAGCTTAGGCCAGACATGGTAAGTTGTATAATGCCATCATCAACTCTATTGTTTTTCTAAAAACTATGCAGTCTTGAGATTCAAAAAAACTAAAGTCATGAAATTGTTGTACAGTTTCCAGGAGAGTCTAGTAATGGAAGAGCGTTGCCATCTCCCTCAAGTCGGCAGGTATACTGAGATAATGCTATTGAAATTTAACATTGAAACATTAAATTTACTTTTATCTTCTTGTTTCATTATAGTCCCATCCTGAGAGTGTGAATGCTAGTGCTACTACAAACCTTATGAATGCAAAGTGCAACCTGTTAAATTGGACTGCCTCAGGGCAGGTGGTGGCAAAGGCAGAAATTGCAGCTACAGATTCTAAATCAATGGTACATCATGTTATACTTGGACCTGATTGCTACAAAGTTTGGGTTAAGGAAGTTTTAGTTCCAGAAGTTACTTTGTTTCGAGCCTCAAGAGAATTTTTCACCCTTGAAGATGCTATAGGAAGTACAATTGCGTGGCCACACAAGTATATTAGTTTTGAAGAGATTCAGGTAATTAAATTATTAAAATGTATGTTTAATATTAACTCAATTCTATTATATTTATATAGAAGGGTACTGATACTTTGTTTTCATTTTTTTTATGTTTTTGATTTAAGATTCTTTTTTTTATATTTGGTAACTTTCTGGTACTAATAAGTCTAATGAATATATATATACATGTGTGTGGGGGGGGGGAATATATTATTTGCACACTTGTTTGACAATTTGCATCTCGTTTCTTGTGGCCGGCTCCCTGCCCGCTTTTTAAAACCTTGGCTCCTACTGTCTACATCTTGCTTACAAGATGGTCCTTTTGAACTTCATTGCTCCATCTGGTTGATTCATGCAATTCCTCGAAATGCCATTGAGCAATATCATGTTGGCGCTAATATTTTTTGTGACCAGGAAATCAGATGGGACAAGCACTAGACTCAAGAAACCTAAGCCCTAACCCTGCCCTTGGGACTTTCCAGGATAGCTCCTTTTTCATATATGTCCAGTGGCCATAGGCATGTTTTGATCTTTGTTGTCTAATGAAATTGAAATCTGACAGATGACCCAACAAGTTTACTTGATCAATTGAGATTGATATTAAGAGCAGGACACTCAAGAAAATTCATTGAACAAATATTTGCAGAATGAAAATTCATCTGACAGTGGTCCTTTCTTCCTGAGCCAAATGCGGCCATATATACAACTGAGGCAGTTATTTATTGTATGTTGACAACTATTGGAACAACTCATTGAATCCTCAGGTTTTCTTTTGTGTATACATATCCATCTTTTTGAACAACTTCTATTTTGTGTATACTCAGGTTTTCTTTTGTGTATACTCATTGAATCCTCAGGTTTTCTTTTGTGTATACTCATTGAATCCTCAGGTTTTCTTTTTTGCTTTTGTGTCTTCAGTATAAGAAGGATATTTAACTACTACACTATAATCTCACCAAAGAGGGTTTGGGGAGATGACAAAGAGAAATGTGACAGATGCCATTTTCTTTTTGTTTTGTTATGCTTCCATATATATACCTCAAGATTTATAACCTTTGGGAGAGATGACGGGGCTAATAATTATCTGAGGACTAGATACACTTGTATGTTCCTCTAGTTTAATTATCTCATGCTGATTTTCTCTTTTTCCATATTACTTAACATGGGCAAAATTAAGGATTGGGAGATACAATTTTATATGCTCTTCAAGTGTAATATTTGACAAAGTTTATGTTAAAAATCAAAATCTCTAGTTCAAACATGATGGAGCTAATAATTATCTGATGCTGATTTTCTCTGCAACATTATATTGGAATCAACCAGCAAGAGGAATTGCAACCTGTGTAATCCCAAGGCCAGTTAAGAGGAATTGCAACCTGTTAAGAGGAATTGCAACCTGTGTAATCCTGGGAATGTCTTAAGACTTGAACAGGACACTCACACAAGAAGGACACTCACACAAGAGGAATTGCACATTACTTGAACAGGACACTCATGATATGTATGTTTAACATTAACTCAATTCTATTATATTTATATAGAAGGGTATTGATACTTAGTTTAAATTTTGTCTACTGATACTTAATAAGCAATCCTGAACCCATCTTAAGCCCCATTAGTCTACTTGGCTGCATAAAGTTATTGGTGTCAAACAAGACTAGAGAGCAGATCCACAAGATTTGCACAGGGCACCCTCATAAATATACCACCAGCAAAGAATTGTGGTGAAGCCAAGGGTAAGACGAATGTGTATTCACAATTACTTTTGCACATGATATCTTTTGGAATTTATAAGCTATGTACATTTAATCTGGGAAAGACGAATGAGCAATTCTGGTAGGAAGCCTTCAATTACAATGGATGGAACATTAGTTCTCCTAGTTAAAACGATTATTTGCACATTGACCATCAATAAAGTATCAATTCTGTATGGATCACATTCTCCTAGTTAGAACAGATCAATTCTGGTAGGAAGCCTTCAATTACAATGGATGGAACATTAGGACATTGATTGCAAGTTTCATTAAAGGGAATTCGAGTTTATGAACAACCTGTATCCTCAGGTTTAAAACAACCTGGAACATTAGGACATTGATGCCAGTTTGTAGACCCTTTTCAGGTTTTTGTATCCTCAGGTTTATGAACAACCTGTATCTCATCTTTTCAGGTTTTTGTGTATACTGGTCATTGAATCAACCTGTATCCTCAGGTTTATGAACAACCTGTATACATATCCAGGTTTTTGTTCAGGATCAACTCCTCAGGTATACATATCCAGGTTTTTGTTCAGGTTTTTATTCAGGATCAAACCTGTATACATATCCAGGTTTTTGTTCAGGATCAAACTTGTATACATATCCAGGTTTTTGTTCAGGTTTTTTCAATTACTGTTTTATTGACAAAATTTTGCATTTGGCTAAATAGGTAACCTAGTAGTAGTGAAATCACAATATTTGCTCAGTAGAGTACAAGAGTTGGAATGGTACTGGCAATCCCAGTTAGGCCTCTTGATCATGATTTGTTGAAGTTAGTGTTTTGCACCAACATGTTGCATTGAGCCAGTATCGGGTATCAGGTGTTGTGTTCAGTTTAGTACAGGAATACCTATGTGTACATTAAGGGAGGCAGTGCATGGAATAATTAGGTATCTGTGTGCTGCAGTTTTGTGCAGAGGCAGCCATCTGTGAATGTAGGAGTGTAAAGTGCTCTGCTTCCTGTGTGGAAACTGGGTGTAACAGTTAAGCCTATTTGTGTTTGAGTGTTAGGGAGAACAATGTGTATCTAGGCTAGATTTACATGTGGAGTAGAGAGAGGAGAAACATGTGAGTAGAGGGGATATATGAGAGTGTAGTAGTGTTAAATAGTGGTAGACATTTGATTTTACTCCTGTGGTTGGCTTCACATCGAAGTTGAATGTTTTGAGCATATTGGGTTCATTTATTTAATAGTGAACTTGTTGAGTTTGATATAAAATTGGATAACTATTCATTGGATAATATGCTATTTTCTTTAGCATTTCCTTCTTTAATATCTATTTAAGACATGCTTGGTTCATCTTAAAGTCTCTCTTTATGCTATCCGTAACTTTGGTCATCCCTATATTTCATCCTATCGGATTGAAAGACTGATTGGGTAGATTGTTCTTAGCTATGTGTGTGTGTTAATGGGGGGCTCGGGTAATGGTATTAGCTGCTGTTAACAAAGGGTAATAACAGCTGTTAGCAGCAGGGGGCACAAATAGTTGTCTTTAGCCGTAAAAGTAGTACATTATAGATTGGGGGGCTCGAGTGTTAGCAATGCAGGTAGCTTATAGGATTGTACAACCACAATGCCAGGAGAGTTCAGCTGCTCCTTTGTTGGTTGGGCGTAAACTATAACTAAATTGTACCACTGATTAGTGACTAATTACTACATACCAGGACTACAAATTCACTACCTGTTGGCTAAACGTTATTAGTTTGAGACCACTAAGAATACCATAGGCAGTATATACAATTAAGCAGCGAAAATTGAAACTTAATGAATTTATGGAATCAAATATTTTGGTTACTATAAAGTGGGCAAAAAGTAGGAACTGTGTTTGGCTTAGTTTTGTTTAAATTTGCAATTGCATGGTATAGCTGGAAAATATTATCTTAACTTGGGTTGCTGGATTTTGGTAGGTAGCAATCATGCAAGCGCAGTTGATGCAACTAAGGTTTAATTTTGTCAAGATTATGTTTTGGATAATGTTAGGTTTAATTTTGTCAATCAATATAGATGATTTTTATTTTGAAATGTTAGTAGACAAAGTTTAATCCTCTATTCTCAATTTTGTACTTATTTCAAATTATTGCAGAGATGGTTTTGCTTTGTTATAATATTTGATTGTTTTAGTTGTTTTGTTATGAATTTTTTTGACTTTTCGAGTCAACTAGTACATGATCTGCTTTGCTTGGATGATAGCCCTATTTTAGTACATGATCCTACTTTTGTTTATTGGACCTTATTTAGTGCATTAATATTCATTATTTTTTATGTTATCATCATCCACTCATTATTATTCTTTTTTCAGGAAAAATGATCCTCTTGTTAACATGACTGTTAGAGAAGCTGTAGATGTAAGATGCTTACTTTCTTTCATATTCCTTGCAATTTCATTTAAAGACTTATGAGTTGAATTTTTTCTTATTTCTTTTATAGGTTATTTATGACAGAAAATCACTTTTGTCCATTTAATGTGGTTCTCAAGGCATGATTCTAATCCGAAGAATGAGGACGCTAAGAAGTTACTAGTAGGACTTACATATATATTATGTAATCGACTTTGTTAGTCTTAAACAAATTGAATCCTATATTATGTAATAGACTTTATGAACATGGTTGATTTTGGTTACTTATTTGGAACATGGTTGGTTTGGTTACTTATTTGTACTTGAACATGGTTTAATTATATGTGAACATGGTTGGTTGGTTTTGGTTACTTATTTGTATGTGAACATGGTTTAATTATATGTGAACATGGTTGGTTGGTTTTGGTTACTTATTTGTACGTGGACATGGTTTGATTATATGTGAACATGGTTGGTTGGTTTTGGTATATATATATATATATATATATATATATATATATATATATATATATATATATATATATATATATACACTGATGACATTTTGAAATCTGTCATTGAACTCGGTTTATATGATACATAAGAAGTGCCATAAAATAATATTCATGACATTTATTAATTGTCATTGAGTAATTTTAGATGACATTTCTCAGGTGTAGTAATTTCAATGACACTTATTATATGACATTGAAACATGTTAAGATGACACCTGCAAAATGTCATGAAAGTGTTTATCCTCTGTCATTTAGATGGCACAAAAAAGGTGTCGTAAAAATATCAATGACATTTATTAAATGTCATAGAATGATTTAGATGACACCTATTAAGTGTCGTACAGTCAATGACATTTATGAACTGTCATTGAAGCAGACTAAAATGACATCAGTAAAGTGTCGTGGAAAAAGCATTAGACGACATCAAATAAATGTCATCGTAAAGATATTATATAACACTTACAGAGTGTCGTTGAAAGTTAAAAACTTTCTATGACACCCCCTCTAGACTGCACCAAAAAAAGTGCCATAGAAAGTCATTAATGACACTTTTCGAGTGCCGTTAAAACACTTTTCTGTTGTAGTGCAACGTCCAGCCTACACCGCAGTGTCGGCGGTAGAACGCTGTCCTAGGTCTCAATGCATCTAACAGTATAAGACTAAACAGTTTATACTCCCCGAATGGGGGTGACATAGCAGAATGTAAACTCAATCACGTCTAAGGTAGAGCATAAAGGAAGATAGATAAAACATGAAATTGAAAAGAGATACAACAGATAGAAGTCTAAGTGTCTAAGATACAAACTCAAAATATATCTCAAAACCCAAATACAGTAATCCATAAATACAACTCAAGATGACTGAAAATAAACTATAAGCAAAAACCCTAGCTATCTATGCAACCTCTACTGTCTCCTCTAGGCTAGCAGGCAACCTCCAGGCTATCTGTAAAATTTGTCAACAGGTCCAGTCAGGACAGGAGCGAGCACAGTACATCTCAACAGTTCGTAGCAGGTTAGAAAATATAATCATGCAGTAAAGTAAGATATAAATACTGAAGGAAATGCAGTATGTAAACAGAGAGAGAACTGTAATAGAAATATCTACTTTATATAGAGAACTAATAGTGACTAGTGAGTCAGAGTAAAATATAAACATGTGAATGGCATAGAAGATTCATGACTACAGCTAAGAGAGTGATTCATGACTACCGCTACTTGGATAATATTCACATGTCTATTTCTACTCCCCCATCCCCAATCAATACACAAAGATCTGTTCAAGTTATGTTAAGATTCGTGAAACTTCACATGGCTCATAAAATGAGTGATACGTGAAGGTAATTCATGATGGCTCTGTGAACAAGAGAGTACATGTGGCACAAGCGATTCGTGATTCAGAGGAAGCATAGAGATACGTGATGATTCGTGAAACGCACAGAACATGCAGTATCCGATGCTCCCGAGGGGGATAACATCTCATGAAAAGATCCATATAGTACCAATCCGTGTGACCAACGTGACAGTATCAAGTAAAGTAATTTAAAGCAGGAAAATAATTCTAAGCAGGATATGAAATGATCAGAGAATGTACTCGCCTGATATCTGAATGTCCAAGGTAAAGATACTATCCGAGGAGAGGTGTCTGGCTCCTAATTAGAACAGCACAAGTCACAACATGTCCAGAAGGGTAATATAAAGCACTACAATGCATTCTACATGAATCTAGGTCAAACTAGGCCAAAGTCAACCCTTGGTCAACTCTGGTCAACTGTACTAGTCAAACTAGGTCATGTTCTAACCCAGCAAGTCTTACTAGGCCTAACCAAGACTATCCTAGCAAGCACACATCAATACAAGGCTATACAAGCCAACATACATCCAACTCTATATAGCATGCAATTATTCAATACTCAAATAGCAAGAATTCACATTGGATATACACTAGGTAATCTATTACTTTAAGCTATATATGTCTACACATATATACACATGCATATATTGGTATTCAACATTAGGTCTATAATCATGGCATTTCAAATGGTTATATAAACTTATATATTACAACACAATATGCTAACATATATATAATATACATACATAGCTAAGTTAACTATATTCATAAATACTTATTTAAGAGGCTATGTGTGTGTATGTGAACATGGCAAAGGGGCAAGTGAGGGTTAAATGGGCATACATAGTGTATACATATCAAAGAGTGCAAAGTGTAAGTGAACAAAGTGTCAAGTGTGATAGTGTCAACATAGTGTAAGGGGTACATGAGGAAATATAGGATTTGTGTTAACATAGAACATTACATCTCATTAACTTTTATATTGCATACATTATATCTATTATTACATTACATTCATGCTTGCATTCATTTATCATTCATTTATTCTCTTGCACCACTATATGTACCATACATTACATACTATGGAACCTACATATTCCATACTTATACATGCTTACATTAGATAGGATACTTACACTTCATACATCATTTATTTAAACATACATTTACTCATGCTTGCATTCTCTATTTAATTACATAATGTATATACATTAACATGGGTTAAAATCAAATAGAACATTATATTACACACAAGGGTGCATAAAATGCATATGCCGAAAAGTAACTCCTACTAATAATCAATACTGTACCATCTCAGCATGAATTAAAATCTAGGATTAAAGTATGTTATAGATCTATGTGTTAGCTTTCCGAAACTTCAAACGGATCGCATTTTTGTTTTCGGAAACTCCCGAAATCGCGAAAACACCAAGAACGTGTTTGTCTTTCGTACAGCTGTGTAACGCCCCAGTCCCAAAATACGTAGGACTAGGAACGTAGACATGGCAGCTATATTTATACGAAGTATACTCCAATATATGGAAGCCTCGTATAAATACATAAGCTGTAAAATGCAGTAGAACCATAACTAATCTCATCCACACAGAATAAATGAATAAAAGATCATATAAAGAGAATAAATTTGTCTTGATACAATATGTTGAGCGGAGACAAATCCACTACCAACAACTAAAGAAAAATACATAAGAAAAGAAATGATTTTTGGCGAGCGAAGCGAAGACGATCCAAACGCAATCATCCTCAAGAAACAGCAATGAACATGGCTAGAGCGAAAGCACCTGCGAAAGACAATAGCACACACCTGGCAAGACAACCAGGTCCTCAGAGGGACGTAACAAGACACATCATAGCATGCCATATAAACTGAATAAATATTGCTCAATAAATAAGTAAATCGAATTTATAACATAGTCCAATACGCACCTACTGAACGAGCGTACCATCCCCCCAACCAAACAAGGACAGGAGATGGTAAACTAATTCACGGCGACGTATCTTTCCATGCTAAGAATCCGATATGGTATCCGGACCCCAACAAGGTTCAATACCTTCTCATCGAAGTAGTAAGTCACACCTACAACCAAACAAGGACAAGATGTGACGAACTAATCCGCGACAAGTTATTGTTCCAAGCCACGGTCAGATACAAGCACCCAAACCAAAAGTACTCGTACCTAACGGATAGGGTAGCCTACCATTCTAAGTGAAATGTTGTTAAGAACAATCCTTCCTACGCATGAGCCCTGGCTGAATAGGATCGGCGTAGTCCCCTCTTGGGCACTAGAGGCCCCAGCAGGAAAAGCATGGGTAATCATGTGTCATCAACCCCGTATCTCCAGCGGAGAGTCCGGGTCACAAGGGAAGTGCATCGAAGCCCATACGCTAAGGAATTATCCTCCCCGCCCAATGCCTATTATGTTGTATCCACAATATTAACCTCTATAACCGCTAAGTCAAACTAGCATGCAACCTCTATTAGCGGTTATTTCTATCGCACAGCTTGTACGTACTGGTGGCCAGCCAATCACGTACTTCCGTGTTCTACATGCGACACACAATTTCGTGTTTACAACGTGTCAAGGCCAATGAATGTGACACACAAGGTGGTCCCTTAAATCTAGGTTTAATTTGTAAGAAAAATAATACACAGCAGGGAATATAAAAGAACAGTTATGCCATGTATCACAGTTTATAAAGAAAATAATAGACATGCATGAAATATGAGCTAAAAATAATTAAATAGCTAATGGTAAGGTGTCTTGCCTGATTGTACGCCTGGTGTGCTATAATGATCAAGGTGGCACGATCTGCAACTTTGGTGCAACAACTGTACAAAGTGACCTCGGATGGGGGCACGGATGGTTCCATTGAGTCCAGAAGGGTCAATTTAATTAGGGTTGATATGAGGACGTGCCAAATTTGTAAGGACGGGGATTAAGGCTAGTCGAGATGAGAGACGGTAATCGAAGGAAATAAAATTAGAAAACTATTTATAATACTTTGAAAATAGAGTTTTATTTAGTTAAAATAATTTAATTGAAAACTTAAAATCTAGAAATCCCTTTTAGGGCAAAAACTCCAAGTTTTGTCAAAATGATATCTTAAGCTGAAAACTATATATTTATAAATCAAAATATTTTAAATGAAACAAATAATTTTAGGAAATTATTTAAGGCTAAATTATGTTTGAATAAAAATAGATAGAATTCTTTAGTAAAAATTTTATTTGAGATAATGCAAGAACTAATTTAGGAATATAACAATATTAAAGATATTAGTAGAACCAATGGATATAATATAGCCATAACAGTGTTATAAAATATATTTTATATGAAAAGGCATTAGTAAACCACACAATTAAATTTTATTGTAAGATAAAATAACAACAATAATCATATAGACATATTAAATCAGTAAATTAAACTAGTAATAATAATAGTGATTAGTGATAATAATAATATTAATATTAAATATATTTTAAGAGCTATACTACCAACCCCTGTAATAATAATACTAATAATAATAATAATAATAAAATTATTAACACCCGTAAAAATATAAAATTTTGATTCACATTAAGAACCATTACAGAAAAAAAATAAAACAATAAAAAAAATAAAAAAATAAAAAAAATAGAACTTCACAGAACTGTTCTCTCCTTCGAGAGAGCAACAGTATTGAATAGGTTAATCTTTAAGAAAACTAAAAAAAGAAAGAAGAGAGAAAGAGAATAACTGAGAGGGAGAGAGCGGGAGAGAGCGGGAGAGAGGATGGCGGAGGAGCGGAGACCGGCGGCGTGGGAGCTCGTAGTCGCCGGCGTGAGGGGGTGCGGAGAGGCGGCGAGCGGAGACTTCGAAGTTCGGGTCGGCCGGCGGAAGAGGGTCAACGGACGGCGAGAAGGGGGTTTTGGGGAGTTCGTCGGCAAGCGCGCGGCGGCCGGGGCAAGGCGGAGCTGGGGTGGAGAGAAAAGAACGGGAGGAAGGAGGGGAGCGGAGACTCCTCGCTGTGGCTGGAGCTCGATCGGGGTCGCAGGCGTTTGGGAAGCGGAGGGTTTCAGGGGCTGCCGGCGGTGGTTCGTCGCGATGGAGGGTGGATCGGGGTCGCCGGCTTGGGATGGACGGGTTTTGAAGGTGGCGGAAGCGGCCGGGATGGGTGGCGCGCGGCGCTCGAGTGTGGAGGAGGCGGACGCGCCCACGTCGGCGCGGTCGACGCGGCGGCGGAGGGGTTTTGGGCGCGCTGCGGTGGGTTAGGCGCGGTCTCGGCCGGGCTGGGGGTTTCGATGCTCCGGCGGCGGAGGCGGTCGACGGTTTAGGGGGCACGGCCGGGCGGAAGCTCACCGGCCGGCTCCGAGGGTCGACGCGGCGGCTCTGGACGTTCACGGCAGCGCGGAGGACAGCACATGTGTTGGGGGTTCGCACGACCGCGGGTGGTGCGGCCACGACTCGAAGGCGGTTGGGATCCGAGGGGCGCTGGAGCCGGACACGGGGTGGCGGACGCGCGGCGTCAGTATGGTCGACGCAGCGACGGAGGTAAGTTGGGGTTTGGTGTTTTGGTTTCTATTTCTGGGTTTATTGTCTGGTGGCGTGGTGGTCGGCTCCGGCCAAGGGGGAGGAGCCAGTGGTGGTTGGTGTTGTTTTTCCTTTTTCCATTGCTGTGGGTTTTCTTGGGTCGCCGGCGGGTTGCGCCGGTGACGGTGGCGATGTTGTGTTGATGATGGTGGCGGTGGTGGTTTGGACAGTAGGTGGTGGGCGATGTTCATGGCTGTGGTGGTGGTGTTGGCGACACGGGTTGTGGCGACGGCATGGGGGTGACAGGGCTGCCGCGGTGGCGGAGGTGTTTGTGTTTATTTTATTTTAATCTTCTTGATCGACTGGGTTTTGGGGTCGCCGATGGTGTCGGGGCGGTGGTTCTGGTGTGACGGGATCTGGACGTGGGTCTGGCCGGGACAAGGAGGATGGTTGCAGTGGTGGTGATGACGATGACGAGGGTGACGGTGTTGGCTAGAGATTAGAAGTAGGATTTAGGAATTTAATTTTTTGGCGTGTCGGGATTGTCGACACGGAGGAGAAGAATTTGTAATTGTAAAAATATGGAATAAGAATTGGACGATGGAACACGGACACGAGGCACGATTGGGTTGTGGAAATTTGTGGAGAATTTATGGCTTGTGAAAAAAATAATGGAGGAGTACCTGCCTATATTTATAGGATGTGGGAATTCCCATTGGGATAGGAATAGGATTAGTTTAAACCCAATTTGGATATTTCCAAATTTAATTTAAAAGCAATCAAATCAATATCCAAATCCAAATCTAATTTAAATTTAATTTAAATCTAATTAAATCTTTAGTATAAAATCAATGAGATAAATCCAATTTCACATATTTAACTATCTAAATAAATCCAATATATTTTTAAATCAAGATTTTAATGATCCAAAAATTTCAAAATATATTTTCTAAATTACTATTAATATAAATTTTGAAAATTCACTATTTATTTAAAATAACTAATAAATGCTTATTAAATATTTATGTATGTACAAATAATGTTTACGAAAATGTACATTTCTAATATATCATTTTATAGGAAAATAATTTATTATTACAACTGTATAAATGAAAGATGAAAGGCTTTTCATAATTAAGATCGTAAACTTGAAAATATTAGCTAGAAATAATTTTTATCTACATTAAAATAATAAAAATAATGTTTTTCAAAAATATGTACGTTCGTCGATATTCGCACTCGACGAGCAAGAAAAATAATTTCGTGCGCGACGTACAATACGAGTACGCGACGTACAATACGAAAATTTAAATTCGTACAAATATTAAATAAAATAAATATTTAGTAGAAATTTAGGGGTTTTACAAGCTGACACTCAAATAATTCTCCAAAAAGTTACAAAAAGAATTAGGCCTATTAAAACATGTTTTTGGAAAGCTAACTTCAATACGCTTCTTTTAAAAAAAACGAAAGATTAAACCGAGCTTTGAGCTAGAAGTTATGACATTTCTAATTTAGGGCTGAAATTAAAATCGTGGATAAAAATTATGACGGATTTGGGTAGTTTGAGACAAAAGAACACAAGTATATAACATAATATATCAAGAACTCACTCTCTACACTAATATATATATATATGAGACACTATAGAACACATCTCCAATACAAAAATATGAGATTAAACATGTAATAATTCATTTATACATAACAACAACACATAGTGTGTCCAAATTTGGGGTTTTCCCACATGGACACAACCACAACACAAAGGACACTCCTATGACCTCTAAATGGACACAAAATGGACACAAATGGAGATACAACCATGGGGGTCATTCCTATGGGTTCAAAATAGACCTATATGCATGAGTAAATGAAAAGAAGAAGGGATTTATACCTCCCGGTAGATCGAATCGAAGAAAAGCCTTCCCGGAGCGACACCGACACGTAGAGATTCTAAAAGGACACGAACGAGCTCCGAATCCTCCCAAACTTGGGTAGCTTCCTCCTTGGATAGAATGGAGAAGGAAAGAAGAAGATTTGGTGGCGAAATGGAATAATTTGGTGGGAAAATTGCTAGGGATTGCTCTCTAGGAATTTGGGGAAGAACAAGAGAGAGAGTGTGGATGAGAATAATGAAATGAACTTGAGCCTATCCTCTCCCAAAGTGGCTGGGGGGCTATTTGTCCTATTATGGTAAGGTCCAAAATGCCCCCACTAACCTATTCTATGAGTATTAGGAAAGGGCTAATTGGTTGGGGCTAAATTAGTCATTCTAAAGTCTCTAATCACACTAACCTTATCCATAATAATTAGTCTAACCTCTAACTAAAATATTGATATCATGTGGACTAAAATTAATATCATGTGGGCCATGCCTAACTAGTTTGTGGGTTCCACTAGAGTCAAACTACCCCTGGGTCCCCGTTTCAAGTCGGATTGAGTTAAAATTCGAACCCGACTCAAATAACCCCAAAATAATATCATAAATAATAAAATAATATCAAAATAATTCAAAGAGGTCAAATGCAAAAATATCCTTAGGCCAAAAATGACATTAAAATATCATAATCACATGGTTAGGCGCTAGGTCAAACAGTCTCTAGGGTTTCACTAGCAAAACGTCAAAACCACAAGTCATTGATTTAAATAATTTTAAAATGATTTAAAATCACCAAAAATCATATCATAAATTAAATATCATTATTAAAATAATTATAAACACAAAATTTCAAAATTATCCTCATTTGGGAAACTGGGTGCTACAACTCACCACTATTCGTCGCTTTGTCTCGACGAACCGAATCCTCCGTATCCCTCAAAGCACCTAGAAGCCCCTCCTCAGCAAGTTCTCGATGATCCACCTCCTGTCGAACACCCCTCGAGCCTCCATCCGGTGTCTATAGCCTACCTGTACAGCTCAGCAGCTTGAGCCGGTAGATGCCACAACACAAATCTCCCTGAGCCAGCTGTTGGAAACCTTTCACAAGCATCTGTAAACCCCCTAAATTTTTTACTTTAATTTTTTTTATAAATTGAGTATTTAAAGTTTTTTTTTTGTATTTATACGTCTTAATAACGTATTGTACGTCGCGCGCAAGATTTTTTTTTTTTTGCTCGTCGAGTGCGAATATGTGCGAGCGTACATATTTTAGAAAAATATTTTTTTCTATTTTATTATATAATTTCAAAATATTATATATAATAATTATTCTTGCTATAAAAAGCCTTTTGTTTTTAGCAATTATTAATCATAAATAATATTTTATTATATTAAAAAAAAGCATAATCATGTATACATTATTCGTGCTTACATATATATTTCGTAATATTTTATTAGTTATTGTTAATTAATAATATAATTTTTGACATTTATTTAATAGTAAATTTGAAAAGTGTATTTAATTTAATAAATGTGCATATTTAAATCAAGATTTTAATTATTTAAATTAGCTAAATTATGGAAAAAGATTTTTATGTATAAAATCTAATACGACTTGGATTTGGATTTGATTGGATTTGAATTTTGTTTTAAAACATATATGGTAAATTATCTAAAATTAGATTTAAATTTTAGATTGAACCCAATTTGGATTTAAATAATTAAATTGGATCGAATCCTTATCCAACTGGGTATTCCCACATCCTATATATAGGCAGGTACTCCTCCATAATTTTCTACCACAACCACACAATGCAGTCCGCGACCATCCTCCGCCTCAAGCCAACAAGCGCCGCCATGCCGAGGCAGGCGCCGATCTCCTCCGCTGTCAAACCCCATACGCCGCGTCTCCCCGCGAGCTCCGCCGGAGCCGCATCCGTGCGCACCTCCACGAGACCGTTGGCCGCTCCCTCCGCTGGCCGCTCCCTCCGGCACGCAGCACCCGCACCTCCCCCGGAAAACCCCATCGTCGTCGCCGTCCGCACAGCTAGCCCGTACGAAGCCGGCCCTCCACGCCGGCGACCCCTCATCTCCGCGGCGGACCTTGCCCAGCCGCCTCCCTTGAGCGGATCTGCCGCCGCGTCTCGGCGACCACTCCGCCCGCGCCGCCTTCTACCAGGTGATCTTCTTCTTCCGATCTCCTTCTTTTCCCTTTCACTTTCTACTTCCTCTCTCTCCTTTCCTTCTCTTTAAAAGTTAATGTACTGACAAACTCAAAGTTGCTTTTACATCATTATTATTTTTGTGGATGAGATTTAGTGTCGTGACATTCTACATTTAGAGCTTATGTATACATACGATCCTTTCATTATCTCATATGTATACAGCTGGCATGATACGTATCTAGTCCCAAGTATTTTTGGACTGGGGCGTTACAACATCCAATCTTTGTTTCCAAACAGACCGTGACAGCCATCATCTGCCAGCCTTCCTACCGAAACCAAGTTGTAGCACAAACTCGGTACATGTCGCACACCCTTGAGAACGAGCTCCGTTGTCAAGTGCACATTACCGATGCCTACAACTGTAGCCGTGCCCTTATCGCCCATTTAAACACGTCCAAACCTGCCGCCGCGGTATGACGTAAAGATCCTCCTATGTGGAGTGGCGTGATACGACACCCCCGTGTCCATGACCTAGTCGCCGTCTTGACACATGCCACAAGGTTCCTCTGCGTCAGTTGCTGCGATGATGATATCTCCCATTGCTGTGAGATCCTCCTGATTGTCCTTACCTTTTGCCTTCTCAGCTTTGAGCTTCATGCAGTTCCTTTTGATATGACCCCTTTCGCCACAGTGATAGCAGCCCTTCTTGCGGTCCACAATTGCAAGATTCTGAGAACTCCTCATGTCCTCGTATGTGAATTGGTTCTTCCATTCTCGTAGGAAGTCACCAGAGCGGACTCCTGCGACGATTCCACTTGCTTGCGCTGGCCCTCCTCATTCAATAAGCTACTTTTGACTGCCTCCATCGTGACAACTCCATCAGGCACGGAGTTGCTCACTATGTAACGCCCTAGTCCCAAAATATGTAGGACTAGGATACGTTTACATGCCAACTACGCAACGAGAGGACTCTAGCCCGGCTCGAATACGTATAAGCTGTCTGGTTATTCTAGACCAACTATATCTCAATCCACTAAATATCGGTAACAATAACGAATCAAGTGCAGTAAGGCTGATCAAACCATAATACACTGATTTTGGAATAGATAAATATGTTAGAGTGGATCCCTAATAACACATTTATCACGAACAAGCTAGAAAAAAAATAGAAGCTTGTACAAGACTAGGCTATAATGTAGCAAGAATCAAATATATGACAAAATCTAATCACAGAAGAGAAAGATAAAACATTAACTAAATATACCTGCAGTCTCATTGTAGCAATCATCCTCCATCGGTGTACCATACCTTCATCTAATACCTGGAGAGATCATCAGGTCCTTAGAGGACTAGCAAGACACATAATATACATGCCTACTGTACAGTAAATAACATGCGAGAAAATAGAAAATGGTACAAGGAACAATATGAGACTAAATAATAAGCATAAATGACATACCGTCAAAGATAGTGCTATCAAGCGTGACTAATAGTAAGTCGGGATAACCGCAGTCCGATGGGAGCTCACAGTCCTATAGTTAGTAGCCGATGGAGAATCTCTAACTATAGTAAGGCTCATTCGCACTCGATGGTAGCTCACGAACGAGGTGGTCAGGTATAGTCACGTCTAATAACAAGTCAGGGTCAAGTAAAAACAATCACGACCAGGTCAAGTGTATCAAGTACTGGTAGTCCAAGTCAAACAGGGCACGGGGATCATGGCATAGACAAAGAAATACTACTTCTAGACATGAGCAGTATAAAGAAAACAAAGCAAGTAATATGGAAAAAAAGTAAAAAATCTACGTGCACGTAAAACTAGAAAGAATCATGAGAGAAAACAAGAGAGATATGTAACAAAACAAGAAATACTGAAAATATAGGAAAGCATGTAAATACTATAGAGTTGGCAAGGTATACTTGCCTGGGTCGTGAGCACTGTGGTGATGAAGATCAGACATGAAAGTAGGTGGAACAATGGATGCCAAGGAACTAAGGTCCAAACAAACGTCTCCGGATGCTGAAAATAGTCTATTATCTAATTATATTAATATTTTACTTATTAGATTTATTTAGTTAGGAGATGGTATAGATCTTTGTATCAGCTTTCTGAAAAACAAAACGGATCGCATTTTCGTTTTCGGAATCTCCAGGAATCGCAAAAATATCGAAACATGTTTATTTTTCAGAAATCTAATACTCAAACAATTTTACAGAAATCTACAGAACGAATTTTATCTAATAAAATATATTTTTGAAAAGCTTACCTCGATAAGCTTCCAACAAAAAAACTGGGACGCGTTTTGAGTCCCGAGCTAGGAGATATTGCCCTTCTAAGTTGCTTTGTCGGGTAAAAAACGTGGCTGACTTTTCTAGCGAATTTGGAGAATATTTTTGGACGAAAAAGATAAGGTGTGCATAATTTTTATTATAAGAATTATGAGATACTCATATATTCATATATATATAATTAAGATAGATATGTATTATTTAATTCAAGTATGATTAGATTGGACATGTTAGAATAAGATAATCTGGATAGTAGTAGGATTACCAATAAGGCTAAATTTGGAATATAATTTGTTTAAATATTATAATATATGGTCATTATTGAAGGAGGCTTAAATTTAAAATCTATGTGCTGCTATTAGATAAGAAACATATAAGTTTAAATATTAAATTTAGATTTAATTAAAATACAAAGAAGATTTGCATGAAGGGTTTCCTAATATGGAACTAGTTAGATTTCTAAATATAAATTCAATCTAAATCTGAATAAATATTAAATATATATGGTTATTAATATATATTAATGCCCAACATGCCTATATAGGTTTGGGTTGGACTTTGGGTCAAATATAAACTAATGCCAATAAGGATTACACGTAGACACTTCCTATAAATAGAAACTTTCCAAAATTGAAAACATATTAATATTAATAAGATATATATACAAAATATATATATCAACATGAACGTATTTGAGAGTACTACATGTCTATTTAGATTTGGATTTGGTTCGGTCAAGTCGGGACTAAATTGGTACAACCGGGTCTCCTAGAAAGTCAATAATCTAATAATAAATCATTGGTGGGGGTTAAGTCACAATTTTACCTGATTTTCCTACTTGGGACATAGCTATGGCCGGGCCTTCCCTAGCAAGGCTAATATACTAGTCAAAGCACACAACTACACTAACCGTACCAAATTTTTTAGTCGCTATGCATCTTAGAACTTAACCATGACTAAGGCCATATCTATATAAAATATTAGGCTATTATAAATATAATCATATATATATATATATATATATATATATATATATATATATATATATATATATATATATATATATATATATATATGCAAAATTGTATATAAATCTATTTGACTATATAACATCTCAAAATAAATCCATAATAATTATACTGTCATTGCAACCTAACATGGCTTCCTACCAGGTGGGGTTGGCTAGGTTAGGGTCCAAATATATTTTCTAATCAAGTCAAACTCGAAAAGTCAACTAATGAGTCTCTTGTGCCATTCGAAATTAAATAATACATAGAAACTTAATTGAGTGGCACACCCTGTATGTGTGTCGTAGACTCAAAATGGGTCAAAACCATATATTGGGTAAAATGGTTTTGATCTATATCGAGTTCCGAACTCACATGGGAAGCTAGGTATGGAATTATGGTAAATAATCTAATTGCCTAAATTTGACTCGAAGTTGCACGAAGTCAAAAGGATGCTAGGGGACAAATTCGGATGGGACATGATATATCAAATTGAAGGTCATCATGTCTACTACAAAACTCATAAAGGACGTTTCGAGAGATGGACATGTCTTGTGCTCCAACAATCAAAGACAAAAAAAGTACATATAAAATCCTAATTAAATATACAATATAATCTAATAATTAGAAATACTATAAAATAAAATAAAAAATAATTCCCAAAAATCAGGGTCCTCACAATCTTCCCATCTTAAAAGAATTTCGTCCTCGAAATTAAAATAAGGACCCTTAGTAACGAAAAATCGCGCTAGTGTAACTAGGAATAGTTTAAGGGATATGCTAGGTCACTACAGTGTCTCCTAATAAGTCAAGTAATAATCAAGCCTAAACAATTTGGTTTTGCAATATCTATATCGTAAAACTATAGATAGTTATATTTACTTGCTCTTCTTGGTTTTGGCGGTCTTGTAACGATCATGTTGAAGGCTTGTCCCTCCTAACCATACTAGTATCACAATTATATGAGTCTTTTTTTTCCTAACCAAGCTAAGTGGTACCTACTAATCCGCCTAATCCTCACTTTAAACTAACACGGTATAATAGTAAATGGGTTAGGTTAGACTATGTCTGCTTTACTCTTGTAGAGGGCCAATCATTACACTAAAACTACCACCCTTTTCTCTATCGAGTGACGACCATAAGGACGTAACCTAGTATGATCATCTATTTATTTCTATATTAAGGACATCTACCCACCTTTGGTTAAACTATCTCATCAAACACATGATGCCCTACTTCATATGGCATCTCTAATCCCCATTATCTATCAAGCAATCACAATACAAAAGCAGACTAACTTACACTATAACTTAAGAATTTCTGATAGATCCTATATAGCACGATTATTCGTCACTCTGAAATTGGAAGGGACGAGAAGCAATGATACGAGAAAGTAAAGGAAGAGTAATCGAGAGCAAATACGAAGTACATTGGCGGTAGAGAAATTTCTAAAAGATTTGTCAAGGCAGTAGTGGATTGAGATTCCTAAGGTTTTAATCAGGTCGCAGGCCCGCTCGGTACAGTAACGTAACCGAAACGGCTAACTTGACCTGCATGGGCCACCACAAAAAATATGTAACGTCCCAGTCCCAAAATACGTAGGACTAGAATACGTTTACATGCCAGCTACGCAACGAGAGGACTCCATCCCGGCTCGAATACGTATAAGCTGTCTGGTTATTCTAAACCAACTATATCTCAATCCACTAAATATCGGTAACAATAATGAATCAAGTGCAGTAAGGCTGATCAAACCATAATACACTAATTCTAGAATAGAAAAATATGTTAGAGTGGATCCCCAATAACACATTTATCATGAACAAGCTCGAGGAAAATAGAAGCTTGTACAAGACTAGGCTATAATGTAGCAAGAATCAAATATAGGACAAAATCTAATCACGGAAGAGAAAGATAAAACATCAACTAAATATACCTGCAGTCTCGGTATAGCAATCATCCTCCATCGGTGTACCATACCTTCATCTAATATCTGGAGAGATCACCAGGTCCTCAGAGGACTAGCAAGACACATAATATACATGCCTACTATATAGTAAATAACATGCGAGAAAATAGAAAATGGTACAAGGAACAATATGAGACTAAAGAATAAGCATAAATGACATACCGTCAAAGATAGTGCTATCAAGCGTGACTAATAGTAAGTCGGGGTAACCGCAGCCCGATGGGAGCTCACAGTCCTATAGTTAGTAGCCGATGGAGAATCTCTAACTATAGTAAGGCTCATTCGCACTCGATGGGAGCTCACGAACGAGGTTGTCAGGTATGGTCACGTCTAATCACAGGTCAGGGTCAAGTGAAAATAATCACGATCAGGTCAAGTGTATCAAGTACTGGTAGTCCAAGTCAAACAGGTCAGGGGGATCATGGCATAGACAAATAAATACTACTTCTAGACATGAGCAGTATAAAGAAAACAAAGCAAGTAATATGGAAAAAAAAAGTAAAAAATCTACGTGCACGTAAAACTAGAAAGAATTATGAGAGAAAACAAGAGAGATATGTAACAAAGCAAGAAATACTGAAAATATAGGAAAGCATGTAAATATTGTAGAGTTGGCAAGGTATACTTGCCTGGGTCGTGAGCACTATGGTGACGAAGATCAGACAGGAAAGTAGGTGGAACAACGGCTGTCGAGGAACTAAGGTCCAAACAAACATCTCCGAATGCTAAAAATAGTCTATTATCTAATTATAATTAATATTGTACTTATTAGATTTATTTAGTTAGGAGATGGTATAGATATTTGTACCAGATTTTCGAAAAACTAAACAGATCGCATTTTCGTTTCCGGAATCTCCAGGAATCGCAAAAATATCGAAACATGTTTATTTTTCGGGAATCTAATACTCAAACAATTTTACAGAAATCTACAAACAAATTTTATCTATTAAAATATGTTTTTGAAAAGCTTACCTCGATACGCTTCCAACAACAAAAAAACTGGAATGCGTTTTGAGTCCCGAGCTAGGAGATATGACCTTTCTAAGTTGCTTTGTCGGGTAAAAAACGTGGCTGACTTTTCTAGCAAATTTGGAGAATATTTTTGGACGAAAAAGAGAAGGTATGCATGATTTTTATTATAAGAATTATGAGATACTCATATATTCATATAATTAAGATAGATATGTATTATTTAATTTAAGTATGATTAGATTGGACATGTTAGAATAAGATAATCTGGATAGTAGTAGGATTACCAATAAGGCTAAATTTGGAATATAATTTGTTTAAATATTATAATCAATGGTCATTATTGAAGGAGGTATAAATTTAAAATCTATGTGCTGCTATTATATAAGAAACATATAAGTTTAAATATTAAATTTAGATTTAATTAAAATACAAAGAAGATTTGCATGAAGGGTTTCCTAATATGGAACTAGTTAGATTTCTAAATATAAATGCAATCTAAATCTGAATAAATATTAAATATATATGGTTATTAATATATATTAATATCTAACATGCCTACATAGGTTTGGGTTGGACTTTGGGTCAAATATAAACTAATGCCAATAAGGATTACACTAGGATTACACGTAGACACTTCTTATAAATAGAAACTTTTCAAAATTGAAAACATATTAATATTAATAAGATATATATACAAAATATATATCAACATGAAGGTATTTGAGAGTACTACATGTCTATTTAGATTTGGATTTGGTTCGGGTCAAGTCGGGACTAAATTGGTACAATCGGGTCTCCTAGAAAGTCAATAATCTAATAATAAATCATCGGTGGGGGTTAAGTCACAATTTTACCCGGTTTTTCTACTTGGGACATGGCTATGGCCGGGCCTTCCCTAACAAGGCTAATATACTAGTCAAAGCACACAACTACACTAACCGTACCAAAATTTCTAGTCGCTATGCATCTTAGAACTTAACCATGACTAAGGCCATATCTATATAAAATATTAGGCTATTATAAATATAATCATATATATATACAAAATTGTATATAAATCTATTTGACTATATAACATTCCAAAATAAATCCATAATAATTATACAGTCATTGCAACCTAACATGGCTTCCTACCAGGTGGGGTTGGCTAGGTTAGGGTCCAAATATATTTTCTAGTCAAGTCAAACTCGAAAAGTCAACTAATGAGTCTCTTGTGCCATTCGAAATTAAATAGCACATAGAAACTCGATTGAGTGGCACACCCTTAGCATGTGTGTCGTAGACTCAAAATGGGTCAAAACCATATATTGGGTAAAATGGTTTTAATCTATATCGAGTTTCGAACTCACATGGGAAGCTAGGTATGGAATTATGGTAAATAATATAATTGCCTAAATTTGACTTGAAGTTGTACGAAGTTAAAAGGATGCTAGGGGACAAATTCAGATGGGACATGATATATCAAATTGAAGGTCATCATGTCTACTACAAAACTCATAAAGGACGTTTCGAGAGATGGGAATGTCTTGTGCTCCAACAATCAAAGACACAAAAGTACATATAAAATCCTAATTAAATATACAATATAACCTAATAATTAGAAATACTATAAAATAAAATAAAAAATAATTCCCAAAAATCAGGGTCCTCACACACTGACACCACCAACGTCTTCCAGCTTTCCGGCAGAGAACTCAAGAGCAGTAGGGCCTGAAGCTCATCATCAATCACCATCTTCATCGCAGATAGCTGATTGATGATACCCTGAACCTCGTTCGGATGTTGTGCCACTGGGACACCCTCCGTGTACTTCAAGTTGACGAGTTGGTGAATAAGAAACACCTTGTTGACAGCCGTCTTCCTTTCGTACAACGAATGCAGCTTCTTCCATAATGCTTTTGATAAACTCTCCATGGACACATGGTGAAACACTGAATCATCCAACCATTGGCGGATGAATCCAACGACTTTTCGATCCAGTCGTTTCAAGTCTTCAACATCTTTGTCCATTGGCTTTGCGTTGTCGTCCTCCAACGGACCATGCAAGTCCTTGCAGCAGAGTAGATCCTCCATTCTTGGTTTCCAAATCATCCAGTTTTTTCCTGTGAGGGTGATCATACGAGTGTTCATCTGCTCTGTAGACATGGTTGCCAGAACCTCCAAAGCTCTGATATCAGATGTTGGAAATCGGATACGCCCTCTTGCGCTCCGATACCATGTCTGAGATGTTGCTGCAGCGAAAACTTAGGCCAACCCACCTGAAATAACCAGCCTCCGTATAACGGACACCAAGCACAGATAAAGACAAGTATATGGCGGTGACTACGTCACCTAGACAAATCCCAATCTCTATAACTCAGATAAAATTACAAGATTGACAAAAACTAATGTTGAACCCTTTGCCCTAATAGGTTCAACACCCTCACCATACTCAAGAAGAAAAGAAAGAGATTACAATTGAAATCGCTCACCAACCTGTAGCAATCTCCCTAATCAAAGTTGACGACCCATCGATTAGATCTCTTCTTCCTTCTGTCTTGAATAGCGAAGTCCTAAGAGCAAAGTGCGGAACTTTCTCTTATATTTTCTGTGGACGAGCACCTCGAATCTCCACTTTTGTGTTGTGCTTTGTGCCTCCACCCTCACCCTATATATATAGGATGAGAAAAACTTATTTTAGGTCATAATAGGATTTCTTAAATAGGAAACCCTCAAATAAGAATCATACTACACCTAAAATAGCCCATCAACATCCTATTTTAGATTATAATAGGATCTCTTAAATAGAAAACCATCAAATAAGAAATCTATTATATCTAAAATAGTGCAGCACTAATTATGGACATCCAAATCAAATTAAATCAAATATTTAATCAGATTTGGACTCCATAAATATGCTATTACCAAATCCAGACTGGACTCCAACAATATATATATTTATATATGTGTGTGTGTGTGTGTGTGTGTGTGTGTGTGTGTGTGTGTGTGTGTGCGCTCGCGGGCCTCTCTCTCTCTCTCTCTATATATATATATATATATATATATATATATATATATATATATATATATATATATATATATATATATATATATATAGCTAATGTTTCTCTAGCTTAGTTGTCACGCCCCAGTACCGGAATACTAAGACGGACTAGGCCAGCTACTCCATATGAGGTATATAAACGTCATACGGCGATTATGGCTGTCAAGAGACAAGGGGTTGCATGCTACAATCAAGTCTCCTTTGGTCTCACAGAGCATCTATGTCTCAATTAATCAAAACAAGAAACAATAAATAATGATCATATAAGACAAAGCAGTAAGGAGTCCCCGACGCTTCATCAAAATAATTCATGAGCCTAGCTATACAAAATGATAAGCTAGTACCAAGAGTCAATAGTACATAACCATAGTCAGCTGCAGTCTGATTTAATTACAACTATGTAAAGGAAACTAATGTCCAGAACAGCCGGCTAAACAGGTGCCGGTGGATAAATGCCAAGTACAAAATAGAAGATATCAGAGCGGAGAAGAAGAAACCCATTCATGGTCCCTGGCGCCCATACTCCTGGTGTGCACCATTTTTTGGGTAGAAGGCTGGATCCTCTGGTGCTGCTACGAGATCTGGCCAAACAAAACCAGCGGGGTCATGCCCCGAATAGCAAGTACCACAAAGGAGCACAAAAGAGTGAGATAAGAACCTAAGCATAATAATAAGACCTGATTCACGAGTTATAGGCTTATACCATATCATCGAATCATCGAGACAATACGACACCCTTACAACCAAACAAGGACAAACGGTGCCAATATCGTGCCGAGATAAGATATATCCTATAACCATGGGCATGTGAAGGGCTTCTGGTCGCGACTTCGGTCCATAGCCTATCGCAGCAGAATAGCCCAATCTAACAACCAAACAAGGACATGGGTTGGACCACGCACCACGATAGTCCATGTTCTTCAGTTGCTAACAGAAAAAAACATATCACAAACAAGTCAGCTTACAAGCGTTCAATCAATCCTACGACTTTATATGATTTGTCTGGATTATCCCAGTAATGTAATATATAGGAATCCTCAGATCGTGTCAACCCAGCAGGGCTAGCCAAACCATATATACACGCAAGCACGAAATGCACCGGTCCCTCGAAAGGCCACCGTGCTAGAACAAGCAGTAACGGTTCCAGCTTTCCTATAGGAAGAGCTGGCTCGGCATTCACAAATCAGATACTGCACTCCACTAGTGCGGATGACTATATAGTATAGGCGGCCAACCCGACACGCCAGGACGGGACCCAGGACGGCTAGTATAGCACGATCTCGAGATTCTATTCCTCCCAATGCTTCTACCGATTTAAGTTGCTTAGCTTAACCCTATCGTGATATCGGAATTACATGTCGTGGTCTAATGGTCATCCTCCTATATGTCGTACCATATTACGTGTACCCTAAGTATGAATCCACATCGGCTCAATCTAGATCCATGCTTAGTGTAATGCTTCAAACAACAATCAACATACCACGACATTATTACTGACCAATTACCATGACTGTGCTGGAAGATACACGTGTATTGACATATAACACGAATGATCACTTAGCACGTAGAGTCACACCTCAGTGCACTCATTAAATAGCACCGCAGTGCATACTAATATTGCATCTCAATACACACTTAGAATAGGTACCAGCACGTATACAAGTAATCAGGTCAGGAACACGGTCAAGTCAGAAAGTCACGTGGAACCCTCGTGACACAAAAGTCACATATGAATTCTGGTCAAAGTGAGGCATGAAGGTCCTTGAAGCCAAGACAAAGATCTACAACTTTTATGTTGGGAGTTGGGAGAAATTTTGGCCACGAATCAGCCAAATATGACATAAAACATACAAAACAGCCAAAATAGGCACTATGAGCGGCAGTAGATGGATGCCCATCTATGCGGCTGGGTAAGTGGGTACTCATCTATGCGGCTGAGTCTTATGCGGCTGGGTCTTATGCGGCAGTAGATGGGTACTCATCTATGCGGCTGGGTCTTATGCGGCAGTAGATGGGTACTCATCTATGCGGCTGGGTCTTATGCGGCAGTAGATGGGTACTCATCTATGCGGCTGGGTAAGTGGGTACCCATCTATGCGGCTGGATGAATGAATCTCATGCGGCAAAGTAGATGAGGGTCTTATGCGGCAGTAAATGGATACTCATCTATGCGGCTGGGTAAGTGGGTACCCATCTATGCGGTTGGGTGAATAAATCTCATGCGGCAAAGTAGATGAGGGTCTTATATGGCAGTAAATGGGTACCCATCTTCTCCGAAAATCTGAGAAGGATGGCCATGGAACCCATAGCTTCCAAGCTCCATAAAACCTTCATTGTAAGTCCAAATTTGGACTTCCATAGGTCAAAATGGGATAGAACGAAATTCTCTACAACATAGAACAATCTAGATTTTGAAAACAAAGAAGTTTGATAGATCAAAACCCAAAAAAATTAAAAATGGCACAAACTTAGATCTACGCAAAACTAGCCATTAAAATCAAAAACTCCAAGAACTAAACTTGTAGAGGATGATGAGAAGAACAATATAGGCAAATCATATCAAAGATAAATCAAGAAATAAAAAATGCAAGAATCTCTCCATTTGGTGCAAGATGTACTTGCCTCCCTCTAATGGCTAGGGTTTTGGTGGAGGAAGAAAGAAAATGAGAGTTGTGAGGAGAGAGAAGAGAAGAGGGGTTTAAGTATCAAGTCATGTTAATCTCCCACCATCCATTCCTTTACACAATCTAGACCATCCATGCTTATTATGTTGAACCAAGTTAAACCAAGTTGGTTCAACATGAGCAAAATAAACCAAGAGCTAAGTAAAAGCATAAATAAAATACAGAAAAATAATTAGCATAAAATTAAAAAAATTAGATACAGAATAAATGCATGATAAATATTAAATAAATGCATCCAAGCAGCACACATATTAAAATACGTATTCTGGGAACGGGGAGTGACATTAGTGGTAGCTAATGTTCCTCTAGCTTAGTGGTAGTAGTGAGACATGCGACCCGAGTGGTCAGGAGATCGATTCCCGGTGGGAGCATTCGCCACAATTACATTATTTCTACCACACACACACACACACACACACACATATATATATATATATATATGTGAAAATATATATATATATATATATATATATATATATATATATATATATATATATATATATATATTTTCACATATATATATATATATATATATATATATATATATATATTCACATATTATATATATATATATATATGAAAATATATATATATATATATATATGTATATATATATATATATATATATATATATAATATATATTATATATATATATATATATATATATATATATATATATATATATTTTCACATATATATATATATATATATATATATATATATTCACTATTATAGATATATATATTATATATATATATATATATATATATATTATATATATATATATATATAACGCCAATGATAGCTAGCCCAAGTGATTAGTGTGGAGACATGTGGATTCCACACTAATCACTGGGCTAGCTATCATTGGCATATATATTATTTATTTATTTTTGACTTTCATCCCATATGTTAATATGAATTTGTACTTACATCCCACATTTTTAGTTTATTAGACTTTCATTCCATTTTTTTTGTCACGAAAAGCATTCATTTGTCACGAAAAATATTTTTTGTGACAAAAAGTGGGAAAAAAAGTCTAATAAAATTAAAATGATGGATGTAAGTACAAATTCATATTAACAAGTGGGATGAAAGTCTAAAATTTTCATATATATACACACATACACAGTGGCGTAACCAGTGGCGTAACCAGAATTTTCGTCTAGAGGGCACAACAATTACTATTAAATTTTTTATAATAAATATATTTATAGTTTCAAAAATATCACATATTTGTTGTATTGTTCTCATTGAAAAAAAAATCAAGTTCTCCTTTTAGACCCACGTTGACTAGGAGTTCTAATATTCGTCTTTATTTTAGTTTTTGTCAGTTACTCACTTGTGAGTTGTTGTGGGTTAATCATGTGGGCCACACGTGCGTGTTATCACCGCCATCCTGTCCGGTTCGCGCACGTATAGCGTGTACGCGTCCACATCCTCGTCCATGTCCCCATTTTAAAATACGAAACATGTCCCTGAAATAAAAAATGGTCTCCATCAGACAATTTCAAAAAAATTGTCATTCCTAATGACATCTTTTTCTTTGTAGGTGAGTTAGGAGGCATTCACATTATATATATATATATATATATATATATATATATATATATATATATATATATATATATATATAAGTTTAATAAGAAAAAACATTATCTTCCACTATATAATGAGGCTTTAAAACGGCTCAAAAGTGAGCCGTCATTATATCACGGTCTATTTTATTTTTTTAAAAAAATAAATTTTGTAAAAAATGGTTGAAAAAAGTTAAAGTTGTCGACATGAAGAATCAAACTCAACCAAACAAGAAAAATATTTTGCACCTTAACCACATGAGTTAGAAGAGATTTAATTATAATTGGATAATATTCTTCTTATACGTTATTATACGTGCAAAACACATGCATTTACTAGTATATATAAAAGATGGTGATAAATTGTTGAGTGTTGTCAATATAGAAATATATCTTATGAACATCATTTTTTTAGTGATGTATATATTGCTTTACTAATTTTCTTTTTGTTCTAAGTGCTACTAAGATAAATCTTAAAAAAAATCAACATATTAGAAGCTTCCGTAGACTTTAGCGTTTTGTTCATAGACATGTTCTTAAAAATATATTTCTATGATTAGTTGATGTTCTGTTGTTCCCTAAATATATTATTTCACCGATCTGATATTACAATGTTGTTGTAACATCATGATAGTTTTTTTTTTCTGTCCATAGTAAAATTATATATATAATACTTCATAATTTTTTTTTAACAAAAACTCAAAATTTGAGAGGGCATCCCCTCGGCTCCATGTGGTTACGCCACTGCATAAATACACACACATACACCCCCCAATGATCATTAGCCCTAGTGGTAGTGATGAGACATGCGGTCCACGACAATTACCATATACAAGTGGGACCATTATTTCTATTCGTATTAGTTTAGTTGGTTTTTTCTTTATTAGATCTACATCTAAATTCCTCTGAAGTATAGTTATTAAATTTTATTTTCAAATAATACCCATATTCATTATTATAAAACAAGTGTGGATACACTAGTAACACTACACCGGAAACGTCTCTCTTCCAAATGCTTACAAATGTTCTCAGCACTGTTTTGATTTTCCATTTTAAATGGTACACTCCCAACATGAAAGGTTTTTCTAAGAACACCACCAATTTTCTTTGAGGGTAGCCCAAAAATGTTTGCAAATATTATAAGTTTGTCATCAGTTTTTTTTTACTTGGGGACAGTCCAACATTAGGTATAAAAGACAACTTTTCTAATTTTTCTCTCTCCTTCCCTCTACTCTTTTACTCTCTCCCTCAACACTTTTCTTCTCTCCCTCTACTTTTTTTTTCTCTCCCAACATTTCTAGATCATAGAATTAAACCCTAGTCCAAATTTTTTCCCAAATTTTTCTTTCTTTCTTTCCGAAAATTATCTCCAAAAAATTTCTCCTATCTCAATCATGTTTGGCACCAATTTTTCTCCCAAATTTGTCTAAGATCAGCTACCAAAAAAAGTTTCCACTCATACTAAAAATCAGAAAATATAAACATAAATATTAGGTTTAGAATCACTTTAAGGTTCATGAATGAATTTTTCGAACATGATCTCACATATTTCTTGAAACCCTAACCCTAGAACACGACAAATCGTTGTGGCCGTTCGGCTGCTACAGTCGTGGCTTACAACATTAGGACTGTCAGGGTTGTGGCAGTCCTAATGTAAAGTAGGACTGCCAGACTTTCTGTAGTCCTACATTAAGTTAGGACTGCCAGGGTGTTGGTAGTGCTGTATAAAACTATCTGTGAACAGAGTTTCATATCCAAACTCTCTGGACTGCCATGTCCCCTGGCAGTCCTAATTGAATGTAGGACTGCCGGGGGGGTGGCAGTCCTATTTGTAAGTCTCTGTGATGAGAGTTTTGAAACTCCCTATCACAGAGACTTTCAATTAGGACTGCCACCCCCCTGGCAGTCCTACACAAAAGGAGGACTGTCAGGGTGCTGGCAGTTCTAATTGAAACTTGCTGTTACTTCTAGTTTCAATTAGGACTGCCAGCACCCTGGCAGTCCTATTTGTAAGTCTCCATGATGAGATTCAGATGAGACTTAAAAGGGAGAAAACATAAAATATGCGAAACAAATATAAAAAAATGTGACATTTTCAATTTTGTTGACATCCAAATATAAAAAAATAATAGTTTTTTTTTTTCATCATGCGAAACAGATGAGGCCTAGAAGGGAGAAAACATAAAATATGCGAAATTATCGTACCTTCTTTCCTTTGATTAGACATAGGCCTGTCAATGGTAGCTTATTGGTCGGATATTGGCAATACCATATCCGAACCATTAACTATCGGATATATCCGATAACTTTCCGATATCCGATCGGATATACGTTTTGGCTACCATATCCGTTACCGATAATTTTATCGGATATCGGATAATATCCGAACCAATAAGATTACTAAAAATATATTAAAAAATAGAAGAAAAGAATCAGAAGCAACAATTTCCACATTGGAACAACATATTTTGTCATAATTCTCCACACAAGCACAAATAACTAATAATCTCATGCATACATTGCCACATATATATTTTAAATTTATTAAAAAATTAAATATTATTGGTTCGGATTTTATTGGTTCGGATATGGCACTTACCGTACCCGTATCCGATATCCGATAAATATCCGATAAGATATCCGAATCCGTATCCGTATCCGAAATTTCGGATATTTTCGGTTCGAATACGGATCGGATACGGATTTTCGGTCAACCATTGACAGGCCTAATTAGACATTTATTATTGTGTAATTTTTCATATTCGGCAGTGTGAACCAAGTGAACTTTTGGTTTGCTACTATAAATGACTACTGGTTTGGTATCAGTCAATTTCTAAGTCCAAAACTCCAATCGGATGAGTATGAGTTTGGGATTCAATCTTCAACATGACCACAACCTTCACAAGCCAAACCGGACCCCACCAATTAGAGCATCAATAGTAAGATTTTTTTTCTTCCAATTTTTACATTCTAATTCGAAATGTAAAATCTCATTTGGAACAATAAAGTTTCAATTGGAGTCCATAATAGTCATGTTCTAGCACATGAGCTATAATCTGAATTTGAAATTTTTTACATTTAGATTATAGGAGCTCATTTGCAGAATATTAAAACTCAATTATAGTCCCAGGATGATTCCAACCTATATTTTTTTTGAAAATCAGTAAGAATGACGGAAGAAAAATTAATTAAAATGTGTCCTAACTTACTTTTTATTATTTACACACGACCTTCAATCTATTTTAAATTTATTTGTTTATTATAATTTTTTTTAACTCAAAATGCATTTTTCAGCCACATTGGAGATGCTTCCTAATAAAAGGTTAGGTGTACATAGTATCAAATTATTTCGACACGATCCAGTTGCATTTTGGGCTTCGGTAGATTCGTTCAGTTCAGAGGATAGAAGCCACTTCAGAGGATAGAAGCCAATTTGACGAGTGCTATTGGTCCAATATAAAGCTCCACACTATCCAAGAATCAAAGGATATATGTCTAATCCAACTCTCCACTACTCAATAATCAAAACTTCTCTTCTTCTTCTTTTTGTTTGATTGTGCATATTAAAAAAGAGTGAACCTTAATACATAAATTCAATAAAAACATTTGTGATTTTAATAAAGAACAATAGAAATGTAACTAACAAAGCAATCTATCTCAAAATTAGTATCCATTTTAAACAACAACAAAAAGTTATACCAACTTAAGGGCAAGCAAAAACTTTATCCTTCCTGTAAAACTTTAATTTCTGTTGGTTTATACATAACTCTAGTATCAGGGCTTTGTTTAATTTTATATTATTTTTTATGAGAGTATATATTGGTCTATATTGTACATTCCAAACCGTCTAAGATAATTTTTTAATCTTATTTTTTATTGGTACCACTTCTAACTTTACATGGATACACTCATTCTTATTATGTACGTTAATATTTATTCCATACATCATAAAACCTTTGTTGACCCAACTGGTCATTAAATTTTGTTAAATAATAATAATGACTATATTATGTGTATTATGTTACCACATATTGCAGCTATATCAGATCTCATGAGAAAACATATAAGTTCGATAAGGGTATGTTCGGTAAAAGAATTTGGATTTGGATTTGGAAATCCAAAATCCAAATTCAAATCCAAATCATGAATTTTTAAATTCAAATCCATATTCAAATCCAGCTCCAACTCCAACAAAACATAGAATTTGATAAATTATATTTATGAATAATAATTATGGTAATAAAATATTAATTAATAAAATAATAAATAAATAAATTATTAATTAATTATTATAATTACAATTATGGTTATGATTAATAATTAAATTATTATAATAATTATGATAACAGTTATGATTAAGAAATTATTAATTAAGATTATAATGATGATTATAATGACGATTAACAAACTATTAATTAAAATTTTAATAATATATTAATTAATACATTATTAAATAATAAATTATTAATTTTGATGATAATTATGATTAATATATTATTAATTAAGATTATAATGAAATAGTAATCAATAATTTATAATTAAGATTATAATTAAGACTAGTAAATTATTAATTAAGATTATAATTAAATATTTGTTTATAAATTATTAATTAAAATTATAGTTATGATTAATAAATTATTATAATTATGAATAATAACTGTATAAATTACTAATTAAGATTATTATAAAATATTAAAATAAAATTATAAATTATTAATCAAGATTATAATTATGATTAATAAATTAATCATTTATTAATTAAGATTATGATGAAATATTAATTAATAAAATTAATAATTTAAGTGATTAACACATTTATATTAATTAAGAATAAAAATTTTATATATAAAATATTAACTAATTATTACTTAATTTTAATTAATTTTTATTTAATTACTTATTAATTAGTATAAATTAAATATTTAATAGGACAATAAAATAAAAAATTCAATTTTCTTTCTTCCAAATCCAAAATTTGGATTTTGTACCCACTTTCCATATCCAAATTCAACTCCAACCAAACATATAATTCCATGGATTTGGCTCCAAATCCATTAAATTCTAAATTTCAGCTCCAAATACAGTTTACCAAACAGGCCCTAAATGAACAATTTCCACCAGGATGAAGCACCAATAAACCAAAAAAGATTCAAGTACTCGTGAACAATGTAATCTTTATTTCATCTTCTATTTCTATTATATAAAGAGACTTTAAAACGGCTCAAACGTGAGCCGTCTAAGCTGTATGAATATCATGGACCATTTTATTTTTCAAATTTATTTTTAAAAGATTACAGAAGATAAAAATTAACTTCCTCATCTACGATTGTTTAAAAAAAATTACGAATAAAACTAACTTTCTCTCGTTTAGTTCGTATTAAAACTGTTTAAAAATTATGTGAAACCCATTATTTCATTGATAATTATTGATTAGTGTTTTCATTTAAAAAAAATATTATTATTATTAATATTATTACTATTAAATACTTTTGGATGGTAAGAATTTCGAAAATTATTGAAACAAGGCTTTTTTATTTTTGGACCCAGACCCGAGTCCGAGCCCAGACCCAGGCCCGAGCCCATTCTTTCCATTTCCTTTCTAATCCTGGATTTTGACTTGGTTATAATTTAAAAAAAATATAAAAAAATAAATACTTGGTTTGGGCTGGTACCGAAGGACCAGCGTTTTTCCTAAGAATTGGTAAACACTTCCCTAACATGTTTCTCCACCACTAACAGTTTCCACCTTTCCCGAACATCCACTCTCCCCATACTCACATTTCCAACAGAGACATAAATTCTCACTTTTCTCAAATATCACCATCTCTCTCTTTCCCATACTTCTCCCTAACCCATCTATTCTCGGGAGAAAGAGCCAGAGGCCCAAACCCTAAAACCCCCAAATTCCGGCCAAGCTCGCGCCCTTCCCCGCCGGCCGGGCCCAGATCCGCGCGGCCTGTCCCCCGCTGACCGTGCGCCCCACCGCGCCGGATCCTGCGCGCCGTTCCCTGAGGCAACGTCCGTCGGTCGCCCGACCCCGGTGGCTCACCCCCAGCGCGCCCCGGCCTCCTCCTTCGCCGGCCCGTCTCCCGAGCGCCGCCCACGGCCCGCGCCCACCTCCGGCAGCGAGATCCCGGCCCCGACCGGGACCCGCGCCCCTGCCCTAGCTTCGGCGCCCGCCCCGGCGATCTTACCCCCGTCCCCTTCGCCGGCTGACCGCCAGTGTGCGGCCCCGCATGACCCAACACTCCGGCGTGGTTCCCTGCGAGCTCCCCGTGCCCTAGATGTTCTGCCTCCTCGCGGACCCTCTCCGGCCCGATGTCCCGTTGTCCGGCCGTTCCTGGTCGTAGACCCGCTGTCCCCGCTTCCCGCGGCTTGTCGGCTCCCTGACCCGCTGTCCGCACGTTGCCCGTGCGTTGATCCTACTGTCTGAGCTTCCTTGTACTTTCGCAGCGCATCGTAACGCTGTCCGGAGACTCTCGAGTCCAGGACGGCGCGTCCCGAGTCCGAGGCCACCCTTCGGACTCCGTCATCGAGCCTCTCGGTAAATTTCTTGATAATCACAGTAGTTCGTCCCTCCCGTAGAGTCCATGATGAGAATCGGTCCCCGGTTTCCCTTTGGGAAATCCGGTTAGCTGCGTATTTTATTCGGTTAGCTGCGGTAGCATATTTCTGTGATTATTATCTGCTGGGTTTGTGTGGTTTGGTTTGATTGTGGGATTCCCGGGTATTTCGGGAAGTTCGGTTGTTTGGGAATTATTTCTGGTGGCTTGAAAAATATTTTGGTGGATATATTTGTGGGATTATTATTGGGTTGGAATAATTGCAGGTTTCTGTGGCGCATTTCCCAGTTTTGGGTTGTCCCGAAATAGAGGAAATGCTGCCCAAATTTTTACAAAACTATATTAATTTTGATTTCAAAATCGGTCTTCGGAAATGAATTTTAAAACTTATTTTTCGGACGACGACCATACCGGTCTGTGGGCCCTGGCGCAATGCAAACGCACCGGTCCGACAGGGCGTTGTGGTATTAGCTGGATTTTGATGAAGGACCGAGTCTGAGACTCTTAGCATTTATCTTAAATTATTTTATTTAATATTTAGGCTATTTAATATAGTTATTTATTTACTGTACTTTATTTAGAAATTAAATCATTTTTCTCTTATTTGTTGTAAAAGAAAATTGTACAGGACATAAGCCCACCCTAGGATGATTAGCTGTGCCCTTGTATTGTGTAGCGTAGTTTTTATTTTATTTTCTGGTGGATGTGATCTTGGGTGGTTTGTGATTAGACGTATAATCGTAGATTAGAGCGTAATTTACTGATTAATTACGAATTTAGTTAAAATGGATAAAATATTATTAAATAACTAGTTCACGATTTATCACTAAAAGAAAACTGTATTTTTTTTTATATATATTACGAAAACACAAAGTTTTCCAAAGTTAAATTGATTCTCGTGTTATTTCCAAATAATCCAATTAATCAGTTTAATCAAACGCACGTAGTTGCGACGTAAACGTTAGCTGTAGATTAATACAACTTAAAACCTGACTAGGACATGACTACTAGAGATTGCAACTAGCACACTTAGTCTGGTTATTCAGGAATCTAAGACGAGTTCTCAACTGTAGGAACTCGAAGTCGTACATGACGTTCCTCCTCGGTACCGATCTGTCTTTCCAGTCAATCTAATTCAAGGCAAGTATAGTTTATGTAAATTTACAGTTATTTATTTAATCGTTTCAATGCATGTCTAAACCACGACTCAAACACGAAACTCTCACCGAGAGTACTGTACTGTAACTACTGTAACTATTGGGGACTGGGAAATAGCGTAATAATTATGACCATACTGTAACAAAATCCCTTATCCATTACTGTAACAAATCCATGCCAGTCATATGTCATTACCTATTCAAATCACTGATTTCTACTGTAACAAACCTGTTTTAAAACTGTTTAGAACTGCATGATTCTATTTCTTATTTAACTGTTTAAAATTAGCATGAATTGTACTTTGCTCCCTCCTGACTGGAGACAACATTTTAGGTAACACTGAGGATGACGAGCTATACTATAATAGCTATTATGACCCGGTTCTCTTCCCTGCGACGGTACCGGAGCCTTCTCCGGAGGACGCTGAACCTGGAACAACTGAACCAGATGCTTAGATAGTTTCTCTTTCTGTATTTTTCTTTATTTGGAGTTTGTAGTTTATTTCTGCATTTCCTTTCCAGTTGTATTTCTGAATATTTATTAAATAAAGTTTCAAATTCCGAATATAAATAGTTGTGACAAATGTAATTGTGTTGTTGTGAATACCTGCAATGGAACAACTTACTGCCACCGTCTCACCACGGTGCAGGCTGGGCATGGTCCGGTTCGACCCATTAAATTGGGATTGGGTCGTGACATATTTTCAGTGGTGGCCCATGCAGGTCATTACAACAACTTAGGAAAACATACCTAGAAACAATTAGAACACTAGAACATTGATTTGTCACGACATAGGTCCGATTTATATATAAATAAATATTTTTGCATGATTATAGATCGGTAGGCTACCTTGCTTATGAGTGCGTCCTAAACCTTCCAGAGAATGACCATTGAGAAGACCAAATCCTGTTGGCGATGAGGTGTTATCTCCGGATCATACCCCATCTCCTCAACCAAGCCCAGGGTCTTTCCCCTCGCGGCTGTTTGACCGTCCTCCTAGTGCATCCAGTGAAGTTTTCTCTACACTGGCGATTCCTACCTCATCTCAAACTGAGTTGCATTCCCTGGCGGATTATTCATTTTGTTGCTCCACCAGTACCAACAAACATCTTCCAAATGGTTGTCCTATTTCGAGAAATCTTGGAGTTCCAGAAAGCTCAAGATGAAGCCCCGCAGGAACAAATGAATATCACGAAAGAAGATATGAAGAACGTCAATGATGTAGCCTTAGTTATCTCCAACCAAGTTAGAGCAGAACTTTTGTCCTAGGAAGGATACCCTGAATCTAGAAGATACTTGGGTCCCATCAAGTACTCTACTTTCCGGCATCCTTGTCGTAAGAAGCTATGGGCTTGTAACTAATGCAAGAGGCCTGGTCATCAGGTCGTTAGTTGCCGCAAGAGATTGAGACAATATTTGGTACGTGGATCTGCTGAACATCGGGGAAAGGATTGCCCCTTATCTTTCTATCAACCAGAGCTCATAACCCAGCAACACCTGTTAGGCCACAACCTAGGGACCCTCTTCCTATCCAGCAGACCCTGCCCCTTACAATAAGGCATGATGCATACTCGAGGTTCATAGAAAAGGAAGCAATTGGAGACTGCTCATGCAAGAGCCAGAACCGTGAAGAATAATACCTAGAACCACTGAATAGCATCATCTTTTTGGAAGTTGTAACAGGATGTCCTTAGATCAAACATAAGAGTTTTTGCTGTAATTTTCCACATGAATAGAAGTTTTTAGTTACACCCTTATGGCAGATGTTTTCCCTGATATTCTCCCCGGATTATCCCAGATCTAGACATAGGATTCACCCTTGACTTAGTCCCTGGCTCTTTCCCTATTTCTAAAGGATGTTACAGAGTCAACCCGAAGGTGGCCAAGAAGATGAAGGACCAGATCAATGAAGGCTCTAGGATTTATTAGAGTGGAACTTTACCTTAGGAGTATCTATCTTGTTTGTGCCCCAGAAGGATGGAACAAACGGATGTGCATCAATTACCAGACACTAAAGAACAAGTACTTTCTGCCCGGATCGAGGATCTGTTTGATCTGGTTGTGTGGAGTTAAGGTGTTACGAAGTTTGACTTAAGATTTGACTACCATCAAATCAAAGTCAGGAAAGAGGACATTTCCAAGACGACATTTAAACACCAAGTATGGGTAGTTTTCTTTGGTCAGGACGTTAGACTGACAAATGCTCCTGCTGTGTTCATGAATTTCATGAACAGAGATTTTTCATGAGTATATGAATCAGTTTATCTTCTTCATAGATAACATTCTGATATATTTGAAGATTGAAGAAGAGCATGAAGAACACCTGAGGAAGTTTTGGAAACTTTGAGGAAAAAAAAGTTTTTGGTAAGTTATCTGAACGTGGATTGTTGACAAGGTAGACTTTTTGTCAAGAAAAGAAATTTCGATGGAAGATAGCAGTTGTTAAAGAGTGATATACCCCAAGTTCAATTCGGAAGATTTTTGAACTTGGCCGGCTACTATCAAAAGTTCGTGAAGGATTTCGTCAAGATTGCTGAGCTAATGACGAAGCTCATCTGAACGAAAAGTTTGCCAGTCGGCATTGAGGAGCTGAAGAAGAGACTTACCACTACACCAATCCTTGCGCTACCCGCAGGAACCGGTGGGTTCTCAATTTACAGTAATGCCTCTGGAAAAGGACTGGGTTACGTTCTTCAACAAAATGGGAAAGTAATCGCTTACACATGTAGGCAATTACAGACTCATGAGAAGAATCATCCCACACCTAATTTGAATTGCTGCAATTATCTTTACTTTGAAGCTTTGGAAGCATGATTTTTATGGAAAGGGAGTGAAAATATGTACGGACTACCCAAAGTCTGAAATATGTTTTCACTCAGGAAGGGCTGAATGTTAGACTAAGAAGATGGTTGAAGCAGATGAAGGATTTCGAAAACAACCTGTAGTACCATTCAGGTAAGGCTAATATGGATGCTGATGCACTTGGTCGATACTGATGGCGAAGTTCTTAACCAAGGACCAGCACCTGCTAGAAGACATCGAGAAGTTTGGACTGGAGGTTATACTACCTGGAGATAGAAGGACGGAGCTGGATGCTGATTCAGTATTGATGAAGTTCGAGGCTGAGGGATAAAAATCAAGAGAGCGTAGTTTCAAAACGAGGCACTTTGCAGGCTTAGAGCTCAAGTGTTGGCAGGAACACTTGAGGGTTTCTAAATTGATCAGCATTGGAACTATGAAGAATGGTGCGAGACTTTGCGTATCGGCTGACAAATGGAGGAACGAGATGATGAAAGAAATGCATCAGTCGCAGTATTCCATAAATTCAGGAGATAATAAGATGTATCAGAATATGCCTCCATTGATTGGTGTTATGGAATAAAGAAGGACAATTCCAGGTATGAGAATTAGATGTGAATTTATCAACATGAGGAATTTAATAAGAGAACAACAAGTGGAGCCGCTGGACAATTCGGAGTGGAAGTAGAAGCATATAACAATGAACTTTGAGTAAGGTTTAACTTGTTCCTAAGGAGGGAAGGGCACCAATTGGATTATAATCAACCGACTGACTAAGTCAGCACACTTTATTTTTTTTCCTTCAAAGTTGGTTTATCCACTAAGAAGTAGGCAGCATTGTACGGGAAGCACGTCTACCGGATTCATGGAGTACCGCGGGACGAGCAGTCAGAGAGGTCAATATAGACGCTTGAAGATATTTTTAAGATTTTGTGTCTCGGAATTTGGTAGGTCTTGGGAAGACCAAATTGCATTTGATGAAGTTTCTCCTACCAGAGGAACAATCAGTTTTGACGGAGCTGGAAATTGAGACCAGGTACATCTGGTCATTTGAAGTTTAAGACGCGTTGGAAGTAGCGTACCAGTTAGCTCTACCAGCTAATCTTGAGAGTGTGCAACGTCTTCTACGTCACAGCTCAGACGTTACATTTCGGATCCGAGTCACGTTTTGGATAATTCAGAACTGAAGATTGGAATCAACCTTTTCAGTGCCAGAGAAACCAGTTGCAAGCCTAGTCAGAGAAGAGAAGAAATCAGATTTTGAGCCATCACTTAAACTCTATTTCCTCATCCTTTTGTCGTTCTAAACTTGACTGATGCTGCTAAGTTAGCCTAGTTTTGCAAGCTATTTCTTTAATCAAGCTTGGTCATGACGATATTTTATTGGGTGCACCCACTAATATATTGTCTAATCAGGACCGGTGCATGATGGTCTGATCAACCTCGTGTACTTTGGTTCGCTTTTGTATTCTTTCTGCATGGATGATATCATGAATAAAAACTTTTCCCTCAACCGTCTCATCCATGACTGCCTTGGAAATCCTTTTGGTTGGACCTGAGTTACGGGCGCAGTACCCGTATATGTTTGTCTGTCCTACCTTACTTTAAATTTCGAGGACGAAATTTTCTAAGGAGGGAAGATTGTGAAACCCATTATTTCATTGATAATTATTGATTAGTGTTTTCAATTCAAAAAAATTATTATTATTAATATTATTACTATTAAATACTTTTGGATGGTAAAAATTTCGAAAATTATTGAAACAAGGCTTTTTGATTTTTGGACCCAGACCCGAGTCCGAGCCCAGACCCAGGCCCGAGCCCATTCTTTTATTTCCTTTCTAATCCTGGATTTTGACTTGGTTATAATTTAAAAAAAAATAAAAAAATAAATACTTGGTTTGGGCTGGTCCCGAAGGACCAGCGTTTTTTCTAAGAATTGGTAAATACTTCCCTAACATGTTTCTCCACCACTAAAAGTTTCCACCTTTCCCGAACATCCACTCTCCCCATACTCACATTTCCAACAGAGACATAAATTCTCATTTTTCTCAAATATCACCATCTCTCTCTTTCCCATACTTCTTCCTAACCCATCTATTCTCGGGAGAAAGAGCCAGAGGCCCAAACCCTAAAACCCCCAAATTCCGGCCAAGCTCGCGCCCTTCCCCGCCGGCCGAGCCCAGATCCGCGCGGCCTGTCCCCCGCCGACCGCGCGCCCCACCGCGCCGGATCCTGCGCGCCGTTCCCTGAGGCAACGTCCGCCGGTCGCCCGACCCCGGTGGCTCACCCCCAGCGCGCCCCGGCCTCCTCCTTCGCCGGCCGTCTCCCGAGCGCCGCCTACGGCCCGCGCCCACCTCCGGCAGCGAGATCCCGGCCCCGATCGGGACCCGCGCCCCTGCCCTAGCTTCGGCGCCCGCCCCGGCGATCTTACCCCCGTCCCCTTCGCCGGCTGACCGCCAGTGTGCGGCCCCGCATGACCCAACACTCCGGCGTGGTTCCCTGTGAGCTCCCCGTGCCCTAGATGTTCCGCCTCCTCGCGGACCCTCTCCGGCCCGATGTCCCGTTGTCCGGCCGTTCCTGGTCGTAGACCCGCTGTCCCCGCTTCCCGCGGCTTGTCGGCTCCCTGACCCGCTGTCCGCACGTTGCCCGTGCGTTGATCCTACTGTCTGAGCTTCCTTGTACTTTCGCAGCGCATCGTAACGCTGTCCGGAGACTCTCGAGTCCATGACGGCGTGTCCCGAGTCCGAGGCCACCCTTCGGACTCCGTCATCGAGCCTTTCGGTAAATTTCTTGATAATCACAGTAGTTCGTCCCTCCCGTAGAGTCCATGATGAGAATCGGTCCCCGATTTCCCTTTGGAAAATCCGGTTAGCTGCGTATTTTATTCGGTTAGCTGCGGTAGCATATTTCTGTGATTATTATCTGCTGGGTTTGTGTGGTTTGGTTTGATTGTGGGATTCTCGGGTATTTCGGGAAGTTCGGTTGTTTGGGAATTATTTCTGGTGGCTTGGAAAATATTTTGGTGGATATATTTGCGGGACTATTATTGGGTTGGAATAATTGCAGGTTTCTGTGGCGCATTTCCCAGTTTTTGGTTGTCCCGAAATAGAGGAAATGCTGCCCAAATTTTTACAAAACTATATTAATTTTGATTTCAAAATCGGTCTTCGAAAATGAATTTTAAAACTGATTTTTCGGGCGACGACCGTACCGGTCTGTGGGCCCTGGCGCAATGCAAACGCACCGGTCCGACAGGACGTTGTGGTATTAGCTGGATTTTGATGATGGACCGAGTCTGAGACTCTTAGCATTTATCTTAAATTATTTTATTTAATATTTAGGCTATTTAATATAGTTATTTATTTACTGCACTTTATTTAGAAATTAAATTATTTTTCTCTTATTTGATGTAAAAGAAAATTGTACAGGGCATAAGCCCACCCTAGGATGATTAGCTGTGCCCTTGTATTGTGTAGCGTAGTTTTTATTTTATTTTCTGGTGGATGTGATCTTGGGTGGTTTGTGATTAGACGTATAATCGTAGATTAGAGCGTAATTTACTGATTAATTATGAATTTAGTTAAAATGGATAAAATATTATTAAATAACTAGTTCACGATTTATCACTAAAAGAAAACTGTATTTTTTTTATATATATTACGAAAACACAAAGTTTTCCAAAGTTAAATTGATTCTCGTGTTATTTCCAAATAATCCAATTAACCGGTTTAATCAAACGCACGTAGTTGCGACGTAAACGTTAGCTGTAGATTAATACAACTTAAAACCTGACTAGGACATGACTACTAGAGATTGCAACTAGCACACTTAGTCTGGTTATTCAGGAATCTAAGACGAGTTCTCAACTGTAGGAACTCGAAGTCGTACCTGACGTTCCTCCTCGGTACCGATCTGTCTTTCCAGTCAATCTAATTCAAGGCAAGTATAGTTTATGTAAATTTACAGTTATTTATTTAATCGTTTCAATGCATGTCTAAACCACGACTCAAACACGAAACTCTCACCGAGAGTACTGTACTGTAACTACTGTAACTATTGGGGACTGGAAAATAGCGTAATGATTATGACCATACTGTAACAAAATCCCTTATCCATTACTGTAACAAACCCAAGCCGTTCATATGTCATTACCTATTCAAATCACTGATTTCTACTGTAACAAACCTGTTTTAAAACTGTTTAGAACTGCATGATTCTATTTCTTATTTAACTGTTTAAAATTAGCATGAATTGTACTTTGCTCCCTCCTGACTGTAGACAACATTTTAGGTAACACTAAGGATGACGAGCTATACTATAATAGCTATTATGACCCGGTTCTCTTCCCTGCGACGGTACCGGAGCCTTCTCCGGAGGACGCTGAACCTGGAACAACTGAACCAGATGCTTAGATAGTTTCTCTTTCTGCATTTTTTCTTTATTTGGAGTTTGTAGTTTATTTCTGCATTTCCTTTCCAGTTGTATTTCTGAATATTTATTAAATAAAGTTTCAAATTCCGAATATAAATAGTTGTGACAAATGTAATTGTGTTGTTGTGAATACCTGCAATGGAACAGCTTACTGCCGCCGTCTCCCCACGGTGCAGGCTGGGCATGGTCCGGTTCGACCCATTAAATTGGGATCGGGTCGTGACAAATTAAATTTAAAGGAAAAAAATATCAGAAAATATTTAAATTGTTTAACAAATCTTAGTTCAAATATATTTAAATATTTGAACTATTTTTCAGCAATATCATAAAAATATTTATCCTTAAAAAATTATAACTAAAAATTAATTAAATTTTTACAAATTTTAATTAAAATATAAATATATATACAATAAATTTAATTTAAATATTTAAATTTTTTTTGATAAGATTAGGAAAAAAAAAATTTTGACGTGCGTTTCTTCTTGTATGCTGTAAAGTGTCTCTAAGAAAGATTATAACACAATAGGTAATGGAAAATGAAAACTACCAAAACACATTCTTTTTTATCCAAAATCAACCCAGCAATATACCAACAATATATTGTCAGTATACTATTATACCTAGTTTTGGCTAAATAAAAATGTTATAATCGCTGACTTGCTCAACTCATGCATTGGCAAGATAGTGTCTAAAATACATTCCTTACATTATCCCTAGGTTATACTTACAGTCCATTACGGTCCGAGTTCTCTAACCTAGTGGTATTAGAACGGACATCCGGAGAGGTCGACAAGATTCGAGTCCCCCAATCATGTGTGTGCACGGAATTTAAAAAAAATGCTTACATTCCGTTAGTGCCTAGAATCTTCAAATGAAGACTGAAGCATGCTTTTGCCATTACTTATCAGGTTCTATTGTTTATAATTCAATTTTTCTTTGCAGGGTCGACTTGTTTCTTTCTTCCCTTTCTCTACTATTGATTATTAAGGGCAAAAAAAAGAGAAAAAAAAGAAGAAGAAGAAGATTTTTAAGGGTACTACGCAATTTGTTAGATGACAACACATAATAGGGGACAAACATACTTAAGTCAGTTTTTGTCAAGGGATGTCCAAAATTTCATAGGGGACAACACATGAATATTATTATAATTCCTATCTTCCTACTCTCTACTCCCAACGTCAACACACTTATCTTCCAACTTCAATTCTTCCAAATCCTAATTAGAGGCGACAACAAGGCTCCTTTTCAATCAAGCTCCTCCTTCAAATAATTTTTTGCAATTCTAGGACTTTTATTTTTGGATTTTAGTTTCTATGTTGATTTTATGTGTTTATAAATATTAATTAGTAGATTGTAGGTTTAATATTGATGAATGTTTTAAAGAATTTTTGAACCTAAAGCTTTGATACATTTCCGTCGGAATGGCACTGGACTATCAAAATTTTGACAGTTCTGACTATGGTAAGGACTGCAAAAAAATTGACATTCCTAACAATAGTCAAGACTGTCAAAATTTTGGCAGTAGTAAGACAAAAAACTTAGAATTTCTAAAGCTTAAATTTTTATTTGTTATTTTAGGACTGCCAAAATTTTAAATTACTAAGACTTAAAAAATTTGGCAGAAAGTTTCTACCTCAGACTGTCAAAATTTGACAGTCCTGACTATTGTTAAAACTAGCAAAATTTTGACAATCCTTACCAAAGTCGAGACCGTCAAAATTTTGATAGTCCTAAAATATCAAAAATTTTAAATTTTAGAATTCCTAAACATGATAAGGAATCCAAAATTGTTAAAGTTCTAACAATAGTCAGAACTGTCAAGATTTTGATGTTCCTAAAAGAAAATTAGATGCTTTCCTCATTGCAGTGCATTTGATTATTTTTAAACACTTCCCCAATTATTCTTGGCATATGTTGTCCCCCAGGGGCGGATTTATAGAGGGTCCAAGGGGGGCCATGGCCCACGCAATTTTTTTTTTAAATGTTCGTTACTATATAGAAAGGTTCTGTAATTTGTAAATATATATAACAGTTTGCCCTTTATACACAAGTAGTAAGCTAGCTTTAGTGGTAGTACTATGGGTTTCTAAAATGAGAGATTGGGAGTTCAAAATCCACCTTTGCTTAAATGTTAATATTTTACATATGTTGAATACTTTTCACTTTTTATGTACACCTTTGTTAAATGTTAATATTTTACATATGCTGAATACTTTTCAGACTTTTTATGTACAAGTTTTTCCTTCCTCTTTTATAACATTTTGAACATATTGATTTTTCTTTTTTGCTCAATTTTGTTTTTATTTTACTATTTTTTTTGCTTTTATATTTTAATTAATAGAATAATTTTAAAGATTTTTATATGTAGTAGCGCGACCTTTCTAGAATTTAAATTCTGGCTCCACCCCTGGTTGTCCCTTCTTTGGGAAGATCTCTTATTTTCTTCGTGAAGGAACCATATTGCAAATTTGGATTTGTGTTGTGGAGTTTATTTCTGTTTAAAAAGCCCCAGTATAAGGTGGTCCAGGATTGTCACGACCCGCATCCTAGAGTTAGGGCACGAGAACGTAACAACGCCCAGCCTACGCCGCAGTGTCGGCGGTAGAACGCTGTCCTAGGTCTCAATACATCTAACAGTATAAGACTAAACAGTTTATACTCCTCGAATGGGGGTAACATAGCAGAATGTAAACTCAATCACATCTAAGGTAGAGCATAAAGGAAGATAGATAAAACATGAAATCGAAAAAAAATACAACAGATAGAAGTCTAAGTGTCTAAGATACACAAATCCAAAAATACATCTCAAATCTCCAAACTCAGATACAGTAATCCATAAAGTAAATACAACTCCAGACAATTGAAATAGCTAACTAAACAACCTCTAATGTGTCTCCTCTAGGCTAGCAGGCAATATCCAAGCTATCTGTAAAATTTATCAACGGGTCCAGTCAGGACAGGAGCGAGTGCAATACATCTCAACAATATCATAACAGGTTAGGAAATATAAACATGCTAGAGAGTAAGATACAGGTTCTGAAGAAATAACATGATGAAAAAGAGAGAGACTGTAAGTAAATAGCTACACTATAGAGAACTATCAGTGACTAGTGATTCAAAGCACAAGATGGTTATGTAAACGACACGATGTTGTACACGAGTAATCTACAGAGGTTGTACACGAGTAATCTACTGGATTGATTACATAACTACTTCTACTCCCCCGCCCCAATCAATACACAAGGATCTAAATATGATATGTTATTGCATACGAAGTATAGTTGCACATGAGATCATGTGAATACATGAATATACACGATTTCACACGATTTGTACACGAATGTCACGAATACAAGGAGTACACGATGCTCACGATAAAGTACACGAACACGAATACCCGATGTATCCGCTAAGGGGATAACATCGCACAACAAGATCCATATAGTACTAATCCATGTTTTCAACGTGTCAGCATCATGTAAAGTAATCTAAAACAGGAAATATAATCCTAAACAAGATATGAAATGATCAGAGAATGTACTCGCCTGATATCCGAATGTCCAAGGTAAAGATACTGTCCGAGGAGAGGTGTCTGGCTCCTAATTAGAACAGCATAAGTCACAACATGTTCAGAAGGGTAATATAAAGCACTACAATGCATTCTACATGAATCTAGGTCAAAGTAGGCCAAAGTCAACCCTTGGTCAACTCTGGTCAACTGCACTAGTCAAACTAGGTCAAACTAGGTCATGTCCTAACCCAGCAAGTCTTACTAGGCCTAACCAAGACTATCCTAGCAAGCACACATCAATACAAGGCTATACAATCCAACATACACCCAACTCTATAAAGCATGCAATTATTCAATACTCAAATAGGCAAGAATTCACATTAGATATACACTAGGTAATCTATTACTTTAAGCTATACATGTCTACACATATATACACATGCATATATTGGTATTCAACATTAGGTCTATAATCATGGCATTTCAAATGGCTGTATAAACTTATATATTACAATACAATATGCTAACATATATATAATATACATACATAGCTAAGTTAACTATATTCATAAATACTTATTTAAGAAGCTATGTGTGTGTATGTGAACATGGCAAAGGGGCAAGTGAGAGTTAAATGGGCATACATAGTGTATACATATCAAAGAGTGTCAAAGTGTAAGTGAACAAAGTATCAAGTGTGATAGTGTCAACATAGTGTAAGGGGTACATGAGGTAATATAGGATTTGTGTTAACATAGAGCATTACATCTCATTAACTTCTATATTGCATACATTACATCTATTATTACATTACATTCATGCTTGCATTCATTCATCATTCATTTATTCTTTTGCACTACTATATGCACCATACATTACATACTATGGAACCTACATATTCATTACAAGCCATACTTATACATGCTTATATTAGATAGGATACTTACACTTCATACATCATTTATTTAACCATTTACTCATGCTTGCATTCTCTATTTAGTTACATAATATATATACATTAACATGGGTTAAAATCAAATAGAACATTATATTACACACAAAGGTGCACAAAATGCATATGCCAAATAGTAACTCCTACTAATAATCAATACTATACCAACTCAGCATGAATTAAATTCTAGGATTAAAATATGTTATAGATCTATGTGTTAGCTTTCCGAAACTTCAAACGGATCGCGTTTTCGTTTTCGAAAACTCTCGAAATCGCAAAAACACCGAGAACGCGTTTGTCTTTCGTACAGCTGACACTCAAATAATTCTCCAGAAAGTTACAGAAAGAATTAGTCATATTAATACATGTTTTTGGAAAGCTAACTTCAATACGCTTCTTTTAAAAAAACAGGAGATTAAACCGAGCTTTGAGCTAGAAGTTATGACATTTCTAAGTTAGGGCTGAAATTAAAAACGTGGATAAAAATCATGACGGATTTGGGTAGTTTGAGACAAAAGAACACAAGTATATAACATAATATATCAAGAACTCACTCTCGACACTAATATATATATATATGAGACACTATAGAACACATCTTCAATACAAAAAATATGAGATTAAACATGTAATAATTCATTCATACATAACAACAACACATAGTGTGTCCAAATTTGGGATTTTCCCAACACAAAGGACACTCCTATGACTCCAAATGGACACGAAATGGACACAAATGGAGATACAACCGTGGAGGTCATTCCTATGGGTTCATAATAGACCTATATGCATGAGAAAATAAAAAGAAGAAGGGATTTATACCTCTCGGTAGATCGAATCGAAGAAAAGCCTTCCCGGAGCGACACCGACACGTAGAGATTCCAAAAGGACACGAACGAGCTCCGAATCCTCCCAAACTTGGGTAGCTTCCTCCTTGGCTAGAATGGAGGAAAGAAGAAGATTTGGTGGTAAAATGGAAGGATTTGGTGGAGAAATTGCTAGGGATTGCTCTCTAGGAATTTGGGGAAGAACAAGAGAGAGAGTGTGGATGAGAATAATGAAATGAACTTGAGCCTATCCTCTCCCAAATTGGCTGGCCATATGGGGCTATTTGTCCTATTATGGTAAGGTCCAAAATGCCCCCACTAACCTATTCTATGAGTATTAGGAAAGGGCTAATTGGTTGGGGCTAAATTAGTCATTCTAAAGTCTCTAATCACACTAACCTTATCCATAATAATTAGTCTAACCTCTAACTAAAATATTTCTATCATGTGGACTAAAATTAATATCATGTGGGCCATGTCTAACTAGTGTGTGGGTCCCACTAGAGTCAAACTACCCCCGGGTCCCCGTTTCAAGTCAGATTGAGTTGAAATTCGAACCCGACTCAAATAACCCCAAAACAATATCATAAATAATAAAATAATATCAAAATAATTCAAAGAGGTCAAATACAAAAATATCCTTAGGCCAAAAATGACATTAAAATATCATAATCACATGGTTAGGCTCTAGGTCAAACAGTCTCTAGGGTTTCACTAGCAAAACGTCAAAATCACAAGTCATTGATTTAAATAATTTTAAAATAATTTAAAATCACCAAAAATCATATCATGAATTAAATATCATTATTAAAATATTTATAAACACGAAATTTCAAAATTACCCTCATTTGGAAAACTGGGTGCTACAAGGATCTAGCAGATGGACCATATGGCAGGAGTTGTCCTTCCTAGAGTCTAGTTTCTTCTCGTTTTATTGGTCACTAACAAGTGCAAGCACAAATTTTTTTTACTAAAAAATAATTTAAATTAGAATTTGTTATAAATAATTTCGTGGAATGGAATTCTTGTATGCATCCAGCCAAGAAGATGTCTCTCACATTAGCCACATAAGTTATAAATATTTTGACTATAGCTAAATAATATTAGGTAGTTAAACAATTAGGTAGAATTTCTTTTTATTAAATTTAATTATGTAAGGATATATATACAACTTAAACGATTAATTTTGAGATATTTGTAAAGAGTAGACATGCGTGTTTGGAAGACGTAATCTGAAGAGCAACAACTAAACAATCACACGTGTGATTGTCTTCAAGTCTCTTTATAAAAAGTAGAGACATGTGTTGGGATCTAAAAGGGCCACATGAGACGGTTAGCAATAAACATGTGTGATTGCTTAGTGTTAATTTTGGGGCACGATTTTTCGATAAAAAACTGATTTATGTAACACTTCGAGGAAGGTGCACGACAGAGATTCCGGAGGATTTTGAGAAACGATATCAATTGTAACACTTCGAAGAAGGCATAAAAGGTTTCACATTAGCATCGATGAAATTCCACTAACAGTTTTTGATTAGATCAGAACTGTACTCGTTCAGAACGAGTTGCAAGTGGATGAACATAAGATGAAATGGACGGAATGAGGAAACAGCTGCTGGGTGAATGATCACCGATGCTCAAAGCTAGATTCACCCCACACGATCAGCTTCCAAGAGCCAGCAAGTTCGACGAAGAACTTCGGAACACTCTGCTCTACTGACTTCTCAGATGTCGCGTACTCGCTTTGTTTCTCTCTTCTCTGCTCTTAACACAGGAGAAATTTTGTAAGAAAATTATGAACTGTGTTCTGAGAGAGAGAGAGAGAGAGAGAGAGAGAGAGAGAGAGAGCGGAGAGAAACATATATAGACGCGCGCAGTAACCATCCAGTATACGAAACATTCGGGACGTAGAAAAAACTGTCCCAGAATATTTTGTAACCATTCAAATCGTGCACATGCATGACTGTGACAATTGGCGCACAGCACGCGCCATCTGCACGACCTATGCTAATTGCACCAACTCTCTTAATACTGGAGAAATTTTATAAGAAAATTATGAACTGTGTTCTGAGAGAGAGAGAGAGAGAGAGAGAGAGAGAGAGAGAGAGAGAGAGGAGAGGGGAGGACAATTCCTTAGCGTATGGGCTTCGATGCACTTCCCTTGTGACCCGGACTCTCCGCTGGAGATACGGGGTTGATGACACATGATTACCCATACTTTTCCTGCTGGGGCCTCTAGTGCCCAAGAGGGGACTACGTCGATCCTATTTAGCCAGGGCCCATGCGTAGGAAGGATTGTTCTTAAATACATTTCACTTAGAATGGTAGGCTACCCTATCCGTTAGGTACGAGTGCTTTTGGTTTGGGTGCTTGTATCTGACCGTGGCTTGGAACAATAACTTGTCGCGGATTAGTTCGTCACATCTTGTCCTTGTTTGGTTGTAGGTGTGACTTACTACTTCGATGAGAAGGTATTGAACCTTGTTGGGGTCCGGATACCATATCGGATTCTTAGCATGGAAAGATATGTCGCCGTGAATTAGTTTACCATCTCCTGTCCTTATTTGGTTGGGGGGATGGTACGCTCGTTCAGTAGGTGCGTATCGGACTATGTTATAAATTCGATTGACTTATTTATTTGAGCAATATTTATTCAGTTTATATGGCATGCTATGATGTGTCTTGTTACGTCCCTCTGAGGACCTAGTTGTCTTGCCAGGTGTGTGCTATTGTCTTTCACAGGTACTTTAGCTCTAGCTGTGGTTTTTGCTATTTTCTCGAGGATGATTGCTTTTGGTCGTCTTCGCTTCGCTCGCCAAATTTATCTCTTTACTCATGTATTTTATTTCTTTATCTTGTTGGTAGTGGATTTGTCTCCACCCAGCATATTGTATCAAGACAAATTCATTATCTTTATATGATCTTTTATTCATTTATTCTGTGTGGATGAGATTAGTATGGTTCTACTGCATTTTACAGCTTATGTATTTATACGAGGCTTCCATATATTGGAGTATACTTCGTATGAATACAGCTGGCATGTCTACGTTCCTAGTCCTACGTATTTTGGGACTGGGGCATTACATATTTTTGTGGTGGCCCATGCAGGTCAAGATAAATTGTTTGGTTACTTTACCGTACCAAGAAAGCCTGCGTATAGGATTAGAAGTCTAGGATCTCATCTACATACTTGACCACTCCCTTGATTTTATCTACCGTTTGACTCATCAATTGCATCTTGCTTGCTTCATTCCATCCCTATTCTTATCCTTCCTTCGTGCTTGCTAGAGATTGACCCTACTAGTTAGTTGTCCCAAAACACCATTAGCTTAATTCTTTAAGTTGGATAGAATATCCCACGACTTGACACACCCTTGACCATTAAGGAAATACCAATAGTATTATCTAGACCATAGAGACTAGAGAAAGTTTACCCATTTGGTCAACCAAGCCTTGGTTAATAAAACCGTAGAATGACTGTATAGGAATAACCAAGACTTAGATCTTTTTGACTCTTAGACTATTCATATTTATTGTTATTTCAATCTTAATCTCGTGCCTATATTTTTACTATCTAGACTAATGATGCTAATATAGCTTAGTTTTTGCAAGCTCAAATCTTTATCAAGCTTGTTCATGACATATGTTATTGGAAGAATTCCTACTAACATAGCGTCTAATCAGAACCGGTGCATAATGGTCTGATCAACCAAGTGCACTTTGGTTCGCCTTTTCAATCTACGTGAATGGGGACATAGGTAAGCTTGTCCTCTAGAATCCCATCCACGACTGCCTTGACAATTCCCTTAAAATTCTTTTCGATCGTCTTTGAATCACGTACTCGTATTCGATAAGATCGTCTTTTGAACCCCTTAATACTTTCGCCTTCACCTATTCTAGAAGGACGAACGTGTTATAATAGCACTCCCTCTCGCCCTCCTTCTCGGCCCTATAATTACTGTCATGACCTTCTAATCGAATAAATCTAATTCATTCTCTAATCGTGCCCTCAACCTACTCCCAAGAGACCATAACTTTAAAGTCTCTAAATTATTTTATTTTACTTGAACCCATACTATTCTTTACTGCGCATCATCTTAAGCATTTCTTGCGTTAATCCATGACTATCTTCACCTTATTGAAATCACGACGCTAATGCAAGTTTTCATTAAACGTCGTTCCCTTGTCTTGATTTGACTATGCTTTCTTATCGATACCCCCTTGTGCCTTTCACCCCCTACTAATTCCTAATTTCGAGGACGAAATTCTTTTAAGTTGGGTAGGATGTAAAACCCCTAAAATTCTACTATATTTTTTTTTATTATTTTGTACCGATTTGAAATTTTGTATTGTACGTCACGTAATCGTATTTTTCGTCGCACACGAAATTTTATTCTTGCTCGACGAGTGCGAATACGTGCGAGCGTACATATTTTAGAAAAATATTTTATTTATTATTTTATAGTTTCTAAATAATATATGCAATAATTATTTTACTATCTTACCAAGTTGTTATTTTATTTACCGAAGCCTTCATTTATGCAATTATTAAAAATAATTAATATTTTTATTATACTAGAAAAACATAGTTACAAAAATATTATTTGTATACATATATATTGATAATTATTTATTGGTTTATTTTAATAATGTAATTTTCGAAATTAATTATTATAGTATTTTTGGAAAACATATTTTTGAAATTATTGTGAAGATTTAAATTTTGATTTTATTCCATGGATACATATTAGTAAACTAATATCTATATTTGAAATCGATTTGATTTTTAAACCAAGAATTTAATTGGATTTAAAATTTCATTTATATGGTAGTTAGATTCGGATTGGATTTAATTGGTTGATTTTAATTAAATAGATGATTATCTACTTGGGTTTTAAATTCTCCTAATCATATCCAAATTGGGAATTCCCACATCCTATAAATATAGGCAGGTACTCCTCCAACTTTTTATTCTTCCATAAATTCTACAACCCAAATTATCGTGCATCGTGTCCGTGTCAACCTAGTTACTCCAATATATATTCTTTGTACAAATACATTATCTTCATCGCGTCCGACACACCCGGACGCCTCTCCTCGTCACCATCATCGTGTCGGACACACCCGACATCAACAAATTTCCAAACCCAAATCCCTAAACCTAACCCTACTCTAAACCCCATCCCCGCTCGTGTCTTCCCCACTGCCACTGCTCGGCACAGCCCCGGCAGCATCCCGCCATCCGATTCCAGCACCCTCGCCACCTGCAGTCCCGGCCTCTTCCGACCATCTTCACCAACCGTCACCCCCGCCATCGCCCAGCCTCACCAAACCACCCAAATTCATCCCGACTTCAACCCAGCCCCTTCATAACCACCCTGCCACCACCAGGACCATCCACACCAGGCTAAACACCGCCTCCGCCACCGCGGCCATAGCCGACCCGACGACCACCAACCCAAATTGGAAAAAAAAAAACCAACAGCAAATAAAAGAATAAGAGCACCACCACCACCTTACCTAACTCCGCCGGCAGGAGCTGCCGTCCACCTCCGCGCAGACCAGCCGCGTAGTCGCCGCGCGTCGACCTGACCCGCGACGAACCCCCGAGACCGCTTCCTTCCTCCTCGGCCGTCCGACCCATCTCCTTTGGCTTCGCCCCTTCCGACGAAGCCCCGCCGACCGATCAAACCCTCCTCCGCCACGGTTCCATCCTCTTCGCCAACGCCTCCGGGTTGTCACCTCCGCCGGTGACCGCCAGCCTCCGTGAGCCCGCCCGTCATCGAACCCCCAATTCCTCCGGCGCTTCTCCCGACAGATCCGCCGCAAAACCCCCGTCCCGCTCGCCGACCACCGCTTCTCCCTCCCTGGCCTCCGCGCCACTATTTCCTTCCACCGCCGTGGCTCTACGGCCGACCGACCGCCGCCTCCAGCGCCGCAGCTCCCCGCGTCGAGCGCTGCCGCTTAACCCTTTCTCCACCCACTCATCCCGTCACCCCCTCCGTCTCGTGAGCCCGGACCGCCGCCTTCCCTTGCCGACAACCCCTTTCCCGAGTTTCCTTCTCTCCGTCGACGGGCCTGAATCCGAGCTCCGCCCCTCACTCTCTCTCCCTCTTGAAAGAGGAGAACACCTTTGCTCTCTCTCTCCCTCCGCTGTACTTCTTTTGTTTTGTTTTAAACGTTTGCTGTTCCTTTTTGTTTTATTTTAGTGTTCTCCTCGAAAGAGGCGAACATCCTTGCTGTTCATTCTTTTTTTTGTTTTGTTCCAGTGTTCTCCTTGCTGGGAGAACCAGCTTCGTTTTTTTTATTATATTTTTTTCTTTTCTCAGTTATTTATTTATATATATATATTACTTTTATTATTATTATTATTATTATTATTATTATTATTATTATTATTCCGTTGTTGTTTTATTGTGATTATTAATTTGTTTTTTTTTGTTTTATTAATCAGATTTTGTCATGTTTCTAATTCTCCTTGAGTAATATTGTTATCATTGTATATTAATATTAGGATTACTAATATTATTACTATTGATTATGATTACTATATTGATATTGGTTATATTTGCTAAACATCATAGTTAATATTTTACTATTATTATTATTATCAATATTATTATTTTATTTGCTTTATCAAAAGATGTTTTGTTATACCTATATAAATATAGGTATCTACCCTAATGCTTAGTATAAATATATAATATATAGTGTTATTTTGCTTTGTCATTGCCTTATTAGAATATATAATTTCTTAAAATTTTATTTGTAATACTAAATTTGGCTTTGGATCTATAACTATTTTTCGAAATTAGTTTAGAGTCCAAATAAATATTATTGTTGTTAGGAAGTATAAAATATAGATTTTAACCTAAATTCATCTATTTACAAACTTAGAGTTTTTAGCCAAATTTTTTTTTTCTTGACTTTAGATCTTTCTCCATAATATTATTTTAAAATACTAGTTTTCAAATATTATAAGTAATTTCAAATATTAGTATCTCTATTAATTATCATTTATCCTTTGATTTTTTTTCTTTCCATGACTAAGCCCATTATTCCTATCCTCCTGCAAACTCTGTCCTTCCTTATGACCACCCTAACTAAATTGGCCTTTCTGGACCCAATGGAACTGACCATGCCACCAACCGGAGTCCCCATGCACAGTTGTTGCACCAAAGTTGCAGATCGTGCCACATTGATCCTTGCAGCACACCAGGCGTACTATTAGGCAAGACACCTTGCCATTAGCTGTTTAATTATTTTTAGCTCATATTTCATGCATGTCTATTATTTTCTTTATAAACTATGATACATGACACAACTGTTCTTTTATATTTCCTGCTGTGTATTATTTTTCTTACAAATTAAACCTAGATTTAAGGGACCACCTTGTGTGTCGCATTCATTGGCCTTGACACGTTGTAAACACGAAGTTGTGTGTCGCATGTAGAACACGGAAGTGCGTGATTGGCTGGCCATCAGTACATACAAGCCGTACGATAGGAATAACCGCTAATAGAAGTTGCATGCTAGTTTGACTTAGCGGTTATAGTGGTTTGTGTTGTGGATACAACACAGTAGGCATTGGGCGGGGAGGACAATTCCTTAGCGTATGGGCTTCGATGCACTTCCCTTGTGACCCGGACTCTCCGCTGGAGATACGGGGTTGATGAAACATGATTACCCATGCTTTTCCTGCTGGGGCCTCTAGTGCCCAAGAGGGGACTACGCCGATCCTATTTAGCCAGGGCCCATGCGTAGGAAGGATTGTTCTTAAATACATTTTACTTAGAATGGTAGGCTACCCTATCCGTTAGGTACGAGTGCTTTTGGTTTGGGTGCTTGTATCTGACCGTGGCTTGGAACAATAACTTGTCGCGGATTAGTTCGTCACATCTTGTCCTTGTTTGGTTGTAGGTGTGACTTACTACTTCGATGAGAAGGTATTGAACCTTGTTGGGGTCCGGATACCATATCGGATTCTTAGCATGGAAAGATATGTCGCCGTGAATTAGTTTACCATCTCTTATCCTTGTTTGGTTGGGGGATGGTACGCTCGTTCAGTAGGTGCGTATTGGACTATGTTATAAATTCGATTGACTTATTTATTTGAGCAATATTTATTCAGTTTATATGGCATGCTATGATGTGTCTTGTTACGTCCCTCTGAGGACCTGGTTGTCTTGTCAGGTGTGTGCTATTGTCTTTCGCAGGTGCTTTAGCTCTAGCTGTGGTCTTTGCTATTTCCTCGAGGATGATTGCTTTTGGTCGTCTTCGCTTCGCTCGCCAAATTCATCTCTTTACTCATGTATTTTATTTCCTTATCTTATTGGTAGTGGATTTGTCTCCCCCCAGCATATTGTATCAAGACAAATTCATTATCTTTATATGATCTTTTATTCATTTATTCTGTGTGGATGAGATTAGTATGGTTCTACTATATTTTACAGCTTATGTATTTATACGAGGCTTCCATATATTGGAGTATACTTCGTATGAATACAGCTGGCATGTCTACGTTCCTAGTCCTACGTATTTTGGGACTGGGGCATTACACTATAGAACACATCTTCAATACAAAAATATGAGATTAAACATGTAATAATTCATTCATACATAACAACAACACATAGTGTGTCCAAATTTGGGATTTTCCCACATGGACACAACCACAACACAAAGGACACTCCTATGACCTCCAAATGGACACGAAATGAACACAAATGGAGATACAACCATGGGGGTCATTCCTATAGGTTCAAAATAGACCTATATGCATGAGAAAATGAAAAGGAGAAGGGATTTATACCTCCCGGTAGATTGAATCGAAGAAAAGCCTTCCCGGAGCGACACCGACACGTAGAGATTCTAAAAGGACACAAACGAGCTCCGAATCCTCCCAAACTTGGGTAGCTTCCTCCTTGGCTAGAATGGAGAAGGAAAGAAGAAGATTTGGTGGCAAAATAGAAGGATTTGGTGGAAAAATTGCTATGGATTGCTCTCTAGGAATTTGGGGAAGAACAAGAGAGAGAGAGTGTGGATGAGAATAATGAAATGAACTTGAGCCTATCCTCTCCCAAAGTGGCTGGCCATATGGGGCTATTTGTCCTATTATGGTAAGGTCCAAAATGCCCCTACTAACCTATTCTATGAGTATTAGGAAAGGGCTAATTGGTTGGGGCTAAATTAGTCATTCTAAAGTCTCTAATCACACTAACCTTATCCATAATAATTAGTCTAACCTCTAACTAAAATATTTCTATCATATGGACTAAAATTAATATCATGTGGGCCATGCCTAACTAGTGTGTGGGTCCCACTAGAGTCAAACTACCCTCGGGTCCCCGTTTCAAGTCAGATTGAGTTGTAATTCGAACCCAACTCAAATAACCCCAAAAAAATATCATAAATAATAAAATAATATCAAAATAATTCAAAGAGGTCAAATGCAAAAATATCATTAGGCCAAAAATAACATTAAAATATCATAATCACATGGTTAGGCTCTAGGTCAAACAGTCTATAGGGTTTCACTAGCAAAACGTCAAAATCACAAGTCATTGATTTAAATAATTTTAAAATGATTTAAAATCACCAAAAATCATATCATGAATTAAATATCATTATTAAAATAATTATAAACACGAAATTTCAAAATTACCCTCATTTGGGAAACTAGGTGCTACAACTCTACCCACCTTAGAAAAATTTTGTCCTCGAAATGTAAGATCGATAGTACTCCTTCTAGAGCCTCTAACCTACCCAATATCTAAGGTAACACTTCCTAACACTGGAATAATAAACGGACATCTAAAAAGTGTCAATCTAGGAATACCTCCAATACTGCTCCGCTGTACGGCGGTAATGGAACTTCAATAGAATAAGGACTGGAACCTATATCCAAGGGACTGGACCTATTTTAAAGTGGTCTTAACTAAGGATGAAAAGGAACTGATCATAGGCTATAGGTATGCTCAAACTATTATCTTCCTATTAACCATCTATTAATATATTCTATTACCATAGGAACGATGCATTACTAAGACATATAGGCCCCTATCTCTCATAACACATTTATACTCACCAAAAGACTAGTACATCCTATCAAGGCTGATACTATAATCTCTCATAAATCTCATAAGCTACATGTTTATAGGCACACATCCCCACATCAAGGACTAACCTATATATATCTACAACTGATACTAATAGGGTGACGTCCCTATTTTCCAACAATCAAGGTCTAATTTTTTTTTATCTAAATCATACAATTTGAAGGAATAGTATACAAGGTCAGGGCATACCGTAGCAGTTGGAAGTCTCACCTAGGTACACTAATCATTCTAGGTCAAAATAGTACTATGGTATCAACACACAAACAATCTAGGGTGTCCTAATTGAAAAGGTAAGGGAACAACAATCATCAAGGTTGTAGGGCTGTCTACCATCCTATATAAAAATTGGTCATTAACAAGCAACTAAAAAATTATTAAAAGGTTACTATTCCATAAAATGGCAAAAATTAAAAATTTAGGCACAACAAATAACAAATAGATTTTTGTCTTGACACGATCTAAGTTGATCAATTTCGGGATAAAACGAGATTTGGGCAAGAAGAAAAATCAATAAAATCAAAGTATGAGCACGAGCATCCAATAATGGAGGTTCAGGTCATGATTAAATTTAATTCGACTGAGTACGAATATGAGGTTCATAGGCGATGAAAAGATTTCAAGGAGAATTGTCAAGGCTGTCGCGAATGAGACTCTAGGGTCAAGTTTAACTATGTCTCCATTCTCATAGATTGATACACGAAAAAGCGAACCAAAGTACAATAGGTTGATCAGACCATCATGTACCGGTTCTGATTAGACAATATGTTAGTGGGTGGCCACCCAATAAAATATGTCATGACCAAGCTCGAAAATAGATAAGCTTGCAAAACTAAGGCTAATTTAGCAGCATAAGATATAAGGGTGGTAATGATGAAAGGAATTACATAGTCCAAGTTTCTTAACCAACGGGTCAAGTAATCAGATAAGGTACAAGGTTAAGCATCTAAGGAAACAAGCAGAACACCATCACATGTCGGGTCGAAAGAATTGAGTCAAGACTAGATTTCTAATTGAAACAAGAAGAAATTTAGTATAATGGTAGAGGTTATAGTTTAGCCAGTTGACCAGAAAATCATATCAAAAAATAAAGTACAATAAGACGGGTTTTAGTGGGACATGATATACCTACACGAAGGTGAGCTCGTCTAGGTCTTGCATATAAGATTTATTGGAGGGTAACAGCTAGTATTACATTCCGAATATCAAAGTCACGATAAGGAACGTCAAGGATCTCAATTAGAAAGTGGGAGTTCAAGAGGTGGTAATTAATGAACAAAAAAATAATGAAGATCGAGTTAGTCATCTGCTTCTGATACTCTTAAGTTCATCTGGTCATAACTTGCCAATCATATCTTTACCTCACCAGTCTCCATATGAAAATTTAACCTTTACTTAAACCCTTACCATGACTACCGTAGGCAATTCCCAATTTCCAAACATCACTCTTGAAGCACAACCCTCATATTTAGGAATCAACATTAACCATTTATTTAAATTTCCAAGTTCTTTCACCTTGTCTTAAATTTGACCAAAAACCTCTAAATCCCGTTTACGAATTCCTTGAACTTATTCAAATTGTTCTCCTCGTATTATTTAATTTAAATCTCTAGGCCTTACAAAACTTATCTTCCATCATAAAATCAACTTTCGTATTTTCTTCGACATACACCCTTGAATATTATTCTCCTAAAAATATTTCACAACAATCTCTAAACTTTCATAACTTTGTGTTCTCTCTATCCCTAGTCATTTTCTCGCAACATCTTGTTTAATATCCTTATTAAACACAATTAACTTCTCTTTTCCATTACTAACCTTCTACATAGCCTTAGGGTAAAACGTTCCAAGAATCAATAACCAGAATTTCGTGGTTCTCCAATCTAGGTTGACCTTGAATATCCTTATCAGTTTTGAATACACCTAAAAACTATCTCATAACCACAAAATTTTCTCTAAATATGATTGTTTCCAGATTGGCAGTATACATCTCTTTATTCTATTCGAGACCTTTACCACATTTCTATCTCAAGTTTCCATATGGAACACTCCACATTTGATTTCCTTTAGATCATCATATAATAACCAGTTACGTCTTCTCTGAGCTACATGGTTTACGTCACTTCCTTAGCCTTCCCCATGCAAAAGATAAGAAGATTCAAGGGTTTCGAAGTACATCTGGTAGGGACGACAAGATATGGGTAATTAATGTAATGAGACAGAGTTTAAGATAAGAGGTAAATAAGAATACAAGGGAATAATGGCGAGAAAGAATAATGAAGATATATTCCTTCTCATCGGTTCAAATGAGAGGAACCCATCAAGCTTAAATTCAATAACAAGGAATGAGGGTGAATCCAAACAAGAGGAAAAGGAATTCCAATTGAAGTTCAAAATAAGTTTCTCAGGGGTCGTCCCAGAAATCTCTCAAAGAATCCTAAGTGTGATTGAGTACCTTAGATTTGAAAATATTAATCTAAATACAAAATTAAATCAACAACTACAAAATTTTATCAAAATCATCAACTAATACCAGGATTCAAAGTTCTACAATGAATCCACAAAATCAAATTCAAATCAAGAAAAAGGTGAATCAAAACAAGGAAAAGGAGTTTAAATCGAAATTCAAAATTAGATTCTCAAGGGTCATCCCAGGAATCTCTCAAGGAATCCTAACAGTGATTGAGTATCCTCTCATCCTAACACCTTAATTTATATACCCTATAGCAGGCTCGTAGTAGTACAACTAAGTCGTTACACTACTACGAAATCGTACTAATGCGAATCTCGACCTGCATGGGCCACCACTAAAAATGTGTCACGACCCGCACCCTAGAGTTAGGGCACGAGAACTTAACAACGCCCAGCCTACGCCGCAGTGTCGGCGGTAGAACGCTGTCCTAGGTCTCAATGCATCTAACAGTATAAGACTAAACAGTTTATACTCCCCGAATGGGGGTGACATAGCAGAATGTAAACTCAATCACATCTAAGGTAGAGCATAAAGAAAGATAGATAAAACATGAAATCGAAAAAAGATACAACAGATAGAAGTCTAAGTGTCTAAGATACACAAATCCAAAAATACATCTCAAATCTCCAAACTCAGATACAGTAATCCATAAAGTAAATACAACTCCAGACAATTGAAAATAGCTAATTAAACAACCTCTAATGTGTCTCCTCTAGGCTAGCAGGCAATCTCCAAGCTATCTGTAAAATTTATCAACGGGTCCAGTCAGGACAGGAGCGAGTACAGTACATCTCAACAATATCATAACAGGTTAGGAAATATAAACATGCTAGAGAGTAAGATACAGGATCTGAAGAAATAACATGATGAAAAAGAGAGAGACTGTAAGTAAATAGCTACACTATATAGAGAACTATCAGTGACTAGTGATTCAGAGCACAAGATGGTTATGTAAACGACACGATGTTGTACACGAGTAATCTACTGAGGTTGTACACGAGTAATCTACTGGATTGATTACATAACTACTTCTACTCCCCCGCCCCAATCAATACACAAGGATCTAGATATGATATGTTATTGCACACGAAGTATAGTTGCACACGAGATCATGTGAATACATGAATATACACGATTTCACACGATTTGTACACGAATGTCACGAATACAAGGAGTACACGATGCTCACGATAAAGTACACGAACACGAATACCCTATGTATCCGCTAAGGGGATAACATCGCACAACAAGATCCATATAGTACTAATCCGTGTTTTCAACGTGTCAGCATCATGTAAAGTAATCTAAAGCAGGAAATATAATCCTAAACAAGATATGAAATGATCAGAGAATGTACTCGCCTGATATCTGAATGTCCAAGGTAAAGATACTGTCCGAGGAGAGGTGTCTGGCTCCTAATTAGAACAGCATAAGTCACAACATGTTCAGAAGGGTAATATAAAGCACTACAATACATTCTACATGAATCTAGGTCAAAGTAGGCCAAAGTCAACCCTTGGTCAACTCTGGTCAACTGTACTAGTCAAACTAGGTCAAACTAGGTCATGTCCTAACCCAGCAAGTCTTACTAGGCCTAACCAAGACTATCCTAGCAAGCACACATCAATACAAGGCTATACAAGCCAACATACACCCAACTCTATAAAGGATGCAATTATTCAATACTCAAATAGGCAAGAATTCACATTAGATATACACTAGGTAATCTATTACTTTAAGCTATACATGTCTACACATATATACACATGCATATATTGGTATTCAACATTAGGTCTATAATCATGGCATTTCAAATGGCTGTATAAACTTATATATTACAATAAAATATGCTAACATATATATAATATACATACATAGCTAAGTTAACTATATTCATAAATACTTATTTAAGAAGCTATGTGTGTGTATGTGAACATGGCAAAGGGGCAAATAAGAGTTAAATGGGCATACATAGTGTATACATATCAAAGAGTGTCAAAGTGTAAGTGAACAAAGTGTCAAGTGTGATAGTGTCAACATAGTGTAAGGGGTACATGAGGTAATATAGGATTTGTGTTAACATAGAACATTACATCTCATTAACTTCTATATTGCATATATTGCATCTATTATTACATTACATTCATGCTTGCATTCATTCATCATTCATTTATTCTTTTGTACTACTATATGCACCATACATTACATACTATGGAACCTACATATTCATTACAAGCCATACTTATACATGCTTACATTAGATAGGATACTTATACCTCATACATCATTTATTTAACCATTTACTCATGCTTGCATTCTCTATTTAGTTACATAATGTATATACATTAACATGGGTTAAAATCAAATAGAACATTATATTACACACAAAGGTGCACAAAATGCATATGCCGAATAGTAACTCATACTAATAATCAATACTGTACCAACTCAGCATGAATTAAATTCTAGGATTAAAATATGTTATAGATCTATGTGTTAGCTTTTCGAAACTTCAAACGGATCGCGTTTTCGTTTTTGAAAACTCCCGAAATCGCGAAAACACCGAGAACGCGTTTGTCTTTCGTACAGCTGACACTCAAATAATTCTCCAGAAAGTTACAGAAAGAATTAGGCATATTAATACATGTTTTTGAAAAGCTAACTTCAATACGCTTCTTTTAAAAAAATGGAAGATTAAACCGAGCTTTGAGCTAGAAGTTATGACATTTCTAAGTTAGTGCTGAAATTAAAAACGTGGATAAAAATTATGACGGATTTGGGTAGTTTGAGACAAAAGAACACAAGTATATAACATAATATATCAAGAACTCACTCTCGACACTAATATATATATATATGAGACACTATAGAATACATCTTCAATACAAAAATATGAGATTAAACATGTAATAATTCATTCATACATAACAACAACACATAGTGTGTCCAAATTTGGGATTTTCCCACATGGACACAACCACAACACAAAGGACACTCCTATGACTCCAAATGGACACGAAATGGACACAAATGGAGATACAACCATGGAGGTCATTCCTATGGGTTCAAAATAGACCTATATGCATGAGAAAATGAAAAGGAGAAGGGATTTATATCTCCCGGTAGATCGAATCGAAGAAAAGCCTTCCCGGAGCGACACCGACACGTAGAGATTCCAAAAGGACACGAACGAGCTCCGAATCCTCCCAAACTTGGGTAGCTTCCTCCTTGGCTAGAATGGAGAAGGAAAGAAGAAGATTTGGTGGCAAAATGGAAGGATTTGGTGGAGAAATTGCTAGGGATTGCTCTCTAGGAATTTGGGGAAGAACAAGAGAGAGAGTGTGGATGAGAATAATGAAATGAACTTGAGCCTATCCTCTCCCAAATTGGCTGGCCATATGGGGCTATTTGTCCTATTATGGTAAGGTCCAAAATGCCCCCACTAACCTATTCTATGAGTATTAGGAAAGAGCTAATTGGTTGGGGCTAAATTAGTCATTCTAAAGTCTCTAATCACACTAACCTTATCCATAATAATTAGTCTAACCTCTAACTAAAATATTTCTATCATGTGGACTAAAACTAATATCATGTGGGCCATGTCTAACTAGTGTGTGGGTTCCACTAGAGTCAAACTACCCCCGGGTCCCCGTTTCAAGTCAGATTGAGTTGAAATTCGAACCCGACTCAAATAACCCCAAAACAATATCATAAATAATAAAATAATATCAAAATAATTCAAAGAGGTCAAATACAAAAATATCCTTAGGCCAAAAATGATATTAAAATATCATAATCACATGGTTAGGCTCTAGGTCAAACAGTCTCTAGGGTTTCACTAGCAAAACGTCAAAATCACAAGTCATTGATTTAAATAATTTTAAAATAATTTAAAATCACCAAAAACCATATCATGAATTAAATATCATTATTAAAATAATTATAAACACGAAATTTCAAAATTACCCTCATTTGGGAAACTGGGTGCTACAAGGATCTAGCAGATGGACCATATGGCAGGAGTTGTCCTTCCTAGAGTCTAGTTTCTTCTCGTTTTATTGGTCACTAACAAGTGCAAGCACAAATTTTTTTTACTAAAAAATAATTTAAATTAGAATTTGTTATAAATAATTCTGTGGAATGGAATTCTTGTATGCATCCAGCCAAGAAGATGTCTCTCACATTAGCCACATAAGTTATAAATATTTTGACTATAGCTAAATAATATTAGGTAGTTAAACAATTAGGTAGAATTTCTTTTTATTAATTTTAATTATGTAAGGATATATATACAACTTAAACGATTAATTTTGAGATATTTGTAAAGAGTAGACATGCGTGTTTGGAAGACGTAATCTGAAGAGCAACAACTAAACAATCACACGTGTGATTGTCTTCAAGTCTCTTTATAAAAAGTAGAGACATGTGTTGGGATCTAAAAGGGCCACATGAGACGGTTAGCAATAAACATGTGTGATTGCTTAGTGTTAATTTCGGGGCACGATTTTTCGATAAAAAACTGATTTATGTAACACTTTGAGGAAGGTGCACGACAGAGATTTCGGAGGATTTTGAGAAATAATATCAATTGTAACACTTCGAAGAAGGCATAAAAGGTTTCACATTAGTAGCGATGAAATTCCACTAACAGTTTTTGATTAGATCAGAACTGTACTCGTTCAGAACGAGTTACAAGTGGATGAACATAAGATGAAATGGACGGAATGAGGAAATAGCTGCTGGGTGAATGATCACCGACGCTCAAAGCTAGATTCACCCCACACGATCAGCTTCCAAGAGCCAGCAAGTTCGACGAAGAACTTCGGAACACTCTGCTCTACTGACTTCTCAGATGTCGCATACTCGCTTTGTTTCTCTCTTCTCTGCTCTTAACACTGGAGAAATTTTGTAAGAAAATTATGAACTGTGTTCTGAGAGAGAGAGAGAGAGAGAGAGCGGAGAGAAACATATATAGACGCGCGCAGTAACCATCCAGTATACGAAACATTCGGGACGTAGAAAAAACTGTCCCAGAATATCTCGTAACCATTCAAATCGTGCACAGGCATGACTGTGACAATTGGCGCACAGCACGCGCCATCTGTGCGACCTATGCTAATTGCACCAACTCTCTTAATACTGGAGAAATTTTATAAGAAAATTATGAACTGCGTTCTGAGAGAGAGAGAGAGAGAGAGAGAGAGAGAGAGAGAGAGAGAGAGAGAGAGAGGAGAAAAACATATATAGACGCGCGCAGTAACCGTCTAGTATACGAAACGTTCGGGACGTGGAAGTAATTGTCCCAAAACGTTTTGTAACCGTTCAAATCGTACACAGGCAAGACTGTGACAATTGGCGCACAGCGTGCGCCATCTGCGCGACCTGTGCCAATTGCACCAACTGCGCCCGCACGCACTTGTGCACAACGTATACCGCTAACTGCCGCACCATCGGGCAGCCCAATATGGTCGCGCCAATTGGGACGCCATTTGGCCACACGTTCAGGCCGTGCCATATGGTCAAGCCAACTGGTGTGCCATTTGGCCGCACGATCGGACAACGCTTACAGGTACGTGAACGACTGCACAGAGGCTCGCGCAACGAGCGCAACTTAAGCATACTATGCGCCTAACGACGATGCTGACATGCTAAGTGTAAAGTGCGCCAACAAAATACCACATTAAGTCTCATGAGCCCGAGTTCGAGTCGCTAAGCCCCTAAGGGACTTAGCTCCAAAGGAATAAATTCCAAGAGCATCAAAAAGCATTAATGCTTCATTTATTGAGTTAGCCTTTTTCTACTTGAAAAACACTCCCATATGAAACACCCATGTGCCCTCCATACTTCATGTGCTTCTCTCTCATACAAACAAAGCTACATATGGAGATACCACTCATTTGGCCTAGGCAATGTAGGACTATTTCTAGTACAAAGGCCAAAACCAGCAACAATCCTCCACATATCTCCATATATATGGGTATGAGTGTTCCCCACAGTAATTATTCATCATGCATTAGGATGGATGTCGCTGACGACTTGAATCTTCTCGTATGGGTCAAACAACAGACTATAATACAAGAATGGACTAAGCCTTGAATTCTGCACCATAGCTACAATTCTTCCTACTTACATAATGTAGTCATATGTGCTTCTGGTTGCACATTAAAGGCATCGTGACAGCCTAGTTTCAATTATGTATTTTGGGTGTCTACAAGTTTACCTCAAGAGACGGCCTGCTATCTCCGTCTATACACTATAGGTGAGTTTTTACTAAAAAATGGCATGGAGCCTTGCACTTTCTTACGGTGCTATGCCGCTATGACATAGCTTAAAGCCAAGGTATTACCCCTACCCGGGAACCTCATCGTAGTGTCATACTACTGTAGCATAAGCTCAGAAGCCTCTCTGTAGTGCCAAACTATCCAACATGAAGCCTTACGCTCTTACGGTGTTACGCACCAACGACATGGCTTGCGAGGCCGAGGCTTTACCCCTATCTCGGTACCTCTTCGTGGTGTCGTGCCACTGTAACATGAGGACGTGTCCCCTTTGTAGTGCTATTTACAACTCTTTAATTTTATTATACATTATTAGGCTGTCTGCTTATTTACGGTGCTACATCACTGTGACTTGGCTTGCAAAGTCGATGTATTATCCCTACCTGGGAACCTTATAGTGGAGTCACCCCACTATAGCATGGAGTTACACTATTTATAGTGTTGTGCTACCGTACTTCCTGTAAAGCACAACATGCATTCACTTTTCCTGAGAACCCATTAAGGCGTTTAAGCCATCCTCACCATAGGATCTGTTCTCTGCAGAAAACATACAGTAGACAACAGTGGTTGTAGGTCCGTATCCTTTCTATGCCACAAAGGACATGTACCCACTGTTCTTGATATTTTCCCAGCTAGTGGTCCTTCCTTGAACCAAAAGTTAGATGCCTAGTAGATTTTTCTTTGAACTAATAGCATAAAATTTTATGGTAGGATTAGAATAACACAATATCAAAATGCCTTCAAGCCAATTTTACAAGCTGTTTTCGACTGGCTGGCGCTTGAGGCCCTTTGTGAACGGATCCGCTAGGTTCTTGTGACTCCGAACATCAATCACTGTAATGACTCCTCTCTTGATGAGATCGTGCACTGTCCTGTACTTTAACCGTACAGTTTTCTTCTTTCCATTAAAGAGGTTATTTGATGCCACAGTCACAGTCGCTTGGTTATCACAGTATATCGGAATCATCGGTATCTAAGCCCCAACCACTAGAAGATCATACATGAGATTCTGAAGCCATTCTGCTTCTTATGCTGCAGAATCAAGTGCAAAGAACTCAGATTCTATGGAGGAATGAGAGAACATAGTCTGCTTCTTTGACTTCCACGATATAGCAACTCCACCCATTATGAAAATGAATCCACCTGTGGATCTCTCGCTCTCCACCTCTGAGCACCAGCTGACATCACTGAAGCCTTCTACTACCGACGGATCTCTGTTGTAGTGCAGTGCATATGTCTGAGTCTTCTTAAGATATCTCATTACCCATTTCATAACTTTTCAGTGTTCAACTCCTGGATTGCTCGTGCATTGACTCATCATTTCCACGATGAAATCTATGTCAGGCCTAGTGACAGTAGTAGCATACATAAAACTTCCAATGACGCTTGAATACTCCAGCTGCCTGATGCTTTTCCTCGAATTAGGCTTCAGCTTCAGATGACACTTGTAAGGCGTATCAATCACTAAAAGATCCTGATACCCGTAGTGTGTGATCATCTTCTCAATATAATGAGGCTGTGACATCGCTAGTCCAGTTTTCGTTCGGATGATCTTGATCCCCAAGATCACATCAACTTCCCCCAAGTCCTTCATACTGAACTTGGTCGAGATAAACTTCTTTATCTATGTGACACAGCCCATATCCGTACCTAGGATAAGCATATCGTCTACGTACAAATAAATGATTATACCTCTTCCATCAGCGAATTTCGTATAAATACACTTGTCTGTCTCGTTGACCCTGTAGCCATTTGACCTTAAGACCTTGTCAAACTTCTCATGCCATATTTTGGGAGCTTATTTAAGACCGTACAAGGATTTCACCATTGTAGACTTTATCTTCAAGATTCTTGATGACAAATCCCTCTGGCTATTGCATGTAAATCACTTCGGTCAGCTCGCCATTCAGGAAAGTTATTTTTACATCCATCTGATGTATCACCAACTTATGTATTGCTGCGAGAACAATTAACATTCTGATGGTGGTCATCCGGGCTACTGGAGCATACGTATCAAAGTACTCAACCCCTCATTCTGAGAAAATCCCTTGGCTACTAGCCTAGCCTTGAACTTATCAATAGTTCCATCTGCTTTCATCTTCTTCTTAAAGATCCATTTGCATCCGATGAATTTCGCTCCTTCAGAAAGATCAACCAACACCCAAGTGTTATTAGAGATAATTGAATCAATTTTATTGTCTATCGCGTCTTTCTAGAAAACAACATCTCTGGTTTTTATCGCCTCATCATAGGTAAGCGAATTTGCTTTCACATGATAGGTGACAAAGTCATCTTCGAAGTCCTTCGGTCTCCTCACTCGCTTAGCTGACGGGTCAGCAAGATCTGGTTCAATAGTTGTTTCTGCTACAACAACTTATTCTTGGACTACTTTCTCATTGGAAACTTTAATTTCCTGTATACTCATATTATTCTCTGGAATATCCACGAGAACAATGTTCTTGTGCCTTACAAATTTATCTTTAAGATATTCTGCGTCGCAAGATTCAACGATATAATTTGAATCTATATCAAGAAATCTTAGAGCATCACTCTTCTCGGCATATCCTAAGAAGATCATTTTCGTAGTCCTTATCCCGAGCTTCTGAATCTTCAAACCTGGAAGCTTTACATATGTTAGACACCCTCAAATTCGAATGACATTCAAGTTAGGTCTGACTCTGAACCAGAGTTTATGAGGAGTGACGTTCGAAGTTGCATGCGACACTCTATTCAGAATAAAAGTGGACATCAATGCAGCTTCTCCCCAGTAGCATTTTGGAAGACCCGCAGTCAATAACATTGAGTTTATTATTTCTGTCAACGCTTTGTTCTTCCTTTCTGCTACTCTGTTTGATTGAGGAGAATACGGAGCAGTAGTCTCGTTGATGATTCCATATTTTTTGTAGAACGATGCAAATTCATGAAACCGATACTCTTCGCCTCGATCACTTCTTATTCCCTTGAGTTGTTATCCGGTTTGCTGTTCACCCTCGGTCCTGAACTCTTTGAACTTTTCAAATGCTTCGTCTTTAGTCTTGAGCAAGTAGACGAACGCATATTTTGAGAAGTCTTTGATGAAGGTTATGAAATACTTCATCTCGGCTTTTGTAAAAAATTATTTGAATCCACAGATATTGGAGTGTACCAACTCCAGAAGATCTGTACTTCGATTAACCCGATGAAAGAATTTTCTTGTGATCTTCATCTGAGCACAATCTTCACATTTCTCTACCTTATCCCCATATTTGGAGATAAGTCCTAGACTAGACATTTTGTTTATTTTTTTTACAATGAACATATCTTAGTCTATTATACCATAACTCAAGAGTATAACCAGAATAAGTGATTGCATTAATTACATTTGACTGATTTATAAGCTAAAGTTTAAACATTCATTCGATATGAAACGCTTTTTCGAAGTATGTTCCTTTTATGGACATCACCATTTGGCCAGCATTAATATCCATCATGTCACGACTCGCACCCAGAGTAAGGACACGAGTGCGTGATAATGTCCCAGCCTACGCCGCAAAAACGACGTAGAATGCTGTCTAGGTCTACTATCTAACAACAATTATAATATCAAAATCTGTCGAGATGGTCAACTCCAAATGGAGGACAAGCAATGACAATATAATATACTCAATCACAATATTCTAAGAAGAATAAATGATACTGAAAGATAAATACAACAAGAAATTAAAATATCACCCAAAAAATCCGACACGGAAATAATACAAGTCCAGAGTCTCAGAGTCTCAGAGTCAACCATCTCAAATACAAATTCTAATATAATAACATACCAAGGTATAATCTGGAGACAAAGTCCAGCACCAAACTAATCTAGCTGAGCTACCACTAATGCCTCATCGGTTGGAACTAACCCCTGTCGGACTAGGGTCTTCTGGTCTATGCCCACTACGTCATGAGGACCATAGTAGGTAGGACACTTGTCCGTGCCATAATCTGTAAAATTTTATCAACATATCTAGTCAGGATGGAACGAGCACAAATCTCTAATAATAGTTCTAGTTAGATGATAAAGAATATATAACAGTAAATAGAGAGAATATACAATGTAAAGTGATACGTACATGAATCATAGTAAGGCATATCAAGATTGTAAATGAATGTAAGAGCAAGAGAACAGTGTATATCATGTACATGAATCAGGAAAACTACTATCTATGTGAGTTAGCATTTGTTTCAATATATGATCGGCTTAGGAACATGATACAATATTTGGCCTGGTTAATCATACATGCGGTGTATGATTAACACAGTTCAAGGTTCAAGACTTGATAGAAGAAGGATATTGATCACATATCTACGCTAATACCTCCGCTCCCGACCAGTATAATAGATCCAACCATGACACGTTATGACATGAGATTCTCTGAGAAGGTAGCTAGCTTTCGTAATAATCGTGTCTATACAGTGCACAAGGAACAAGGACAAGGCTCGTACAAGATATACCAAGGAATACAAAGAATAACATCTCATGACGGGTTCTAGACAAATACCAATTCATGTGAACAATATGTCAAGAGAACAAGACTATCTACATTAAATACAAAAAATATAGACGATATCATAAAACAGAAATATTATCAGAGAATGTACTCGCCTGAGATCCGATGGAAAATATCGACAGTGAATTGAGGCTCAGAGTGAAGTCACAAACCTAAAGATAAGATATACATGAGTTAAATAGGGTTTAACAGTGTTAGGCATGATTCCTAGTGTATACTATACAATCTAGGTCAAACTCAGTCAAACTAAGTCAAAATAGGTCAAACTAAGTCAAACTGAGTCAAACTAAGTCATACTAGGTCAAACTGAGTCAAACTAGGTCAAAGGTTGACCTATTATTGACTTTTGGTCAACTGGTCAACTCTGGTAAACTCCTAGTTCATTCTAGGTCGGATGTTGACTCTACGTTGACTTTCAGTCATAATAGTCAACATTGGTCAAACTAGGCCAAGTATTCTATTTCTAACTATTACCTACCAAGATATCCCAATCCTAACCATTATCTACCAAGATATTCCAATACCTTAGATACTAGGTAATACCCTTAGCTTAGTAGTATTCTACCTTAGGCTAGGTAACAATACCCTAGTCTCCAGTACCAATACCTTAGTCTCCAATACCAATACCTTAACATCCAATATCAACCTTAGATATCTAGTATCTATCTATATATCCCAAGCTACTAGATAACCAATACCTTGCATCTATACCTTAGTTCCTAGGTAACCCCTTTATCTTGTAGGTAAATCCAATAGCTTGAGGTAAAAGGTAAAACTAAAGATATCCTAAGATACCACTATAGGTATCTCAAGATACCACTATCTATATCCTAAAATACTAATCCTAGCATCCAAGAATACTTTTAGATAGGATACTAACGATCTATGCTATCTCTAAACTCTAACATCCTACTAGAAACTCTAACACATAAATATACCTAACTCTAACTCATCTAACTACTAACATAGACTAAGATACAAGATACTAACTAACTAACCATCTAATCTTCTAAGTCTAACATATCATATACTAACTAACTAACTAACTCTAACATATAAACTAACTTATCTAACCATCTAACTCAATATCCTACCAATACTTTACCCTTAGACTATAGGTATTCTCTATTACCTTGTCAATACCTTAGACATTACCTTAGCCTACTAATTTACCCTCTAAGATACTCATTCGTATCTTAGGATACTCACTCATCTATGTCCTAAGACATTAAGCTAGATACTAGACACTAGTAAGATACTAACCTATATCTTATCCCAAGATACCAACTTACCTTATCATAAGATATCTAATACTCTAACATCTAGTATCCCAATCTCCAAGATACCAACTCATCTAGTATTCTAACTCCAGAAACTAATATATACCTCTACTAACTAGGACACCTTAAGATACTAACTTATAGGACACTAACATATACATCTAACTAACTAATACTAACTCACAACATACACACATACTCAAACACAAAGGGGCTGATGCTGCTTACTGTCATGACCCGTACCCGATTTTTTGGATGCGAGACGTGTCCAAGCCATCCTACGCCGCAAAGTCGACGGTAGAACGCTGTCAAGGCCATGATGCTCAAAATTACATAAAGAATAACTTCATTGCTAATTCACATTTCTAAAATTTATTACAACAGTTACAAGATTTATATTTGAAAGAAAATACAAAATTCTTATACATATTTGAAATGGCTACAACATCTATCTAAAGTCTAATTTTTGGCCAGCAAGTACACCCGTATTTCCTAATGCTAAGAGGAGCCACAGCTAACCTGAAAAATATTGGTTTCCAGTCAGGAATGTAACAAGCACACAAACCGACGGCAATGCGAAAACACAATAGAATTCATAAGACATAAAAATAACATATGTGAAATAAAACTAGAAAGAAACTAATGTCATGGCATGTCTAGAAAGAAGTAGATAACTCTACAACACGATATGTCAACTAGTCGAGCATGTAAATGGGGTGACATGGCAATTGATGTAGAAGACAAGAAAATACAAGTAAATGACAACTATCTACATGTTTTGAAATATCATTTTCGACGTGTGAATGGCTAATGGGTAAATACGGTACCCTGCACATTTCGGGTGCAGCTGCTATCAGTCAAGATCAGATATTTTGGGATATTTCTGGGTAGTTCACACGTCTACTAGGATACTTTCCCGCCCATCTAGTACTCATGGAATCAAGTCGCAAGCATGGTAATCATGTAATGACAGTCAAGGAGTATAATAAATCCATGATACTAATCTCCGTGTGACGAGCGTGTCAATAAGAGCAAGACATATGTATAACCATAAAATGAAACGACTACTATGAATCGAAAGCAATCAGAAAGTGTACTTGCCTGAGGTCCTTTGCTGGTGAAAACGATAATACTATACTACTCAGTGAGCCACAACAATCAAACTCGTATAACAGTCTCCGGATGCTGAAATAGACATTACCAACATTCTCAGTACAATCAAATTAGATAGAATTGCCTATCCATAAGTAAAATTCTGGACACAGGGGCAAAACGATAATTTCGGGCTAAAACGATGTCCGTCGTTGGACCCGCTTTGCACCAAAAAGCATGCCAAATTCAATGGTCTCTAAGGTCATCAAACTACATATCTACGAATTCGTTTTTATGATATAAACCCAACAGTATGTCCAAAGTTGGATTCCGACAGGCCGTGCACAAAATCGCCCGTTGAATCGGATCGTGGGGCCCACAAAATGGTGATCCGATCAACTGTCTCAGAATCGGACCAACTTGGTATACAGGACCAGAAAAATGATACGGTCCTGTTGGTGCAAGTTTCATCTCGATCTGACGAACGTGCACAAAGTAATTGAGAAATTTGCACAGAGGCCGATACGGTGAATTTTGATGGATACGCATCAAATTCATCGCGCACACGCGACCAATTTAAATTCCGTCAAAGCCCATACATCCGCGAAGTCGATATGCACCTTTTGATACTTTCGGTTTGCGACCATGTCGCCCTGTTTGATGGGACGCTCGTCGTATCGGATGGATTTTTAGATTTTCTAAGGTTTTAAAAACTATTTTTCCTTGATTTTTGGAACTATTTTAATATAAAAATAATACAGGATAAAATAATCTGTTTAATGGGTTTTGATCCTGATTAGGTTGTCTAAAAGGCTGTTCAGATGGTTTTCGTGAATACTCAATATCCTGACAGAAAAACAGCTTCTAAGTTGGGTGCTACGCCAGTTATATACTCTGTTTACCAACAAAATATTCGACGTCTTCGAGTCAATTTGGTGAGCAATCCACGATGGTTAACTACAAACTAATTGAATTCATTTGAAAGGGGTTGTGTTGTTATCGAACCTGTGAAGTCGGATCATAAATCGATCGAATAATGGTGGAGAAAACTCGGCACGAAACTGGGGTTTCGTACTTCTTTTGCTGCTGCCGTTTCCTTGGTCTGCCGCGCGGGTTCAGTCGCCGTCCGGCGACTCGTGCGGCGGCGCGTGGTCGCGAGTGGCCGCCCAGGGTGACAGCAAAGTTGTGGGGGTGTTGGCTAGGATCGGGGTTAGGGTTTCGAGGAGAGGACCCTGTGTTGCTCGACGAATATATACATTTACATGTATATAGGGTCGGGTTTAGCTGCTGGGCTGGCTTTGTGGAGAGCTTGGGGGCTCGGCTAAAGGGTTGGGTTGGGCTTCTCATTTTGTTTCTTTTATTCTATATATATATATATATATATATATATATATATATATATATATATATATATATATATATATATATATATATATATATATATATATATATATAAAATAAAAGAAACAAAAACAAAATGAAAAGCCCAACCCAATATATATATATATATAAATATATATATATATATATATATATATATATATATATATATATATATATATATATATATATATATATATATATATATATATATATATATATATATATATATATATATATATATAAAAACCAAGCAGCCGTGTCAAAGACACCCAGCCACCGCTTGGCCCGGGGGCCGTGGGCGAACCACCAAGCCGCCCCCGTGGGGGCTCGAACTCCGTCCGATGCCCCAAGTGCCGGTGCACCTAGCCACTTGAGCTACAAGCGCCCGGCTCATATATATATATATATATATATATATATATATATATATATATATATATATATATATAACATGTATATATGTATATACATTAATAAATTCTAAATATATTTATATGCCTATATAATTATATAATTATATAATTGTATAATTATATAATTATATATATATATATATATATATATATATATATATATATATATATATATATATATATATATATATATATATATATATATATTATTTATTTATTTATTTATAGAGAGAGAGAGAGAGAGAGAGAGAGAGAGAGAGAGAGAGAGAGAGCCACAAGCGCCCGGCTTATATATATATATATATATATATATATATATATATATATATATATATATATATATATATATATGCGTAAATGTTCAGTAACACCAATGACTCCTAATAATACGTTTTTCATGGACAGTGTCTATACATAAAATCTATCTACTCGATAATATATATTTTCCTGAGAACACAAGTAATCGATAATAAATATATTTTATATTAATTATAGCATTAACAATAAATTCCCTCAAGGTATCAAAAATAATAATATTAATAATAATAATAATAACAACAAAATACAATAACCAATAATAGGCATTGCATCTACTTAAAAATATGTCTACATGGGTGTATTTGGTCTCACTACATGCCTACACGGGTGTAACTACCGCATTTCTAATTTATACCATTGAAAATTTTGTATTAATTTTTTTTAATTATAAATCCTTTTTCCTGGGGATAAAGTTATTTTTGAAGACAATATTGTAATTTATAAGATTATTTTGAATTATTATAGTTTAGTGAGTCTTACCAAATTAGCTTGATTGTTTACATGTGTATTGGATGAAGAATAACAAATCATTAGTCATGATAAAATAAATTAGTAACAAGTTAGTAAATTAGTTAGTAATGGGCTATTGGTTAGTTAGAGGTTGGTTATGGTCAGTTATGATCTTTCCACCACCATCCCTAGATCTAGTTTAATTTATATAGGTTGCCATTAGCTTGGAGAGCACTTCTTCTTTTACTACAATTTTAGTTACTCTTTCCTTCTACTTGAATGGATTTAAACATCATTGCTGTTAGTTTCTATGTGAGGGGGAAAACAACAGTCTGTCAATCTTCAAGTTTTTCCTTCACTTTTCCTTTCCTCCTCCAAGAATCAACTCCGTCCAAGCCCCCAACTTCGATGGACTCATCGAGCCACCACCATCAACTTCACCACTGTCACGCCCCAGAACCAGATTACTGGAGAGCGGGGTAATGACTCAGCCAGCTACGTATTACGGGTAGATAAATACCGTATAATACGATCAATGCTGTCTACAAGACAAGGGGGTGCATACTACATGAAAGTCTCGCTATGGTCACTTCACATCTATTGTCTCAATCATTCAAACAAGAAGCAATAACAGAGAACATTTAAGATAAAGCAATAAGGCGTCCCAAACGCTTAGTCAAAATGTTCTTGAGATCTGGCTTTACAAAACATAGCCAGATGATATAGCAACATATACACAATTGTTATCAGCTGCAGTCTGACTTAATTACAATTATGTAAAAGCAAGTACAAGACAATCCGACTAACATGTCGGTGCCAAGCGGCAAAATGTAAAGTAATTAACAAAACGAGCGGGGAAGTAAGGAACCCACTCGAGTCCTCCTGCGATCATCCCTCTAGTATTGACCATCTTGGAGGCGGAAGTAAGCTGAGTCCTCGGGGACTGGCTCTAAATCTGGCCACGCAAAACCAGAGAGGTTAGACCTCTAATAGCAAGTACCGCAAGAAAGTACGATATGAGGGGTTAAAACCAGTAATAAGAGAATATGATATATAGATCTCTGCTTGCTACTAGGATTTACATAATGTCACGATACTTCAAACCAACCTCCAAACCAAACAAGGACAGAGATTGGCCCGTCATGTCTCGACACTCTGATCATCTTAGTTAGTTAACAGAGTAGGTACAGTAAACAAACAAATCAACTTAAACGGCCATCCAACTCCTACGGCTTACTACTGTGAGTCCCAAGTTATCCTGGAATTATGTAATAAAGATTTCTCAGTTCTTACTATGGACAAGCAAGGCTAGTCGATCCAATCAATCAATTGCGCCAATCATGAATTAGATGAGTCCCAGCAGGACGCCCGTCATCAATATACAATATACAATAAATAGTATAACCAGATACCGCTCTATGCCCGTGTGGCAGGTTTGCAGTATCTGTGGGGACCAGCGGCCTGTCGGACACTACTAGACCCAAGAGGGCTGCCATGTAAGAACTCGGGAATCCATTCTCTCCATGCAATCATTATTTTTATTTAACTTAATAGTTTCTACGTTGAGTTAAATTCCATGCCGTGGATCATGGTCATTCGGAATGAGTACTTTCGTACGGGGTACGATATGCACAACTCTACAACGATGCCCGCGCGGTTAGGTTGTAGGTCTTACATAGCGTAATGCAACAATCCAAACTAACCACGGAACAATCATGCCTTGACCATAAAGTACACATGCTTCTTTTATAGTAAACTAAATAAATAAATAAATTGAAGCCTGCATGTGTGCCTGTATGTCAATATTCGGGATCAGCCATTCGATTATAGCAGTTCATACTTAATATGAACGTGTCTCATTCATTCATTTCAATAAGACGACTAGCAAGTCTCTTAGTTCCATGATCAATAATAAATCAAGATAACAATCAATGTTAATTAATGCCAAATTCGGAAATTAAACATTGGGAAATAAATAATGATTGGGAAATAAATAATCTCTTGCGCTGTAGGAAATGATTGGGGAATAAATAAATCTCATGCACTGTGGGGAATGTTTGGGAAATAAAGAATCTCATGCGCTGTGGAAAAGGTTGGGAAATAAATAATATCATGCGCCTGAGGGAAATGATTGGAAAATAAATAATATCATGCGCTGCGCTGTGGGAAAGGTTGGAAAATAAATAATATCATGCGCCTGAAGGAAATGATTGGGAAATAAATAAACTCATGCGCTGTGGGAATGCGGCTGTGAGAAATAAATATCATGCGCTGTGGAATAAGATTGGAAAATAAATAATCCATGCGCCTGAGGAATGAGATTGGGAAATAAATAATCTCATGCGCCTGAGGAATGCGGCTGTGGGAAAGGTTGGAAAATAAATAATATCATGCACCTGAGGGAAATGATTGGGAAATAAATAAACTCATGCGCTGTGGGAATGCGGCTGTGAGAAATAAATATCATACGCTGTGGAATAAGATTGGGAAATAAATAATCCATGCGCCTGAGGAATGAGATTGGGAAATAAATAATCTCATACGCCTGAGGAATGCGGCTGTGGGAAATAAATATCATGCGCTGTGGAATAAGATTGGAAAATAAATAATCCATGCGCCTGAGGAATGAGATTGGGAAATAAATAATCTCATACGCCTGAGGAATGCGGCTGTGGGAAATAAATATCATGCGCTGTGGAATAAGATTGGGAAATAAATAATCCATGCGCCTGAGGAATAAGATTGGGAAATAAATAATCTCATGCGCCTGAGGAATACGGCTGTGAAAAATAAATATCATGCGCTGTGGAATAAGATTGGGAAATAAATAATCCATGCGCCTAAGGAATGAGATTGGGAAATAAATAATCTCATACGCCTGAGGAATGAAGATTTGATGCGCTGTGGGAATAAAGATTTCCATGCGCTGAGGAATGAAGATTTGATGCGGCTGGGACTGTTCTTCTTCTCCGAATTTTCTGAGAACAGAACCATGGGAACTATGGAAGCCATTGCTTCCAAGCTTCATAAATCCTTCATCCAAAGCCCAAATATGGACTTCTATAGGTCAAAATTGGGTAGAACGAAATTCTCTACAACATGGAACTATCGAAACTTGAAGATAACAAAGTTTACTAGATCAAAACCTAAGAAATCCGAAAATGTATCAAACTTAGATCTACAACAAATAAGCCATGGAAATTGAAAATGCTAAGTACTAAAGAGACTTAGAATCAAATGAGGAAGATGATGGAACAATAAAAATGGGGATACATCATGAAGCAAGTTGGCACTTGCCTATCTCTTCTAGGTTGGTGGGAGAGTTATGAGGAAGAAGAAGTGTAATGGGAAGAAGTAATGAAGAGAGATAAATGGTTTGGGGCTTTAAATGAAAGGGTGGTGGTAGGTGGGGGGTTTATTGGGTCGGGTTTATGCGGATCCATCCAAGGCCAACCCGAAAGCAAAGCAGAGAGGTTAAAAGCAGAAAATAAATACAGAAATAAAATGCAGAAATAAAATTGCAGGAAATTGAAGAAATTTAAATACAGAATAATACATGATAAATATTAAATAAATACGTATTCTGGGAACGGGAAGTGACATCTCTACCCTCCTTAGAAAAATTCCGTCCTCGGAATTTCAGATCCAAGCATGATAGAAATATCGAAGCTAAACTAATCTAAGTATAAACAATTGAGTAAGCAATCATCCTACAATGATAATAACAAGTAATGTATCTACATTTAACAATCTACAACATTAAGTAATTCTACTCATAAGGTGACAAGCTTGAGGAGTTAAGACAATCAAGGTATACAGAAGGAAATATACCTTGTGAGTCAAACAGGTGCGGATACCGTGATCGGATATCATCCTCACGTTTCCACGTTGACTCCCCTAAAGAGTGATGACCCCAAGCAACCCGGACAAGGTTAATTGTTCGGTTCTTGAGTATCTTCTCTCTTCGGTCCAAAATAGACACAGGCTGTTCCTCGTAAGACAGGTTGGTACCCATAACCAGCTCAGAATGATCAAGGACATGGCTTGGATCCGATACATACCTTCGCAACTGAGATACATGAAATACGTCATGTACCTCTCGTAACGAAGGTGAAAGGGATAAACGATAAGCGACATCGCCTACCCTCTCAAGGATAACAAACGGGCCCACGTATCGGGGACTCAACTTCCCACGAATGCCAAATCTAATGACCCTACGGGTAGGTGAGATCCGCAAGAATACGTGGTACCCAACAGAAAATTCTAGCGGCCTACGATGCTGGTTCGCCCAATGACGATGCCGCTCCTGTGCAACTCGAAGTCGCTCTCTAATTTCTTTGACCAATTCAACTGTCTGAACAATCATTTCCGGACCTAACATCTTCCTCTCTCCGATATCATCCTATGCTAGTGGCGACCTACACTTCTTACCATATAGTGCTTCAAACGGCGCCATCTGGATACTGGCATGATAACTGTTGTTATAAGAAAACTCAACTAAGTGCAGGTGGCTCTCCCAAGATCCTCCAAAATCTAGGGTGCAAGCTCGCAACATATCTTCTAGGGTCTGAATTGTTCTTTCTGATTGCCCGTCTGTCTGGGGATGGTAAGCCGTGCTAAACCTTAACTTGGTACCCAGGCTATGATGTAAGCTCTTCCAAAAATATGATGTAAAATGGGTGTCTCTGTCTGACACAATACTGACAGGGACTCCATGATGCCTGACTATCTGTTGCATATATAATTCTGCCAACTTCTCCGTAGATTGCCCTACTCTGAAAGGGAGAAAGTGCGCCACCTTTGTAAGCCGATCTACTATCACCCAAATAGCATTTTTACCACTTGGTGATCTCGGTAAACCGGTCACAAAGTCCATTGTGATATGCTCCCACTTCCATTCCGGGATAGGAAGCGGTTGCAATAATCCAGCTGGCCTCTGTTGTTCTGCCCTCACTTGCTGACATATCAAGCACCGGAAAACGAATCTAGCTATCTCCCTCTTCATCCCATTCCACCAGAAGTGCTGCTTGATATCTTGGTACATCTTGGTCCCTCCAGGATGAATAGAATACTGAGAGCTGTGAGCTTTTGCCATAACCTCCTGTCTGATATCTCCACTAGGCACACATAGACGTGACCCAAACCTAAGTGTACCATCTTCATGAATTCTCATCTCCTTTCTGAGTCCTGACTCACATTCTGTCCTAAGCTTCTGAATCCTTGGGTCTTGTGCCTGAGCTGCCTTGATCCTATCTACCAAGTTGGATTAAATTTGTAGACTCGCCAGAACTCCTATATCACTAGGAAGTACAACCTCGATGCCCATCTCCTGAAGGTCTTCTAAGATATGCCTCTGTGTTGTTAACATAAATGCGCCGCCTCTCCTGCTGAGAGCATCTGCTACCACATTAGCCTTGCCTGGATGATACTGAAGCTCCACGTCATAATCCTTGATCAACTCCAACCATCTTCTCTGTCTCATGTTTAACTCCTTCTGAGTAAAGATGTACTTCAGACTTTTGTGGTCTGTGTACATGTCCACTCGATCACCATATAAGTAATGCCTCCATAGCTTCAAAGCAAATACTACTGCTGCCAACTCCAAGTCATGAGTCGGATAATTCTTCTCGTGGTCTTGAAGCTGCCTAGATGCATACGCTATCACCTTCCCATGCTGCATGAGGACACATCCAAGTCCTTTACCTGACGCATCACAATAAACGGTAAAACCTCCGGGTCCAACTGGCAATGTAAGAATAGGCGCTGATATCAACTTCTGCTTCAAATTCTCAAATGATGCCTAACATTCTGCTGACCAGACGAATGGCACATCCTTCCGTGTCAAGCGGGTCATGGGTGCTGAAAGCCTCGCAAAGTCTGATACAAACCTTCTGTAATATCCTGCCAATCCCAAGAAACTCCGCACATCTGCTACGGTCTTGGGTACTGGCCAACTTTCCACTGCTTCTACCTTCTTGGGATCCACTGCTACTCTAGCTCCTGATATGATATGACCCAAGAATGAAATGTGATCCGACCAAAACTCATACTTGCTGAGCTTGGCATACAACTGGTTCTCTCTCAGAACCTGTAACACTTTCCTGAGGTGGCCTTCATGCTCCTCTTCACTAGCAGAGTATACGAGAATGTTGTCAAGAAACACAACGACAAACTGATCTAAGTATGGCATAAAGATGCGGTTCATCAAATCCATAAATATTGCTGGAGCATTGGTCAAACCAAACGGCATTACTAAGAATGCATAATTGTGAAACCCAGATTCTATATTGTGGTTGTAAATAGAAATCTCGTGTTTTAAATAATAAAAACATTTTTACAAAATTATTATTAATATATTATTATTATATTTTTGGTTGAAAAAGAAATTTCGAAATTATTTATTAACTGGGATTTTGGTTCCTGACCCAGACCCGCGTTTGAGCCCAAACCCAAACCCGATTCTCTTTCCTAGTTGACTTGGTTTAATTAACAATAAAATTTAACTAATAAAATAATATTTTTCTGTAGTGGAGAACTGGTCCCGAAGGACCAGCGTATTTTACTAGGAGAAATGGTAAACTCCCCGTAGCTTTCTCCTCAACCACAACTTTCCCCAACGTTCAGATCCACTCCCCTATTTTTCCCCTACTTCCCCACGTCCCTTTCACAGCACCTTTTCTCAAAGCCTCACCTAATTACTCTCTCTCTCTCTCGTTCTTATCCTCTCCTGAGGAGAAGAGTTCACCCAAAAAAAACCCATTCCCAACTCTCTCTCCCTCTCTCACTGTTCTCTGTGGAGAGCTTTCCCCTAGCCCTAACCCTTTCCCGAGCCGCTCCGCCCCGCCGCGAGCCTCCCCCGCCGGCTGCTCTCCGCCGGCCAGCAACCCCGGCGCCCTCGGTTTCCCGCCGAGCACCGCCGCTCGTCGCGCCCTCGGCCTCTCCGCGCCACCCGTGGCCAGATCCGCCCCAGCGGAGCCCGCACCCGACTCCCGCCGTCGCCGCTCTCCGGCGACCGCCCCGTCAGAACCCTCCCCGCGCCGAGCTCTCTCCGCCCCAGCGGAGCTCGCGTCCCGATCTCCTTGGCAGCAACCCGCGGCCAGATCCCGGCCATCCGACCGCCTCCCGCGGCCATTCCTCCGCCGGCGCCGCCTCCCCGAGCCGCTGTCCAGCGGTTGTTCGCGACGCCCCGCCCCTCTGTGGCCGCGATCCCCTCCGATCTCGCTGCCCAGCGCTGTTCCGCGGATTCCCTGCTATTCCCGTGGATTTTCCCGCGGGATTGGGACTTCTACCTGCTGCCGACTTTGTTCGGATTCTTTCCCGAGTTTTTCCCGCGGCTCCCCGCCAACGGAAATAGGTAATTTCTGATAATCAGAGTAGTTCGTCCCTCCCCGTAGAGTCGATGATGAAATCGGTCCCCCGGTTCCCTCCTGGGAATCCGGATAGCTGTGCTTTACTTTTCGATTAGCCGCGTTATTTTAATTACCTGTGTTTTATTTGCTGGGTTGGCATGGTTTGGATGGATTTTGGATTCCCGGACTTTTCGGGAACTATTCTGTGGGTTGGAAATTGTGTTTGTGGTGTTGGAATTAGTTGGTGGTTATTTTCGGTGGATTATTTGGGTTGGAAGTTATTTGCAGGGATTTTCGGCGCACTTTCCCAGTTTTGGGTTTATCCCGGAATAGAGGAAGTGCTGCCCAAATTTTTACGAAAATTATATTTTTATTTGATTTCAAACCGGCTTTCGAAAATGTTTTCTAAAACCAATTTCTGGGCGACGACCGTACCGGTCTGTGGGCCCCGGTGAAATGCAAACGCACCGGTCCGACCGGACGTTGAGGCATAAACCGAAATTTGAGGAATGGACCGAGTCTGAGACTCCTAGTTTCTTTATTTTAATTAATTTATTTTAGGCTAATTATTATAGTCTTTTATTTTCTCGCATTTTATTTATTTAAATTCAGTCATTTCTTATTTATGTAAAAAGAAATATGTATCGGGCATAAGCCCATCCTAGGACCAGTAGCTGAGCCCATGTATTTGTGTAGCGTAGCTTTTTCCTTTCTTTTCTGGTGGTTGTAATTTGGGTGGATTTGTTTTAGCTGTATTTTCTTTTGAATCGCGATTTTACGGTTTATTTACGAGTTAGTAAAATAAATAAAATAATATTAAATCACTGTTTATCACTAAAGAAAAATCGTATTTTTATATACATAGTATGAAAACACAAAGTTTTCCAAATAATATTGATTCTCGTGATTTTTCCAATAAATCAATTAACCGGTTAACCAACGCACGTAGTTGCGACGTAATCGTTAGTGTAAATTAATACAACTTAAAATCTGACTAGGATTGTCTACTAGAGATTGCAACTAGCACACCTAGTCTGGTTATTCAGGATTCTAAATCGAGTTCTCAACTGTAGGAACTCGAAGTCGTGCTTGACGTCACCCTCGGTACCGAACAGTCTTCCAGTCAACTTTAATACAAGGCAAGTATAGTTTGTGTGAAATTTTCCAGTTGTTTATTTAATTGTCTCAATGCATGTCTAAGCCACGATCTAAACACGAGTCACATATTGGGATATTGTACCGATCGGGGACTGGTGAATAGCGTAACGATTATGACCATACTGTAACAAAACCCCCATATCCAATACTGTAACAAACCTATGCCGGTCATATGTCGTTACCTATTCAAATCACTGATTTCTACTGTAACAAACATGTTTTTTAAATTATGTTTAGAACTGCATGATTCCATTCTTTAAATTAACTGTTAAAGTTTAGCATGGATTATACTTTGCTCCCTCCTGACTGAAGATACAATTTTAGGTAACACTGAGGAGGACGAGCTATGTTTTAATAGCTACTATGATCCGGTCCTATATCCTGTGACCGTACCGGAGCCGTCTCCGGAGGACGCTGATCCTGAAGCGACGGAACCAGATAGCTAGTTTCCTTTTCAGCATTTTCCTTTATTTTGGAGTTGTATTTATTTCTGCATTTTCAATTCCTGATGTACTCAGAATATTTCATTAACTGATTTTCAATTACGAATAAAGTTGTGACAAATTTAGATCTGTGTTGTTGTGTGGTTCCTGCTACTGAACAGCTTACTGCCGCCGTCTCATCAACGGCGCAGGCTGGGCATGATCCGACTAGACCCAAATAGTTAGGATCGGGTCGTGACATGTTTTCAGTGGTGGCCCATGCAGGTCAACAACAACAATTTAGGAAAACCTATCTAGAAACAATTAGAACACTAGAACATCAATTTGTCACGACATAGGACCGAAATATTTTATTATTAAATATTTTTGATTGATTATAGACTGGTAGGCTACCTTGCTTATGTATTGTCACCTATGCCTTTCCAGAATATGACTAAGGAATCGACCACCCCTGCTGGTGATGCGGTGCCATCTCCCGATCGCACTTCATCCCTGCAACTGACCGACCAGCCCCATGAATCACCAGCACCTGGCGTCGCTCCTGGAACTGCAGATCAAGCGGCGAACCCTACCTCTTCCCGGGCTGAAGTGCAGGTCACTGCAGCGGTAGCTGCTCAAGCTGTGGCCTCAGTGCCCGATAACTCATCCGACCTCGCAAGCCTGTTGCGAGGCGTCCTTGAAAGTCAGAAAGCCTAGGCAGAAGCTCATCGCGAGCAGAACGCGATCTTGAGGGAAGGCATGGAGAATGCCCATAAACTGGCGATGGCTGCTCTAGAGAGCAGAGGAGCGTCTCAATCAGAACCAAGACCGGCTAAGGTAAGCATAATTCTAGAGTTGGTTTATGCAATTTTAAGAGCCATTTAATCTGATAGGAGATATAATGATGTTTGAAGGTCGGCGACATAGAGACCTTTAAGAAGCAAGGCCCTCGACCGTTCAAAGGAACCGAGGGCATCGTCTATGCCGATGAATGGCTAGATCATATGGAGCGTCTCTTGAGCGTCGCTCGACTTCCAGAAGACCTCAAGGCAGAAGCGGTAGGACTTCTACTACAAGACGTGGCGAGCATCTGGTATCGGAATGAACCCCGACTCCAGGACAAGCAGCTCGACTGGGACACTTTCAAGAAGCTGTTCCGAAAGAAGTTCTTCCCGACATCGGAGATGCGGGACATAGAGAGACAATTCCAGAATCTGAAGCAAGGAAGCATGACGGTCAGTGAGTACGCGGCAGAGTTCGGCCGACTAAGCCGTTTTGCCCAGAACCTGGTAGCTGACCCGAAGGATCGTGCCGAGCGATTCAGGTATGGTTTACGAGAGGAGATTCGTACCCATGTGATCGCAGGTGGCGCGAAAACTTATGAGAAGATCCTGACCCGAGCTCAAGATGTAGAGAAGAGCCAGCCTTTCCGATCCAAGCGGGAGTACCCTGGAACTAGCAACTTCCAGGGCAATCAGAAGAGGCCCAACAACAACAACAACAACAGGCCCTCGCACCAGCAGCATCATCAACAGGCGAGGACCAATGACAGGGCACACCAGAAGCAGATCCCTATCTGCGACTATTGCAAGAGGCCGGGCCACCAGTCGGATATCTGCAGGAAGAGGCTAGGTCACTGCCTAGTCTGTGGGTCTGCCACCCACCAAGTGAAGGACTGTCCCAAGTCAGGCCAACGGTCCGGAACCAACCAGCAGAGAGCTCCCCTACCTACTCAGCAGCAACAATTTGGACAGCATCAACAGAAGACTGGGCGAGCTTACGCCCTAGCAGCTGACGAGCAGGAGCCAGAGCAGGAACCAACTGCGGATGTTATCACAGGTTCCATTTTCGTGTTTTCACATCCTGCTCTCGCTTTATTTGATTCGGGTGCATCACATAGTTTCATTTCATCCAAGTTTATATCTGCACACCACATAGATTCGGGACTTAGCAAAGTGATTAATAGGGTTATGACCGGTGGTGGACCTATACCCATCACTGAGGCTTGTGAATGTCCCATAACCATATCTGGCCATCAGTTTACAACATCTTTACTAGTGATGCCCATACCCAATTATGATGTAGTCCTAGGAATGGACTGGTTAAGTGAACAGCATGCGCTGATAGATTGTCACCAAGGTTGTGTAATCTTCAGCCCACCGGGAGAACCAGAGTTTGTAGTCTCTCGGGCACCGGAAGATATGACGAGTGTTTCCTACTCCTCTATCACCGAAGAACCCGGGCCTCCTCACCCTATTATTGCGGAATTTATGGACGTCTTCCCAGATAGTCTTCCAGGATTGCCGCCGGATCGAGGTGTGGAGTTCACCATCGATCTAGTACCCGGCTCTTCCCCTATTTCTCGGGGATGCTACCGAGTCAACCCTAAGGAGGCTAAGGAGATGAAAGATCAGATCGACGAGCTGAAGTCGCAAGGATTCATCAGAGACGGAGCTTCACCCTGGGGAGCACCAGTGTTGTTCGTGCCCAAGAAGGATGGAACTGTGAGGATGTGCATTGACTACCGGGCGCTGAACAACATCACCATCAAGAACAAGTACCCCCCTGCCCCGGATCGACGACCTGTTCGATCAACTGAGTGGAGCCAAGGTATTTTCTAAGATTGATCTCAGATCGGGCTATCATCAAATCAAGGTCAGGAAGGAAGATATTCCCAAGACGGCATTCAACACCAAGTATGGACAGTTTGAATTCTTGGTCATGCCGTTTGGACTGACGAATGCTCCTGCGGTATTCATGAACCTTATGAACAAGGTTTTCCATGAGTATCTGGACCAGTTTGTCGTTGTCTTTATCGACGACATACTGATCTACTCGAAGACGGAGGAAGAGCATGAAGAGCACTTGAGAAAAGTGCTAAGTACCTTGAGGAAGGAGAAGCTCTATGGTAAGCTATCCAAATGTGAGTTCTTTTTAGACAAGGTGGAATTTTTGGGCCATGTTGTCACAGGAAAAGGAATCTCGGTGGATCCTAAGAAGATAGCTGCCATCGAGAAGTGGACTGCACCAAGCTCAGTTGCAGAAATCAGGAGCTTTTTGGGACTAGCTGGCTACTACCGGAAGTTCGTGAAGGATTTTTCCAAGATTGCGGAGCCGATGACGAAGCTTACCAGGAAGAATGAAGAGTTCATTTGGTCTGAAGCGTGCCAGTCTGCTTTTGAGGAGCTGAAGAAGAGGCTCACTACTGCACCGATACTTGCGCTACCCGCAGGTACCGGAGGATTCTTAATCTATAGTGATGCTTCCGAAAAAGGACTGGGCTGCGTTCTTCAACAACACGGGAAAGTGATTGCCTATGCATCTAGGCAATTGCGGACTCATGAGAAGAACTACCCCACTCATGACCTGGAGCTTGCAGCGGTGATTTTTGCCTTGAAGCTTTGGAAGCACTACCTGTATGGAGAGCGAGTGGAAATATTTACAGACCACAAAAGTCTGAAATATGTTTTCACTCAGAAGGAGCTGAACATGAGACAAAGACGACGGCTGGAGCTAATGAAGGACTTTGATATCAACCTGCAGTACCACCCAGGTAAGGCTAATGTCGTTGCAGATGCACTTAGCCGTTACCCAATGGCGATGTTCTTGACCAAGGAGCGCCATTTGCTGGAAGATATGGAGAAGCTTGGATTGGAAGTTGTACTGCCCGAGGCGGAAATGAAGAAGCTTGGACGTGAAGCCATTGTACCAGGAGCTGAACCAACATTGATGCAGTTGCAAGTGCGCTCGAGTCTTATGGACAAGATCAAGGAGACACAATTCCAAGACGAGACGCTTTGCAAGCTCAGAGACCAAGTGCTGGCAGGAACACTGGAAGGATTCTCAATCGCCAGCGACGGAGCATTGAAGAATGGTACGAGGCTGTGCGTACCTACTGGCGAACTGAGGAGCGAGCTGATGCAAGAAGCGCACCAGTCGCAGTACTCTATACACCCTGGAGCCAACAAGATGTACCGGGATATGCGGACTATTGTATGGTGGTACGGAATGAAGAAGGACGTATCCAGGTACGTAGCAAGATGTTTGATTTGTCAGCAAGTTAAAGCCAGCAGGCAGAGACCAGCAGGATTATTGCAACCGCTCGACATTCCGGAGTGGAAATGGGAGCACTTCACGATGGATTTCGTATCGGGACTGCCTCGTTCCCAAGGAGGGAAGGATGCCATCTGGGTTATAGTGGACCGACTGACGAAGTCAGCTCACTTTATCCCCTTCAAGGTTGGTTTATCCACCGAGAAGTTGGCAGCGCTGTACATGCGGCACATCTACCGGATTCATGGAGTTCCGGTAAGTATTGTGTCTGATAGAGATACGAGATTTACCTCACATTTTTGGAAGAGTTTGCATGACAGCTTGGGGACTCAACTGAAGTTCAGCACCGCCTACCACCCTCAGACTGACGGGCAATCGGAGAGAACCATCCAGACGCTGGAAGATTTGCTGAGATCTTGCGTCCTGGAATTTGGAGGGTCTTGGGAAGACCACTTGCACTTGGTAGAGTTTTCCTACAACAACAGCTACCAAGCTAGCATTGGGATGACACCATTCGAGGCACTCTATGGACGTCGTTGCCGCACCCCTCTTGCCTGGGACGACGTCGGAGAACGAGTGATGCTTGGACCCGAGATGGTGACCGAAGCAGCAGAGAAAGTGAGAATGATCAGGGACAAGCTTCGGATAGCACAAGACAGGCAGAAGCACTGGGCCGATTGCAGCAGACGGCCCTTGGAGTTTGAAGAAGGCGACAGTGTTTTTGTGAGGATCTCGCCTACCAGAGGAACAATTCGCTTCGGCAGAGCAGGAAAATTGAGCCCCAGGTATATCGGTCCATTTGTGATACTTAGCAGGATTGGAGAAGTGGCTTATCGGGTAGCTCTACCCCCAAGTCTCGAAGGCGTCCACAACGTCTTCCACGTCTCGCAGCTGAGACGTTACATTCCAGACCCGAGCCATATCCTGGACCATTCAGAGCTGGAGATTGGACCAAGCCTCACAGTGCCGGAGAAACCAGTGGCAATTTTGGACCGAAGCGAAAAGAGGACCAGGAGCACCGTGACGCCAATAGTCAGAGTGATGTGGCGTCACAACTCACCAGGCGAGTCGACCTGGGAGCGAGAAGACCAGATGCGGGAGCAGTACCCGTACCTGTTTGAGACCTGAGGTAATCCCTAACCTTACTTTAATTTCGAGGACGAAATTTTCTAAGGAGGAAAGATTGTGAAACCCAGATTCTATATTGTGGTTGTAAATAGAAATCTCGTGTTTTCAATAATAAAAATGTTTTTACAAAATTATTATTAATATATTATTATTATATTTTTGGTTGAAAAAGAAATTTCGAAATTATTTATTAACTGGGATTTTGGTTCCTGACCCAGACCCGCGTTTGAGCCCAAACCCAAACCCGATTCTCTTTCCTAGTAGACTTGGTTTAATTAATAATAAAATTTAATTAATAAAATAATATTTTTTTGTAGTGGAGAACTGGTCCCGAAGGACCAGCGTATTTTACTAGAAGAAATGGTAAACTCCCCGTAGCTTTCTCCTCAACCACAACTTTCCCCAACGTTCAGATCCACTCCCTTATTTTTCCCCCACTTCCCCACGTCCCTTTCACAGCACCTTTTCTCAAAGCCTCACCTAATTACTCTCTCTCTCTCGTTCTTATCCTCTCCTGAGGAGAAGAGTTCACCCAAAAGAAACCCATTCCCAACTCTCTCTCCCTCTCTCACTGTTCTCTGTGGAGAGCTTTCCCCTAGCCCTAACCCTTTCCCGAGCCGCTCCGCCCCGCCGCGAGCCTCCCCCGCCGGCTGCTCTCCGCCGGCCAGCAACCCCGGCGCCCTCAGTTTCCCGCCGAGCACCGCCGCTCGTCGCGCCCTCGGCCTCTCCGCGCCACCCGTGGCCAGATCCGCCCCAGCGGAGCCCGCACCCGACTCCCGCCGTCGCCGCTCTCCGGCGACCGCCCCGTCAGAACCCTCCCCGCGCCGAGCTCTCTCCGCCCCAGCGGAGCTCGTGCCCCGATCTTCTCGGCAGCAACCCGCGGCCAGATCCCGGCCATCCGACCGCCTCCCGCGGCCATTCCCCCGCCGGCGCCGCCTCCCCGAGCCGCTGTCCAGCGGTTGTTCGCGACGCCCCGCCCCTCTGTGGCCGCGATCCCCTCCGATCTCGCTGCCCAGCGCTGTTCCGCGGATTCCCTGCTATTCCCGTAGATTTTCCCGCGGGATTGGGACTTCTACCTGCTGTCGACTTTGTTCGGATTCTTTCCCGAGTTTTTCCCGCGGCTCCCCGCCAACGGAAATAGGTAATTTCTGATAATCAGAGTAGTTCGTCCCTCCCCGTAGAGTCGATGATGAAATCGGTCCCCCGGTTCCCTCCTGGGAATCCGGATAGCTGTGCTTTACTTTTCGATTAGCCGCGTTATTTTAATTACCTGTGTTTTATTTGCTGGGTTGGCATGGTTTGGATGGATTTTGGATTCCCGGACTTTTCGGGAACTATTCTGTGGGTTGGAAATTGTGTTTGTGGTGTTGGAATTAGTTGGTGGTTATTTTCGGTGGATTATTTGGGTTGGAAGTTATTTGCAGGGATTTTCGGCGCATTTTCCCAGTTTTGGGTTTATCCCGGAATAGAGGAAGTGCTGCCCAAATTTTTACGAAAATTATATTTTTATTTGATTTCAAACCGGCTTTCGAAAATGTTTTCTAAAACCAATTTCTGGGCGACGACCGTACCGGTCTGTGGGCCCCGGTGAAATGCAAACGCACCGGTCCGACCGGACGTTGAGGCATAAACCGAAATTTGAGGAATGGACCGAGTCTGAGACTCCTAGTTTCTTTATTTTAATTAATTTATTTTAGGCTAATTATTATAGTCTTTTATTTTCTCGCATTTTATTTATTTAAATTCAGTCATTTCTTATTTATGTAAAAAGAAATATGTATCGGGCATAAGCCCATCCTAGGACCAGTAGCTGAGCCCATGTATTTGTGTAGCGTAGCTTTTTCCTTTCTTTTCTGGTGGTTGTAATTTGGGTGGATTTGTTTTAGCTGCATTTTCTTTTGAATCGCGATTTTACGGTTTATTTACGAGTTAGTAAAATAAATAAAATAATATTAAATCACTGTTTATCACTAAAAAAAATCGTATTTTTATATACATAGTATGAAAACACAGTTTTCCAAATAATATTGATTCTCGTGATTTTTCCAATAAATCAATTAACCGGTTAACCAACGCACGTAGTTGCGACGTAATCGTTAGTGTAAATTAATACAACTTAAAATCTGACTAGGATTGTCTACTAGAGATTGCAACTAGCACACCTAGTCTGGTTATTCAGGATTCTAAATCGAGTTCTCAACTGTAGGAACTCGAAGTCGTGCTTGACGTCACCTTCGGTACCAAACAGTCTTCCAGTCAACTTTAATACAAGGCAAGTATAGTTTGTGTGAAATTTTCCAGTTGTTTATTTAATTGTCTCAATGCATGTCTAAGCCACGATCTAAACACGAGTCACATATTGGGATATTGTACCGATCGGGGACTGGGGAATAGCGTAACGATTATGACCATACTGTAACAAAACCCCCATATCCAATACTGTAACAAACCTATGCCGGTCATATGTCGTTTCCTATTCAAATCATTGATTTCTACTGTAACAAACATGTTTTTTAAATTATGTTTAGAACTGCATGATTCCATTCTTTAAATTAACTGTTAAAGTTTAGCATGGATTATACTTTGCTCCCTCCTGACTGGAGATACAATTTTAGGTAACACTGAGGAGGACGAGCTATGTTTTAATAGCTACTATGATCCGGTCCTATATCCTGTGACCGTACCGGAGCCGTCTCCGGAGGACGCTGATCCTGAAACGACGGAACCAGATAGCAAGTTTCCTTTTCAGCATTTTCCTTTATTTTGGAGTTGTATTTATTTCTGCATTTTCAATTCCTGATGTACTCAGAATATTTCATTAACTGATTTTCAATTACGAATAAAGTTGTGACAAATTTAGATCTGTGTTTTTGTGTGGTTCCTGCTACTGAACAGCTTACTGCCGCCGTCTCATCAACGGCGCAGGCTGGGCATGATCCGACTAGACCCAAATAGTTGGGATCGGGTCGTGACAATAATGCCCATACTTCGACCTGAATGCTGTCTTGGGAATGTCCTCCTTCCGAACCCTCACTTGATGATATCCTGAACGAAGATCTATCTTGGAGAAAATTCTAGCTTTGCTCAACTGATCAAACAAGTCGTCGATCCTGGGTAGTGGGTACTTGTTCTTTACTGTCGCCGCGTTAAGCTTCCTGTAATCAATGCATAATCTGGACGACCCTTCCTTCTTTCCCACAAGTACCACTGGTGCTGCCCATGGTGATATGCTAACTTGGATGAACTTCTTCTCCTTCAGTTCCTCTATGTGTTGATATACCTTAGCCTGCTCCGAGTCCGCCATTCTGTAAACTCGATCTGATATCGGTTTAGTTCCAGGTGCCAATTCTATGCTGAACTCAATATCTCTAACTGGTGGCAGACCTGGAAGTTCTTCAGGAAATACGTCTAGAAACTCTTCAACTACCTTCGGAACTTGAACTTCTTCCATTGTCGTTATTACTCCCTGCTCTTGTTGAGTTGCCTCTGATCTGACTAAGGTGAATCTCTTTATGCCTGGGATATCAAAAGATACACTCCCTCTACGACAATCTATCTTCGCATGACTGTCTTTCAGCCAGTCCATGCCTAAGATAACGTCAAAATTTCTAACAGGAAATTCTATCAACCGGGCGGGTAAAGAATACCCGCAAACGACAACGCTACATGCTAGAATAACTCTACTAACTCCTACGAGCCCATTACCAGTGAGTATATTTAACCTCCCTGGCAATGCCTCGAATTCCATTCCTAGCCGTGCTGCAAATTGTGCAGATATAAATGAGTGCGATGCTCCCGAATCAAACAATGCTACTGCAGGATAAGAGGCGACGAGAATGTTACCTGCCATAACATCTCCTGATGCCAATGCCTCTTCCAAGGACAGAGTGAATGCCTGCCCTCGACCTCCTTGTTGGTTCCTATGTTGCGGCCTAGCCTGGTGCTGCTGCTGGCCCCTTCCATGATGATGCTGGGGTGGTCTATGCTGGTGTTGCTGCATCGGCGGTCCCTGCTGTCGAAACATCTGAGCCTGTGGCATCAACGGACGCTGGGCCAACGGTCTCACTGCTACTGCTGGTCCTCGATACTGTCCTGCCCCTGGTGCTGGCAGAGCAGGAAAATGTTGTATTGGTCCTCCTGACCTCAAATTCATGGGACAGGTGGTAACCCGATGATTTGGATTTCCATATATCAAATACTGTCTATTCAATGTCTGACACATATCTCTAGTGTGCCCTATCTTCCCGCAATAAGTGCAGCCCGCCGGGGGTTGCTGGTTCTTCCTCTGTTGCTGTTGCTGCTGCCTGGGTGGTGGTGCTGGCCCTCGCATTGCCACATCATGAATGCGGATGCCAAGGGACGGTGCTGTTGTTCAGGGCGCTGCTCCCCCTCGTCCTTCAATTTGACTGTGGGATCTCTTCTGACCTCCAGTCCTTGCCGCAAGCCTCTGAATGGTTATCTCATGCCTTCGAGTTGCCGTCAATACTTCATCAAAAGTCTGGTAATTGTGCCCCTCTATCAATTGCAAGAGCTCAAGATGAAACCCTTGCTGGAACCTCATAGCCCTTTGGCTCTCTGTTGCTACCATCTCTGGGGCGAACCTACTCAATCTGCAGAACTCTGCTGCATAAGCATCTACAGTCTTGCCAGCCTGTCTGAGGTTGATAAACTTCTGTTGTAGCTCAAACTGTACCACAACTCCATAGTACTTTGTCTTGAATCTTGCTGTAAAATCGTCCCAAGCCACAGGACGTCTGATGCCTACCTCCTCTGATTCCCACCAATCACGTGCGAGATCCTGAAGTAACAACTTCACCTGATCCACACGTTCTTCTGCCGGCACCTTAGCGGCTGTCAAAATAGCCTCAATGTCCTTAAGCCATGCATCTGCTGAGATGGCATCCTCCGTGCCTTCGAAACGGCGGGGGTTGTACTTACAAAACCGGGCTGACGCTCCTGAATCTGGCCTCGCCCCTCTTTCCAATGCTGTCTGTAACCCTTGGTTGAGTAGTATATTCTGCTCTTGCAACTGAGCGTGCATGCGCTGCTGGGCTAACATCTGATGTTGCTGAGTGGCCATCATCCCTCTAATGATCTCCAGAAGGGCTGGTGTGTCCACTTCCACAGGGGTAGGTGGAACTGTTGGTGGTGTTGGAACCTCCGGATACTGCGGTCCAACTGCTGGTTCCACTATCACCTCTTCTTGAATAGTCTCATGAAGTGGTTCTGGCCCTTGTTGCTGACCAACCTGGTCAAGTTGTCCATGCTGCCCTTGTTATTGTTGCCCAATCCTGACAGATGCGGACGATGAGCCCCTAAGAAAAGGGACAAGAGAACAATCAAACGATCGGACAGGAAAGATCAATGAAGTCAAAGGATACCGGAATGTCAAGCAAGAGTCGAGAGTAATAAATCATGAGATCAAGGGGGAACATGTGTGATTGAGACATCCTATAAATTAAAACACCCCACAAGTCTAAAATCAGACCTGCATGGGCCACCACTAAAACCTTGTCACGCCCCAGAACCAGATTACTGGAGAGCGGGGGAATGACTCAGCCAGCTACGTATTACGGGTAGATGAATACCGTATAATACGATCAATGCTGTCTAAAAGACAAGGGGGTACATACTACATGAAAGTCTCGCTATGGTCACTTCATATCTATTGTCTCAATCATTCAAACAAGAAGCAATAACAGAGAACATTTAAGATAAAGCAATAAGGCGTCCTAAACGCTTAGTCAAAATGTTCTTGAGATCTGGCTTTACAAAACATAGCCAGATGATATAGCAACATATACACAATTATTATCAGCTGCAGTCTGACTTAATTACAATTATGTAAAAGCAAGTACAAGACAATCCGACTAACATGTCGGTGCCAAGCGGCAAAATGTAAAGTAATTAACAAAACGAGCAGGGAAGTAAGGAACCCACTCGAGTCCTCCTGCGATCATCCCTCTAGTATTGACCATCTTGGAGGCGGAAGTAAGCTGAGTCCTCGGGGACTGGCTCTAAATCTGGCCATGCAAAACCAGAGAGGTTAGACCTCTAATAGCAAGTACCGCAAGGAAGTACGATATGAGGGGTTAAAACCAGTAATAAGAGAATAGGATATATAGATCTCTGCTTGCTACTAGGATTTACATAATGTCACGACACTTCGAACAAACCTCCCAACCAAACAAGGACAGAGGTTGGCCCGTCATGTCTCGACACTCTGATCATCTTAGTTAGTTAACAGAGTAGGTACAGTAAACAAACAAATCAACTTAAACGGCCATCCAACTCCTACGGCTTACTACTGTGAGTCCCAAGTTATCCTGGAATTATGCAATAAAGATTTCTCAGTTCTTACTATGGACAAGCAAGGCTAGTCGATCCAATCAATCAATTGCGCCAATCATGAATTAGACGAGTCCCAGCAGGACGTCCGTCATCAATATACAATATACAATAAATAGTATAACCAGATACCGCTCCATGCCCGTGTGGCAGGTTTACAGTATCTGTGGGGACTAGCCGGCCTGTCGGGCACTACTAGTCCCAAGAGGGCTGCCATGTAAGAACTCGGGAATCCATTCTCTCCATGCAATCATTATTTTTATTTAACTTAATAGTTTCTACGTTGAGTGAAATCCCATGCCGTGGATCATGGTCATTCGGAATGAGTACTTTCGTACGGGGTACGATATGCACAACTCTACAACGATGCCCGTACGGTTAGGTTGTAGGTCTTACATAGCGTAATGCAACAATCCAAACTAACTACGGAACAATCTTGCCATGAGCATAAAGTACACATGCTTCTTTTATAGTAAAATAAATAAATAAATAAATTGAAGCCTGCATGTGTGCCTGTATGTCAATATTCGGGATCGGCCAATCGATTATAGCAGTTCATACTTAATATGAACGTGTCTCATTCATTCATTTCAATAAGACGACTAGCCAGTCTCTTAGTTCCATCTAGGAACGCATGATCAATAATAAATCAAGATAACAATCAATGTTAATTAATGCCAAATTCGAAAAATAAACATTGGAAAATAAATAATGATTGGGAAATAAATAATCTCCTGCGCTGTAGAAAATAATTGGGGAATAAATAAATCTTATGTACTGTGGGGAATGTTTGGGAAATAAAGAATCTCATGCGCTGTGGGAAAGGTTGGGAAATAAATAATATCATGCGCCTGAGGGAAATGATTGGGAAATAAATAATATCATGCGCTGCGCTGTGGGAAAGGTTGGGAAATAAATAATATCATGCGCCTGAAGGAAATGATTGGGAAATAAATAAACTCATGCGCTGTGGGAATGCGGCTGTGAGAAATAAATATCATACGCTGTGGAATAAGATTGGAAAATAAATAATCCATGCGCATGAGGAATGAGATTGGGAAACAAATAATCTCATGCGCCTGAGGAATGCGGCTGTGGAAAAGGTTGGAAATAAATAATATCATGCGCCTGAGGGAAATGATTGGGAAATAAATAAACTCATGCGCTGTGGGAATGCGGCTGTGAGAAATAAATATCATACGCTGTGGAATAAGATTGGGAAATAAATAATCCATGCGCCTGAGGAATGAGATTAGAAAATAAATAATCTCATGCGCCTGAGGAATGCGGCTGTGGAAAATAAATATCATGCACTGTGGAATAAGATTGGGAAATAAATAATCCATGCGCCTGAGGAATGAGATTGGGAAATAAATAATCTCATGCGCCTGAGGAATGCGGCTGTGAGAAATAAATATCATGCGTTGTGGAATAAGATTGGGAAATAAATAATCCATGCGCCTGAGGAATGAGATTGAGAAATAAATAATCTCATGCGCCTGAGGAATACGGCTGTGGGAAATAAATATCATGCGCTGTGGAATAAGATTGAGAAATAAATAATCCATGCGCCTAAGGAATGAGATTGGGAAATAAATAATCTCATGCGCCTGAGGAATGAAGATTTGATGCGCTGTGGGAATAAAGATTTCCATGCGCTGAGGAATGAAGATTTGATGCGGCTGGGACTGTTCTTCTTCTCCGAATTTTCTGAGAACAGAACCATGGGAACCATGGAAGCCATTGCTTCCAAGCTTCATAAATCCTTCATCCCAAGCCCAAATATGGACTTCCATAGGTCAAAATTGGGTAGAACGAAATTCTCTACAACATGGAACTATCGAAACTTGAAGATAACAAAGTTTACTAGATCAAAACCTAAGAAATCCGAAAATATATCAAACTTAGATCTACAACAAATAAGCCATGGAAATTGAAAATGCTAAGTACTAAAGAGACTTAGAATCAAATGAGGAAGATGATGGAACAATAAAAATGGGGATCCATCAAGAAGCAAGTTGGCACTTGCCTATCTCTTCTAGGTTGGTGGAAGAGTTATGAGGAAGAAGAAGTGTAATGGGAAGAAGTAATGAAGAGAGAGAAATGGTTTGGGGCTTTAAATGAAGGGGTGGTGGTAGGTGGGGGGGTTTATTGGGTCGGGTTTATGCGGATCCATCCAAGGCCAACCCGAAAGCAAAGCAGAGAGATTAAAAGCAGAAAATAAAATACAGAAATAAAATACAGAAATAAAATTACAGGAAATTGAAGGAATTTAAATACAGAACAATACATGATAAATATTAAATAAATACGTATTCTGGGAACGGTAAGTGACAACCACCGTGAACTCTGACGTCAGCCCTGCCACCGATTGTTTCCAGATCTGGCGTACGTCGTGCCTTATTGTGGCCGCCGGTCTAGCGCACCACCTCGACCTCTTTCGCGTCGGGCATGGCCGTGCTCTACAGGTCCCTGTTATGTGTGGATCCATTCAACCTCTAGAGCTTCGCCATGCTGTGTCGAGCATCCTCGTCTTATTCGGTGAGCGACGTTTCATCCTCCATCCACTGTGACACCCCGACGGCTAGACCATTGCCAGTTTCTCTCCTCTCTGCAACACTCACCTCACTCCACGATCATTGTACGACCATAATTTTCGACCATCCTCCATTCCTAGCTAGATTCGTCGAGTACCTCGACGCGGTCTGCCAAATCTCGCCGTTCTCGTCGAGAGCCGACCCAAGCGGTTTGTCGACATCCAGATCTGGTCAATTTTGGCACCGTTTCGTATGTTTTATGTCTCTGTTGTGCGACGTACAGATCCACCGTGACTCCGTCTGGGTTCCGTCGTGCCGCCTCGTCGTATTTATGGCTCGACGCCACCAGTCGAGACTTGATGGATTCGAGGTTGCTGATGTTTCTTCCCACTGTATCTGCCTCTCCGATGACACAAACCCAGATCGGCAACGCCAATCGACCATAGCGCCGGCCTCGTTCGTCGCGACAGCCGTAACTTCCTTCTATGGCGCTCCACAGAACTGTCGACACGTTCGTCCTCGAGAGCCAAGCTCTCACCTCCTCGAAGCCCCCAGGTTCATTTTCCCTCTTTTTTCCTTTCCTCATAAATTCGGCTGCTGCTTTTCTCTTTCTGAGATAAAGAGATTAGGGATTAAAACCCTAATATTTGTTTGGGTTATGGGCTAGGAAGCCCAGTCATGTTTTATTTTATTGGTAATTCCATGGGCTGAGCTTCAAATCCAGATTGTGTTGGCAGCATTGTTTGTTTATAATTAATGTTGTTGGGTATCAATTTGAGCTATGGGCTCAGAGGCAGTATCATTTTTCCTGACTTTTCTTTTAAGTTATTTGATTGATAGTTGTTGGGCCAGGATAAAGTTTAGGCTAATTTCTACATTTTTAGCTTAAGATATATGTATTGTATATGTATATACGTATAATAGTTAGTATAAGTATTTTATACAATTACTCTATTAAGTAGTAATATTTTGGTATATATTATATTACTCAATATTAGAAGGTGTGCTTTATTCATTTAGTTTTCCTATAATCGAACTAGTTAATGAATATTTTTCTAAATGTTTGTAACAGACCGTATCTAAAAATGTAAACGGTTATCTATATTTTCAAGTAAATATTTGGTCTAAATAAAACCTATTCTCAATTATTAACATTATTTTGATATTAAAAGATATTAGAAATAACTTCCTCTTTTATTATTAACTATTAGGTATTTTTTTAGGCTACTATCGTATAGTTAGTGTTATTTTATAATTAGCTAGTCCTTATAGATGGATAGTGATAGTTAGCTAGAGAGTTGCTATTACTAGAATTTAACCTATTCTTGTCCTATCTCTAGGTGGAGACATTAAGACAAATCTGATTTGCAAGGACAAATGCAAGTACACTATGATTGAACTCTACTTTGTATTTCTGTATTGCATTATTTTTATCTTGGACACGATATTACACGATATGGTCTTGTGCTCTTGTTCATGTTCCATGTACTTTACCTGTGTTTGGGGAGGGAAAATACTACAGATGTGTGATCAAACCCGAGTTACAATTCATGTGAATAGCTTAGGCCTCGCATCGTGCACGCAGGACCAAAGCCGTACCATTTCATGTTTCCTGAATCTACCCAAGCCGATCACACACTCTGGATGTATTTCGATATATTGCACACGTCAGGTTCCCTGTGTATTCAGGATTCAGTTCATGTATTTATTTCCTGTACTCCAGGTTCTTACCTTTATGTCTTTATTGCATCACAGTTTTACATTATACATGTTCATTTTGCAGGGTTGTACTTTACTCATTTTCTGATAAGATATGTTGCATGTGTCGAGGCATTCTACCTTAGCATTATGGGATACATGGCGGGTTGTTGATCGTTAGCTAGTCTGGAGGCTACGAGGAGATCAACAATGGGTTGGGACTTTGTTATTCAGGTTTACCTTTAAATTTGATGTTTTGTATTATAAAGACATGGTGATTTGTAATATTGGTTAGCACGTGTTTTAGATGCTGTGATATGATTTCATGATGTGACTTGAGATAGTAGATACTTAGTACAGCTTACTACGTTGTATCTTCCAACGTAGGCTGGGCGTGTCCGACTCGTATTCGATTATTCGGGAGCGGGCCGTGACATGTTTTTAGTGGTGGCCCATGCAGGTCAGTCCAATGGTGCCTAGGATTAGAGTACCATTGGGAACCTACGACATAGAAATGTTCAATCACAGCTTAGGCCGATTGTATTGTTATACATATTTACTAAAAATGTTTCCCTAAGTAATATTTTCATTTCTCCATTAGTTTCTAAAGTTCTATAGGGACTTGACTAATTACTATTTTAAAAATTTTGATCTCTCTTTTAGCCAATCTCACATCAATGACTTAAATTCTCAAGCCTCCAAACTCCTTTGATGATTTGGTTAGATTAGGTCGATCTGAGTTTCCTTGATTAATTTTACACTTTATCATAGAGTCATAGACTAATTGCTTACCTCAACTTTACTATCATGTTATCTCAAACCTTTGTTGACCATACGGATTTTATTCCCTCAAAATAATCCCGTGTTGGTCAGCATTCCTTAGGTAATCCTCTACAGACTAAAATATTACTACTAGTTCTTCCACTCAACTAGAAGTTGTGTTATTTCTATCAGTTAGAGTCAGGTTTGATCAAGTCCACATATTTATATTCTCAATAGAGATAAGATAGAAGAATAGATACTTACGTCACTTTTATCATGATTATGACTTTTAAAACTCATTTGAATTGTTGTAAACTCCTTTGAAAATTCCTATGGATAAAGTTGAAAGAAAATTCGACAACCTATTATGGCGTGGCAGCTGCACACTGCAGCCATTTATCTGAATTATGGAGACCGCGAGTTCACTGTAGCTAGATGCGTGCTGGCGAGGCAGGGACTCTAAGTCGTAGTAATTTCAGGTATTCATGGATTTTCAGATATTATTGAGACTATGTCCTAAATTTATAATATTTTGACCTCTTGAGTTGTTCCGGCGATCTTGGATGAAGTTGAAAGAATATTCGGTAATCTATCACTATAGGAGATATGGACACCAAAGGTTCATTACAGCTAGATGTAGACTACACTGGCGAGGCATGAACTTTAGGCGAAGTGACTTCAAATATGTATGGTTCTCGGATACTATTGAGACTATATTCATGATTTCCTGTTTGGCCTTTTATCGTCATTGACGACTTTACCAGAATTTTTTGAATTGTTTAAACTTTGGTCTTATTCAAGTTTTAGTGCTTGCTCCAAGTTTCAGAACTCATTTCTAGTACCATGTGCCCATATAGAAATGTCTACCTCATTTTCTGGAACTCTCTAGAGCTATCCTTTCAAACACCATTGACCAAATCTCCTTCATGGTTCAACTTTAGTGATTGTATAACTTTTGTTGATGGTTGCATGATTTGATAGCTATGTATATTAGATAATCAATATGTAATTATGGATAAATGTTTATATGTGTAGTTATATATATATGTTTGATAGCTATATAAATATACGGGGAAAGCATAGATAGGCTACCTAGATCATTTCTAGGTATTCTTGAGAACTGACATTTTTCAATTGGGTCAGGATAGAAAATATGGTAGAAGGAGATATTGGGTAAATTAGTTAGTAATAAGAGAATTATAGATTATAGAGCTTGTGATTTATTCCTTTCATGCATATATTATCTTATAACCGTCTTGATTTTTTTAAACAAGTGACTTGATTTTTCTTTAATTACTATCATGCTAATTTGCAATAAAAGTGTATACTGGATTTCACTACTAATTATGCCATATCTAGATAAATCTTTAAAACATATTTAGAGGATTTTGATCATAGCTGGATTTTATTTTTAACATTGATCGTGCCTTGATGATTTTGATTTGGTTTAGTCATATCATGACATTTTTTTGAGTTTTCTTAGTAGGGATTAGATATTGTGTATACCTGAATTATTATGACCATGTCTAGCTTGATAATGATCATACTTACAAGGTTGGGTTTTGTTTCTAACTGATTTTGGTTTTAAACATAATTGTGCTTAAACGACATAATTTCTTTAATCGGGTTCGAAGGCCAATCTAGAATTTGACTTCGCTCACTTTTAAAATTTATTTAGACAAGTCAAACTTTCAAAACTTTTGTTTAATTAACCTTAGTCTTTTTGGATAACTTTATTGGTCGCGACTATATCATTTTTGATTATTATTATAAAAAAAAACTGTTTTGATTATCTTTTCATTGGTTGACGTAACTATATCATTTTGGTCGAATTTTGAGGAATCGTGTTAATAATTTTGGATGTTTGGAATTTTCTAGCCGTGTTAGTATGCCTAAGTAATTTTGATTATGACTTCATCATGCCTAATTGATTTTGGTTCTTTTGTCATGACTAGGTTATACCTGAATAATTTTGATTTTATTCCGGACTAATTTTGATAATTTGATCAAACATGTGACTTCAATTATACTTTTGAAAGTTTTGATCAATCTGTGTCTAACACGATTTAATCATACTCCCGATCAATCCTATAACTTGATTTTCGTTTATGTTAAATTTGATTCGGGTAAGACTAAAATTTTAAACTTCTTGATTTTAACCTTAGTCATATTTTAGCACTTGTGGCTCTAATAGCCTAAATATTTTGACCAAATTTTTAAATAGCATTTAAATGATTTAAAATTTCGTCGTAGACATGATAATTATGCTTAATGAATTCCTTTTGGATTTAGAACATGATTTATTCTTGACCACGATTAGGATCTAATCATAACTGTATTATTTTTTATTTTTTTAATTTTTGCATCATTTTCTCTCTACGACTAAAATTTTGACTGGAATTTACTCATGACCAATCATTTTGTGTTATTTCACCATGACTGTATTTTTAATCATATTGACTCTAATAGTCTTGTTTAGATTTTGATTATATAATTAACTAATTTTAATCGTTTTAAATTTTCGTGCTTGGTTAATCTTAATAGTGTTCATAGTGCTATCTAAAATTTCGAGGACGAAATTTTTGTAAGGGGGGTAGATTTGTAACTACCGCATTCCTAATTTCTACCAATGAAAATTTTGTATTAATTTTTTTGATCATAAATCCTTTTTTCTGGGGTTAAATTTATTTTTGAAGACAATATTGTAATTTATAAGATTATTTTGAATTATTATAGTTTAGTGAGTCTTACCAAATTAGCTTGGATTGTTTACATGTGCATTGGATTAGGAATAACAAATCATTAATCATGATAAAATAAATTAGTAACAAGTTAGTAAATTAGTTAGTAATGGGCTATTGGTTAGTTAGAGGTTGGTGATGGTCAGTTATGATCTTTCCACCACCCCCTAGATCTAGTTTAATTTATATAGGTTGCCATTAGCTTGGAGAGTACTTCTTCTTTTACTACAATTTTAGTTACTCTTTCCTTCCACTTGAATGGGTTTAAACATCATTGTTGTTAGTTTCTATGTGAGGAGGAAAACAACAGTCTGTCAATCTTCAAAATTTTCCTTTATTTTTCCTTTTCTCCTCCAAGAATCAATTTCGGCCAAGCCTTCAACTCCGGTAGACTCATCGAGCCACCGCCATTAACTTGACCACCGTGAACTCCGACGTCAGCCCCGCCACCGATTATTCCCAGATCTGGCGTACGCCGTGCCATGTTGTGGCTGCCGGTCTAGCGCACCACCTCGACCTCTTCCGCGTCGGGCATTGTCGTGCTCTATAGGTCCCTGTTGTGTGTGGATCCATTCAACCTCCAGAGCTTCGCCATGCTGTGCCGAGCGTCCTCATCTTCTCCGACGAACGACGTTACGTCCTCCATCCATCGCGACACCTCGGCGGCTAGTCCATTTCCTGTTTCTCTCCTCTCTGCAACACTCACCTCACTCCACGATCATCGCACGATCGTGATTTTCGACCATCCTCCATTCCTAGCCAAATCCGTCGAGCACCTCGACGCGGTCTGCTAAATCTGTCGTTCTCGTCGAGAGCCGACCCAAGCGGTTCGTCGACACTAGATCTGGTCAATCTCAGCACCGTACCGTATGTTTTACGTCTCCATTGTGTGACGCACAGATCCACCGTGACTCTGCCCGAGTTTTGCTGCGCCGCCTCATCGTGTTTTTGGCTTGACGCTACCAGTCGAGCCCTGATGGATTCGAGGTTGCCGATGTTTCTTCCCACCGCATCTTCCTCTCCGATGATACAAACCCAGATCGGCAAAGCCAATCGACCATAGCACCGGCCTCGTTCGTCGCGACAGCCGTGACTTCCTCCTACGGTGCTCCACAGAACTGTCGATATGTTCGTCCTCGAGAGCTAAGCTCTCGCCTCCTCGAAGCCCCCAGGTTCGTTTTCCCTCCTTTTCTCCTTTCCTCAAAAATTCAGCTGTTGCTTTTCTCTTTTTGAGAGAAAGAGATTAGGGATTAAAAACCCTAATATTTGTTTGGGTTATGGGCTAGGAAGCCCAGTCATGTTTTGTTTTATTGGTAATTCCATGGGCTGAACTTTAAATCCAGATTGTGTTGGCAGCATTGTTTGTTTATAATTAATGTCGTTGGGTATCAGTTTGAGCTATGGGCTCAGAGGTAGTATCATTTTTTCTGACTTTTCTTTTAAGTTATTTGATTGATAGTTGTTGGGCCAGGATAAAGTTTAGGCTAATTTCTACATTTTTAGCTTGAGATATATGTATTGTATATGTATATACGTATAATAGTTAGTATAAGTATTTTATACAATTACTCTTTAAGTAATAATATTTTGGTATATATTATATTACTCAATATTAGAAGGTGTGCTTTATTTATTTAGTTTTCCTATAATCGAACTAGTTAATGAATATTTTTCTAAATTGTTTGTAACATACCGTATCTAAAAATGTAAATGATTATCTATATTTTCAAGTAAATACTTGGTCTAAATAAAACCTATTCTCAATTATTAACATTATTTTGGTATTAAAAGATATTAGAAGTAACTTCCTCTTTTATTATTAACTATTAGGTATTTTCCTAGGCTAGTATCGTATAGTTAGTGTTATTTTATAATTAGCTAGTCCTTATAGATGGATAGTGATAGTTAGCTAGCGAGTTGCTATTACTAGAATTTAACCTATTCTTGTCCTATCTCTAGGTGGAGACATTAAGACAAATCTGATTTGCAAGCACAAAGACAAGTACACTACGATTGAACTCTACTTTATATTTCTGTATTGCATTGTTTTTATCTTGGACACGATATTACACGATATGGTCTTGTGCTCTTGTTCACGTTCCATGTACTTTACCTGTGTTTGGGGAGGGAAAATACTACAGATGTGTGATCAAACCCGAGTTACAATTCATGTGAATAGCTTAGGCCTCGCATCATGCACACGGAACCGAACCCGTACCATTTCATGTTCCCTGAATCTACCCAAGCCGATCACACACTCTGGATGTATTTCGATATATTGCACACGTCAGGTTCCCTGTGTATTTCATATTCAGGATTCAGTTCATGTATTTATTTCCTGTACTTTAGGTTCTTACCTTCCTGTCTTTATTGTATCACAGTTTTACATTATACATATTCATTTCGTAGGATTGTACTTTGCTCCTTTCCTGATTGGATACGTTGCAGGTGTCGAGGCATTCTACCTTAGCATTATGGGATACATGGCGGGTTGTTGATAGTTAGCTAGCCTGAAGGCTACGAGGAGATCAGCAATGGGTTAGGACTTTGTTATTCAGGTTTACCTTTAAATTTGAGGTTTTGTATTATAAAGACATAGTGATTTGTAATATTGGTTAGCACGTATTTTAGATATTGTGATATGATTTCATGATGTGACTTAATATAATTGATACTTAGTACAGCTTACTACGTTGTATTTCCCAACGTAAGCTAGACGTGTCCGAGTCGTATCCGATTATTCAGGAGTAGATCGTGACAACGGGCTCTGGTTTGGTTTGGGTCCAGTTCGGACTAAATTGGTGCAGCCGGATCTCCTACAAGTCAATAATATAATAATAGTTAAATAATTAGATCATTTATAGGGTCATGTCATAACTTAGCCTGGTTTTCCTAGTTAGGGCACACTTATGGCTGGTGTTTGCCATGAAATATAAAAGAACAGAACAATTATCGGAGGACCGAACTTTTACTTCACGTTACAAGCTCGCTTGTACAAAGAAAGCCTAGGGACGAAAACCTAGGTACAATAATCTAAGTACAATTATTTATTTTAGATTCTGGGGGGTGACGATAGAGGCTCGGAAAAGCGACGACAGCTCTGCCTTACTCCTTGGACGATCAGTATGCAGCCTTGGCTCCAGAAGATTGCTTGGCGTTGGAAGAAATGCTCTCTTTGCTCTATCTGCTTCTCCTCTCCAAGTATTCTGGTGCTCTCTCTCTCTATATGTGTGCTCTTCTCTGTATCTCTCTGTCTGTGTGTCTACCTCTCCCTTCTTCTTCTCTTTTTTGCAGGGGAATGGCACCCTGCTATTTATAGGAATGAGATGTGATCATTAGGGTTGCAAATGATTGCTTCTTGGAGATGGCGATGGCCTGTGGATTGGTCAATCTAGGCTATTCGTTTTTATTATGATGAATCTGGACCATTGAGTGTAGATTACACCAAATCTCATCAGTAATTAATGCTGATTGGAATAAATCTTCCTCATAATGATCTTCTGACGTCTGCGAATAAATTTGATTTATTCTCCGGTCACGTGTCCCAGATTATTGGGATTTGACCCAAACTTTGATTGCAATAAATCTGGAAGATTGATCGGCTTAGGACACGTATCCTAGGAGCCACTGGGAGGATCTGAACCGCATGAAGATTGAGCCGCATAAGATTTGGGCCGCATATGGTTTTGGGCCACGTGTCAGGGCTGCCTGGGTAGTGGACCTCCCTCGAACCTTTGGACCGCATGGAGGTGATCATTGCGAGCCGTATAGGGATACATCCGTCTGAGCCGCATGGAAATGGTTCACTTGAGCCGCATGGGAAGGCCTCCGTTTGAGCCGCATGAGACTGTTTCGGCCTGAGCCGCATAGGATGGCTTCATTCTGAACCGCATGAGTCTTTGCTCGAGTCGCATACGAACGCCCATATGGCATGGCCACGTGGCATTTTTATGGATCTCGGGGGATTGTGTCAGAGATCACTTTCCTTTCCCTAGGGGTCTGTCATTATGACAGAGTCATAATTGCCTCTCTTGTGTCAGGGCTGTCACTTTTTCAGAATTGTCAGCCGTCACAGTAATTAATGCAGCATGGGTGTAACCCCTCTTTCCGAATTTTATTTATTTATTTATTTTTATTTTTAAATAATTTCTTGTAGGAAAATTGTAAATTTTGTAAAAGGTATCTTGGATGACAACGAGATTTGTCGAACTATTTTCAAATTACTGTTAAATCAGATTCTTGGAGTTTATAAGCTATTTATTGAATTACTTGGATAATATTAATCATATTTAGTAAATTTTGTTATATTTGGATTTCACCTAGCCACTGGCTAATACATATATATATATATATATATATATATATATATATATATATATATATATATATATATATATATATATATATATATATATATATATATATATATAATTGTTTGATAATTACAAGAAAAACACTTTACCATTTATTTGATAATTAGAGTTATGGAATCATATTTTGATAAGGTTATAGATTAAAGAGAATATATCCTAAATTAACCTGTTAGTATAGAACATTACTTAGATTATTTTGACGTTATTATTAATTGTTATTTTAAATAGGGTTATCGTGATCACTTGTTGTATTAAGATCAGATTGGTCTTGTTTTAAGAATTTATTAGAATAAATTAATGTATTAGGATTATATTAAAACTAGTTTTTAAATAGTTATTCGATTTTAAATTAATGAGTTAGATTTGATTTATTTAAGTTAAGAATATCTTATGTTAAATTAATCCTTGATAAAATTATCAGGATCCTAATATCAATAGGTATAGGAAAATCCGAATTTCCTGTACTAGCCTCAAAGTCCCTGCCCTCACATCCGATCAAATTTAAATCTTATCTCTCCTAATCCTCATGTGATTAACACTAATCTAAATCCATGTATATAGAGGCATCTACCAAACTCTACGAAATCATCTTTGACACAACAGAGCCCTGGCCGTTCCTCTTCCACCAGACGACCACCACCGGAGAAACCCAAATCATTGTCACCACCACCACGACGCAACCAACAGAGCCAACACAATTCCGTGTCCAAGTGTCTGTGTCAACCATAGAAACCACCGTGTCCGGACTCGTGCGCCCGTGCCCAACCCATCTTATTCCACGGAGTTACAAGATACAAATCGAACCCCTTGTCCGACAGCAGGACACAACCCCAGCCCAAACCTGAAGTCGAGCATCGCCTGCGCTCGACTGATCGGCGGGCCAGCAACCCCCGACCTTTCGGTTGACCGTTCGACCGGAGCCGCCGTGTCTCCAGTGGTCGGGTCTGAATGCGACTCCGTGCCGCTACCTTGTCGGGGACATGCTCCTCGATCTGATCGGGAACCGCCTCCTCTTTCAGACCGCTGCCGTACCGGAGAGGCGCTCCGCCGAACCCGACGGTATTCCTACCAGAGCTCCCCGAACGGCAGCCAGCGGAGGCCGAGTCCCCACGACCCCCGTGTCGTGTCCGTCGGGTCTTCACCGACGGGATTCTCCCGTACGGCCACCGCCGGAGCCACGACGAGCATCCCACTCCGCGCAAGCCGTACCAGACCCAACACCGCAGCAGATCTGGACCCGGCTCCTCCCGCGCGTCCACCCTCATCCACCGTCGCCCGGAAGAAACCCTAGACGGGACCGCCGACGTGGACGACCCTTCCTTCCACCTCGTTGATCGCACGCAACCGCTCGACCCCGTCTTCCCAGCACTTCGAGCATCTCCGCTCGGACCGACGCCTCCTCCGGCCCAGCCCCGGTTTCGCGTTTCCGCGCCGCGCGGCTAGCCACCTTGTCTGGCCGCCAGCATCGAGCGCGGAACGTCCAGAACCCAGGTGATCTCGTCCCTTTTCCCCCTTTCTCATTCCCTGTTGTGGGTGGTTATGAGACTCTCTCTCCTCTGGAGAAGAGAGTGAACGTTTGGTTCTTTTGGGCCAAATTCTAATTGGATGAGTTTGGGCTAATAAATAGTATTTTTTGGGCTTGGGCATATAATGATTTATTAAGGTGTTTTAGGTTTTTACTAAGTAAGTTTAGGCTTTAAAACTAATATTGGGCCGGGCTCAGTCCCTGGGCCAAGATAATAAATATTGGTATCCTTGTTGTTATTTGGACCTTAAGCCTTGGCCTTAGAATTGGGCTAGGATTTTTACATATATTTTAGACTGTACTGAATAATTGTGGGTGTGTATAAATGTAGTTTATTTTTACCACAATATTACAAATTATATTTTATTATCTTATGGGCCATTGTGTTGGGCTTAAAACCTTTTGTTTTATAAATAAATATTTTGGGGCTTATATATTGTATATAGTTGATTTATATAGTGGTTATGTTAAATGGAATTTATAATCTCTATAAAGATATAAATATTTTGTAATCTAAATATATTGTTATATTAGTTTTACCTACTATAAATTAGGGTTTTTTTTATATAAAAAGGACTATATAAATATTTCTAAAATAAGTTAATAAATAGATGGCCTCCCCAAAAGTTGTATTGGGATTAAAGGAGTAACTCCTATGTGTTAAATACTTTATTAGGCTTAAATGGAGAACAAAAAGAATATAAGTTAGTTAGATATATTTTCATATTTTATAATTACTTAGACAATCCTAATATTATTTTTTTTTATATATATATATATATATATATATATATATATATATATATATATATATATATATATATATATATATATATATATATATATATATATATATATATATCATGAAATTACTTTCGATTATAAATCTCAAATTGTGACTAATCATATTCCTTTCCTCGCGAATACCGAATCCGTAGATATGTAGTTTGACGACTTTAGAGACCGTTGACTCTGGTACGCTTTTCGGTGTAAAGCAGGTCCAACGGCGGACATCGTTTTTGCCCGAAATTACCGTTTTGCTCCTGTGTCCAGAATTGGACTTAAGGACAGGCAATCCTAGCTAATTTAACTATTCTAAGAATGTTGGTACTGTTTATTTCAGAATCCGGAGACTTCTATATGTGTTGACTGATTGTGGCTCATTGAGTGGTATGGTATTATTGGTTTCTCCAGCTAAGGACCTCAGGCAAGTGCACTTTCTGATTGCTTTTCGATTCATTGTAGTCTTTTCATTTTATGTCTATACATATATCTTGCTTCTTGTTGACACGCTCGTCACACAGAGTGTTCGGAAGGGAAAATATCTTAGTAGGCATGTGGACTACCCCGAAATATTCCAAGATGTCTATTCGTGAATAATAGCATCTGCACACGGCACGTGTAGATGCCGGATTTACCCCCTAGCCGTTCATATGTCGAAACAGATATTTCACACCACCTAGATAGACGTCTTTTATTAGTTTTTCCTTGTTACTTCTCTATCGTGCTATGTCATCAGTTTTCTTACTAGCTTTCATATTCCTTATGCTATTTTTATGTCTTGTTAATTCTATTGTATTTTGCATTGTCGTCGGGTTGTGTACTGTTCCATTCATGACTGGAAACCAACATTTTTTAGGTTTAGCCGCAATCACTCTTAGCACTGGGGAAGGCTTGGGTATGCTGAGGACGACCTAGAAATAGAAAGCAATTGTATCAATTTCATTAATTATAAACTACTGTATTTTCTTTAATTATAATGTTGTAATAAATGTAGAATTGTGAATGAGCATCAAATGTTATTTTTTGATCATTTATTTCTTGCGGGCTTGACAGCGTTCTACCGTCGACTCTGCGGCGTAGGCTGGCTTGGACATGTTTCGTATCCGAAAAGCGGGTGCGGGTCGTGACAAGTTTTTGTGGTGGCCCATGCAGGCCAGTTTTCGCAAATTGTACGAACTCGTGGTAGTACCATATTAGTCGTACTACTACGAGCCTGCGACTAGGAAATGCTCATTCACAACTAGGAATAAATCAAATTTAAGAGAATGATTAGGATTAGGTGTTCCTAATTTAATTTGACATTTGGGTAGTTAAGGTAGCTATATAGGCCTCATTGAAGTCTAAATCATGTTAGATGATTTTCGTAGAAGGATGCACTATTGTATTCTGAATCGATAGTATTTCTGAAGGAAGGTAGATTCGTAACCCTCTTTCTGAAATTTTGAAAATATGCTTTATTTACTTATTTGAATTAAATGTGATTTTTAGAAATTTAGAAATATTTAATTTAATTAATTATTATTATGGAATATCTTAGTCATTGTTAAATTTTGGAGTGTAAAATGACTAGAAACTATGGCACGAATAGTGCAGTGGCATGCTTTAACTAGTGTATTAGCCATGGTAGAAAAGGCTGAGCCATAAGTGTATCTCCACTAGAAAAACCAGGCTAAGTTGTGACTTGACCCAAAATATGTATATATATATATTTATTTATTATTAGGATTATTGGCTTTTAGAAATTTCGATTGTTCCAAAACCAGCCCGAATCCAACCAAGGTCTTAGTGGTCATGTAGTGCAACTAACGTCGTCCATGTAGATGTGTAAATGTGTATATATTGGTAGTCCATTTCTAGCATTGTGATTAAATTCTATAAATTATATATGGAATATAATATACGTATTATTACTATTTAAATTCATATTTTACTTGGAAATAGGGTGGCCTCCTCTTAGAATATTATTTTAGGATTATTGGGATTCACCTAGGCTATGCATATATACTTTTATATAAATATATTCATAATGGGTAGACATACTGCTATTTATATTAGATCTTGAATATTAGAGAAATATAAATTTAAGTTTATATTTCTTTTACCTTCGATTATTATCCTTCATAACCATTTGTTTTTCCTTTCAAGAAGCTGACCTTACACTTGAGGAACAGATACCTGCATTTTATCTTTATTAACTTGTATGATATTTTAAACTCCTTTGATATTCTTGGGGATATAGTTGAATAATTCTGATGACTTGTGATGGCAGACAGCCGCGCACTGTCGCCACTTATTTGACTTATGGAGATTGTGGGTTCACTGCAGCCAGCAGCGCATTGGCGAGGCATGATCCCTAAGTTAAAGTAATCTCGAGTAAGTGTAAGTTATCGAATGTTGACAAAGCTATATCTTGGTCGCCCTATCTTCGTCTTTAAGTTATTATGTCTAGATTGGATAGAGTTGATAGGGTATTCGTTACCGTATTCTTGCTTTGAGTCGTGGAACCAAGAGTTTTTGCAGCCAACTGTACACTGGCGAGGTATAAATTCTCAGTAAAGTGACTTGGGGTATGCTTACGAATTTCGAATACAATAGAGGCTATATCTTTTGTTGGCATGTGACTATACACCTTCATTTCAACTTGATTTTGTATCCTATTTTTCTGTATGTCTCCTCGATGAGCCTTGTAGTCTCTCTCTTACCATCCTATTAGTGCACCCATAGTAACCATTTAGTGTATTTTGATTCCACCTTTACAGCCATACGTAGGTCTTGACTCAAACATGCCAAAACATTTTTCCTCAACTTGTTGACCATGCCAATAGTCAATCGTGCATAAACGACTTTTTCTTGCATAACTAATCATATTTCAAATATATTTTGACAATTGTGACTAACCCTTATTGATCGTGCCACGTGATATTTTTAGCTTCAAATCCATTCACGATCTAACTCCAAATTGACCAATGATCATATTATTTCTTGATTACATTTTTTTTAAAATTATGCCTAACCACATCCTTTGAAACTTCGATGACAAATTTTTCTAAGGTGGGTAAAGTCTTCGATTGGTGAGTTATCCTTGAAGCCATTGATAGTTTTTAGGGTTAAATCTTAAGGAAATTTTGAGCATTTTTAGGATTCAAGACCATAGCCACACCAAGCCATACCTAGTTACTACCTTCATTTCTCCTATAGTCAATCAATGTTTTACCAAAGTAAATTTTTTTTCTCTTATCATTTGTTTAATTAGGATTCTCTAATCATAAATTTTTACCATCTTTTTATTGATCATCCAAGACCGTCTAACATAGTAGCTCTAAAATTCGAGGACGAATTTATTTCTAAGGTGGGTAGATTTGTAACCCCTCTTTTCGAATTTTATTTATTTATTTATTTTATTTTTAAATAATTTCTTGTAGGAAAATTGTAAATTTTGTAAAAGGTATCTTGGATGACAACGAGATTTGTCGAACTATTTTCAAATTACTGTTAAATCAGATTCTTGGAGTTTATAAGCTATTTATTGAATTACTTGGATAATATTAATCATATTTAGTAAATTTTGTTATATTTGGATTTCATCTAGCCACTGGCTAATATATATATATATATATATATATATATATATATATATATATATATATATATATATATATATATATATATATATAATTGTTTGATAATTACAAGAAAAACACTTTACCATTTATTTGATAATAAGAGTTATGGAATCATATTTTGATAAGGTTATAGATTAAAGAGAATATATCCTAAATTAACCTGTTAGTATAGAACATTACTTAGATTATTTTGACGTTATTATTAATTGTTATTTTAAATAGGGTTATCGTGATCACTTGTTGTATTAAGATCAGATTGGTCTTGTTTTAAGAATTTATTAGAATAAATTAATGTATTAGGATTATATTAAAACTAGTTTTTAAATACTTATTCGATTTTAAATTAATGAGTTAGATTTGATTTATTTAAGTTAAGAATATCTTAAGTTAAATTAATCTTTGATAAAATTATCAGGATCCTAATATCAATAGGTATAGGAAAATCCGAATTTCCTGTACTAGCCTCAAAGTCCCTGCCCTCACATCCGATCAAATTTAAATCTGATCTCTCCTAATCCTCATGTGATTAACACTAATCTAAATCCATGTATATAGAGGCATCTACCAAACTCTACGAAATCATCTTCGACACAACAGAGCCCTGGCCGTTCCTCTTCCACCAGACGACCACCACCGGAGAAACCCAAATCATTGTCACCACCACCACGACACAACCAACAGAGCCAACACAATTCCGTGTCTAAGTGTCTGTGTCCACCATAGAAACCACCGTGTCCGGACCCGTGCGCCCATGCCTAACCCATCTTATTCCATGGAGTTACAAGATACAAAACGAACCCCTTGTCCGACAGCCGGACACAACCCCAGCCCAAACCTGAAGTCGAGCGTCACCTGCGCTCGACTGATCGGTGGGCCAGCAACCGCCGACCTTTCGGTTGACCGTTCGACCGGAGCCGTCGTGTCTCTAGTGGCCGGGTCTGAATGCAACTCCGTGCCGCTTCCTTGCCGGGGATATGCTCCTCGATCTGATCGGGAACCGCCTCCTCTTTCAGGCCGCTGCCGTACCGGAGAGGCGCTCCACCGAACCCGACGGTATTCCTGCAAGAGCTCCCCGAATGGCAGCCAGCGGAGGCCGAGTCCCCACGACCCCCGTGACGTGTCCGTCGGGTCTTCACCGACAGGATTCTCTCGTACGGACACCGCCGGAGCTACGGCGAGCAGCCCACTCCGCCCAAGCCGTACCAAACCCAGCTCCACAACAGATCTGGACCCGGCTCCTCCCGTGCGTCCACCCTCATCCACCGCCGCCCGGACGAAACCCTAGACGAGACCGCCGACGCGGACGACCCTTCCTTCCACCTCATCGATCGCACGCAACCGCTCGACCCTGTCTTCCCAGCACTTCGAGCATCTCCGCTCGGACCGACGCCTCCTCCGGCCCAGCCCCGATTTCGTGTTTCCGTGTCGCGCGGCTAGCCACTGTGCCTGGCCGCCAGCATCGAGCGCCGAAGTCCACAACCCAGGTGATCTCGTCCCTTTTCCCCCCTTTCTCGTTCCCTGTTGTGGGTGGTTATGAGACTCTCTCTCCTCTGGAGAAGAGAGTGAACGTTTGGTTCTTTTGGGCCAAATTCTAATTGGATGAGTTTGGGCTAATAAATAGTTTTTTTGGGCTTGGGCATATAATGATTTATTAAGGTGTTTTAGGTTTTTACTAAATAAGTTTAGGCTTTAAAACTAATATTGGGCCGGGCTCAGTCCTTGGGCCAAGATAATAAATATTGGTATCCTTCTTATTATTTGGACCTTAGGCCTTGGCCTTAGAATTGGGCTAGGATTTTTACATATATTTTAGACTGTACTGAATAATTATGGTTGTGTATAAATGTAGTTTATTTTTACCATAATATTACAAATTATATTTTATTATCTTATGGGCCATTGTATTGGGCTTAAAACCTTTTGTTTATAAATAAATATTTTGGGGCTTATATATTGTATATAGTTGATTTATATAGTGGTTATTGTTAAATGGAATTTTATAATCTCTATAAAGATATAAATATTTTGTAATCTAAATATATTGGTATATTAGTTTTACCTACTATAAATTAGGGTTTTTTTTATAAAAAGGAGTATATAAATATTTCTAAAATAAGTTAATAAATAGATGGCCTCCCCAAAAGTTGTATTGGGATTAAAGGAGTAACTCCTATGTGTTAAATACTTTATTAGGCTTAAATGGAGAACAAAAAGAATATAAGTTAGTTAGATATATTTTTATATTTTATAATTACTTAGACAATCCTAATATTATTTTTTCTAACTATATAGTTAATCGATTAGTGATTCTACTAGCTAATTAGTAAATATTTTCTAAAAATGTTATATATACATATATATCATGAAATTATTTCGATTATAAATCTCAAATTGTGACTAATCATATTCCTTTCCTCGCGAATACCGAATCCGTAGACATGTAGTTTGACGACTTTAGAGACCGTTGACTCTGGCACGCTTTTCGGTGCAAAGCGGGTCCAACGACGGACATTATTTTTGCCCAAAATTATCGTTTTGCCCCTGTGTCCAGAATTGGACTTAAGGACAGGCAATCCTAGCTAATTTGACTATTCTGAGAATGTTGGTACTGTTTATTTCAGCATCCGAAGACTTCTACATGTGTTGGCTGATTGTGGCTCATTGAGTGGTATGGTATTATTGGTTTCTCCAGCTAAGGACCTCAGGCAAGTGCACTTTTTGATTGCTTTCCGATTCATAGTAGTCTTTTCATTTAATGTCTATACATATATCTTGCTGCTTGTTGACACGCTCGTCACACGTAGTGTTCGGGAGGGGAAATATCTTAGTAGGCATGTGGACTACCCCGAAATATCCCAAGATGTCTATTCGTGAACAATAGCATCTGCACACGGTACGTGTAGATGCCAGATTTACCCCCTAGCTGTTCACATTTCGAAACAGATATTTCACATCACCTAGATAGATGTCTTTTATTAGTTTTTTCTTGTTACTTCTCTATCGTGCTATGTCATCAGTTTTCTTACTAGCTTTCATATTCCTTATGCTATTTTCATGTCTTGTTAATTCTATTGTGTTTTGCATTGTCGTCGGTTTGTGTACTTGTTCCATTCCCGACTGGAAACCAACATTTTTCAGGTTTAGCCGTAATCACTCTTAGCACTGGGGAAGGCTTGGGTATGCTGAGGACGACCTAGAAATAGAAAGCAATTGCATCAATTTCATTAATTGTAAACTACTATATTTTCTTTAATTATAATGTTGTAATAAATGTAGAATTGTGAATGGGCATCAAATGTTATTTTTTGAGCATTTATTTCTTGCGGGCTTGACAGCGTTCTACCGTCGACTCTGCTGCGTAGGCTGGCTTGGACACGTCTCGTATCCGAAAAGCGGGTGCGGGTCGTGACAATGGGTCGAAGGGGAGTGCTGTTATGCCACGTGTCTTCTGAGCCGCATGAAATGTTTCAGACCGTATAGTTCCTTATGCCGCATGACTCTCTGAGCCGCATGGGCTTTCTGAGCCGCATGAGATTTCTTAGCCGCATGGATCATTTTCCATGCTTCTACAAGACCCCCTTCAAAGTTTTCAATTTGCAAAATTGGAATACTTTGAATAAGAAGCATGGCTGTATATTCTTTTTGGCCGCATATAAAACCCTGACCGCATAGAGATCTTGGCCGCATAGATTGTTCAGCCGCGTAGGTGGTTCTGCCGCATTGCTTCTCGCCACGTGTGCGGGTCTTTAATTGTCTCAAATTCGTTTCAGCGCCGTTTTGTAGGGGGAATCCAAAGGGTCAGCTCATTAAATCTTTCGGATTTTACGCCCTGGGTGAATCTTGGAGACGAAACCCGATGAGTCGGTTTCACTTTTTATGAGGCGATTATTGGCCCACGTGTCCTCCTTCTTCCGTCCTCCTATAAATAATAGGAGTTTGAAGAGAGAAAGGGCTTCTTTACTTTCTTTCTTTTTCCTCAAATCTTCTCTATCTCGATTGCCCTTCTCCTCTTCGATAACTAATGGCTCCCAAGAAGACCGTGGCAGCAAAGGGCAAGAAGGCAGCCTCTACTTCTGCCTCGACTGCGGCTGCTCCTCCATCGGTCGTCGTACCTGATGTTCATCCTGACGTTCACCCCTCCATTAATGGTAAGGACAATGTATGAGTTAAAGAACCCTAACTGCCATGGCTACGTCGTATACTTTATGCACGTGTCTTTGCAAGTCGCATGTTCGCCCTACGGCTGAGCTGCGAGCCGCATAAGAAAACTACCGTGTCTGCATATGCGCTTCGTCGGCGAAGCCGCATAAGCGACGCTAAACCGCATAGACTTTTTTTGCACAGAGCCGCATAAGTGTTCTTCTGAGCTTGAGCCGCATGAGGCTTTTGGAGCCGCATAAGGCTTCGGAGCCGCATAAGGCTTCATGGAGCCTCATGGATATTTTCTGAGCCGCATGAGTCTTAGAAGCACCCAATCAGCTCTCTTTATCCATCCGTTTAACTTATCTTTCTCTGTCTTTTCTTTAGTGAATCTGCCGGTTAACGCTGCTGGAGAACTCTTGGTGGGTAGCGCCCAAGCTGCTCTCGGCTATAGGTACGACCATATTGTTCAGTATATGACAGACCAGTTTCCGAGCGATGAGCCTCTGGGTAGACTGAATGCCATCAAGCACCAGTCTTTCCATTTCCTTAACGCTATGATGAACTTCGGGAAATTCGAAGGAAAATATTTGAAGCCTGCTTTCTTCTTTGGAGATGCCTTGACCGTGGAGAACAGTCATGTTCTGGAGGTGTCGGAGAATTGGAGTTTTGTCTCTAACGGGATGGCGATCCGCATCCCCCAGATGGAGCGACACTTCCCATTATCTTGGTTCAATATGCTCCCATTGGACCGGAAGATGGAGGAGACTTTAACCCCTACCAGAAGTGGGATGTTCGTGGGGAACATCCATTATAATAACAATCTGAAGTCCGTGACTGCCGGCAAGGTGCATACTAGCTGTTCTGTGACGGGATTGGTCCCAGGTTCTTTCTTAAATGTGGCGGGCCCTAACTTCACATTTTCTACCGCCGATACTTTTATAAATCAACTTGCTCGGAAGGGCACCTATCCCGTTGGCCGGTTGATGTTCCCTGGTTGGGTATACCCTATTCCCTCGTAGACCAATTTGTCTACGTGGATCTTGCAGAAGTATGAGGCCTTTTTGTGTGAGATTGGCCTTTACCATGCTATCCGAGGCACCAGTCATGGCTTGTCCATAAACAAGAAGCTGTTCATGTCTCTGCTGGAGATGTATAATTGCCGTATGGGAACCTTTTACACACCTGTAGGGGAAATGGGACTCGCGCTCCATGAAATGCACGCGGTCTCTAAGCTTTCTTGGGGAGACAAAGCTTTTGAAGCGTATACTCCCACTAATAAGGAACTCGAAAATTTGGAACGACGGTATCCTGGCTTCATGGCTCTTTACCAAGAGATACTGTGCCATTATAGCATATGTCATCAGATAACCCGAAAGGATAGTAACTCGAAAGGGAATGCTCCCCACACCAAGGACTGGGTGCACTATCTCTTTCCGACAGATGCCTCAGGTCAAGTTACCTCTCGTCGCCCTCGATCTCGGGAAGCGGTTAAGGACTTGGTTTCGTCGGCTAAGAGAGTGGCCACTACCAGTGACAGATTCGGGAGTAAGACTGACCCTTTTGGTTACTTTTACCAGGATACCCAAGAGCTGTCCGAGAAAGCACTTCTGGCAGGATTTTTGATGATCTGGCTACAAAATTGTGTAGTCTCGGGAGGAGCCGGTTCTATTGAGAGAATTAGTCGTAACTTCATCCTTCCGGCTGTGAAGTTAGTTTTGCGAATCAGGCTAGCTCTCCTCCCGGCCATGGTGTGCAGCATACACCGTGGCCTTTGTACCTTCACATCCAAAGTCATTGCTCACGACGTGACCAAGGATTTTGAACGAACTGAGTTGCCCTATCACTATTTGATGGGGTGGCTGCTGATACATTATCCGTCTTTGATGAGACCGGGCTCTGAAGACGGTGTGACTGATGATGACACATTTATCTTCCGCTATCGTGACGAGCCTTGGGAATGTGAGACCATGCGGGCTTGCCGGATGGCATTGGCTAGGGCAGATAAGTATCATATTTTCGTATCCGTCCCTCGCTTTACCGCCAGGGACAGAGGCTGTACATCTTGACGGTATTGCGCCCCCTCAGCTTCTGGATGGCCATATGCTCCTATGGCTGTGTAACATCCGCCCCGCACATCTGGTGTATCGTAACCGCAATACTGTCTTTCTGGAGCCTTATCTGCCTAGCAGGTTTGCCCGACAGTTTGGATACAGCCAACTTTGTCTAGACAGCCCCAACTCTTGTCTGGGTTATGAAGGTAGCCTTCTTGATGGTATCAGGGCTTGGCAATATTATGATTTATTCCATACTCGTACCATTTTCTCGGTCCCTGCCATTAAGGAGTCAGTGGAGATCTTGTATATGGCGGCTTTGTATCATGTTATGGCGAACAAAACCCGGGTCAGTTTTAACCCAGGTACCAGTTTTATTGTTGGTACCGGTCTGGAGGAAGGCTCTCAAGGGGCCAAGAAAAGAAAGACTAGAGTCGAAGCGCCAGATTTGGATTCCGCTGTTGAGGGTGATGAAGGCAACGAGCATGACAGAGATGACTCTATCCTTCCAGTGGCAGACGCAGAGGTGGATCAGCCGCCTATTTTGTCAGATGAGATGTTGGGGGATCAGTCACTCGTTGTGCCTGGTCCTACTTTGAAATGTAGCAGGGAAGTTTCTCCTATTGGCGGTGTTTTTCGATCCCGGAAGCTGGTTGTGACTAGGCACCGTCCGCTAGCCATAAAAGAAAGTGGAGAAGAAGTCAACCCTGCGTCAGAGGTAACAAAACCGCTCTCGATTCCTTCTTCCTTCTTTCCTTCTAGCTTTAATTCTAATCGTCTTCGTTTCCTCTTTTAGGTGTCAGGAGAAGAAGAAGAGTTTCAAGATACCGAGGTGGTGACCCAGGATGACGGGGACTCCCGTGAGCCTATTCCTTTTCAAGATGACGCAGATCAATCTGTATCCCCCTTCGAGGTGGCGGGGACAGAGGACGTGACTGAGTTTAACTCGAGGATCGTGGGTTAGGGGACCATGCCAGTTGTGGATGAGCTGCAGCCTTCATGCCCCTCCCCTGGTAAGATTAGCCGAATCTTAACCTGTGAGGAAGCCTATCTGCTCTATCATCACGTCCTTCGGGTTACGTCGATTGATTGTTATTCTGGGCATACAGGTCCTGCCTTTCCAGTGCCGGGGATGGACGTTGTTGAGACAAACCCAGCCGAAGGGGCACTGGTGGAGAGGGGTATAACCCCTCACCGTCCGACTCGTCTTGATGGGCCTTCTGGGGGCTCGAGTTTAGCGGGCCAGTTATCGGGGCAGTCGGGGCAGGGAACGATGGTCCTTGCGTCATCCTCTGCTCCGGTGGCGCCGAGAATCGACCTTTCTGCCCTACCCAGTATCCAAGCTCTCCGGGCGGCGGAAGACGAGTTGGCCGCCATTCATGCATCGTTCTACTCAGACTCCGTTCCCCTGGTAGCAAGCTCTAGCGTTACTTCTCCGACGTTGCCGTCCCTGCTTCCCCTGACGCCATCCTCTGCTGAAGTTCTGGACGACGCGTTACAGGACGTGGTTGCCAGTTTTCATCGTCATTTGAAGAGGGGAATCGAGGCTGCTGTGGAAAGAGGGACCTCCTTCACCTTATCCCGACAATACGCCCAGGGTCAAGTTAATATCCTTAGGAATCTTCCTGGTGATGCAGGGATGGCTTCGCTTCTGGAGGCGAAATTGTTAGAGGCTGATCAGCTGGTGGCCGAGCTTCGAGTATTATGGCAGGCTGATCTGTCAGTTATTATAAACGAGGAGCGGGGTTCCCTTATCGCTGTTATAGAGAGGACCAGGGCTGCTCGGGATAAGACCAGATCGGCCATACTGAAGGATCTCAGCGATTTATCTGATCGGTATGATCAACTGAGTTAAGCGAATGAAAATGTTACGGCTCGGAAGGAATCTGTCTCTCGTGAGATTACTGAGACGCGGGAGCAGATCCTTGCGCTTCAGAAGAAGTTGAATTTCTTGGAGTCTGAACTTGAGGCTGCCCAAAATAAAAGAGGGCTAATTGTTCAGGAGGCTGACGGGATTAATCAGGCTTCGACTGACCTGGAGACTGCCCTGAAGAAATTGGAAGACGACTACCTGGCGCTCTTGGGCTTGGATGATGGGGAACGGTTATTCCAGGAGGCTGAGCGTCGGGCTCGACGATGGATTGAGCGGGGGACCACCTCAGTGAGAAACCGGCTTCTGGAATTGTGTAATGCTGAGCTGTAGTCAGCCTTTTCTTCTTGTTTTATTTCTGTTTTCTTTCTTTCTGAAAGGGACGTGATCCCGAAATATGTAATGCCTTTTTTTCCTTCAAATAAAGAGTACTTTCCCTTCTACCCTTCATTTGCGTTTGTTTGTTGTACCTGCGATATTATGGTGATGTTCTCTCCCGCATAGGGGATATATTTGTGGACCTGTTACCAATGGCATACCTTGGTTTTAGGTACAGATAACAAGTTTTGGTCAGGATACCTGAAGCAGCCATGGCAAAGTGGTCATGGGTGCTCTTGGTATTGGGAAAAGGAATGCCGTAGAGCAGCTGGGCTCCTGGGGCATGATGACACGGTAGGTTTGTGCTAAGAAACTTAGCTGAGGATATTTGTGGGCCTATTATCCTTGGCGCATCCTGGTTTAGGATACGGATAATAGGATAAAGGAGAACTGACATACTTGCTCAGAGGTAATGAGGACATGGCAAGTAGGAAAGTTTTTTTAAACGTAGAGTCTTCCTACTCAGAGGTAATGAGGACATGGCATGAGCGAACTCGACGGAGGATATTGGTGGTCAACAGAGGACATTTATGGTCAACAGAGGACATTTGTGGTCAACAGAGGACATTTGTGGTCAACAGAGGACATTTGTGGACCCATTACCCTTGGCGTACTCCGGTTGTGGATACAGATAATAAGTCGAAAGGGGATCATCATACTTACTCAGAGGTAATGAGGACATGGCAAGTATGAAGGTTTCTTCGACGGAGCCTTCCCATTCAGAGGTAATGAGGACATGACAGGAGTGGGCTCAATGAAGGAGGGCACATAGAACGACTCAGAGGTAATGAGGATATGGAAGTTCTATGTAAGGGGTGATTTGTTTTTGGCGGAAGTGGAACGACTCAGAGGTAATGAGGACATGGCCGTTTTGGAAATTTGTGGATCGATTACCCTTTTTGTGCTCTGGGAGTGCGGGTATTAGATCATGGGGGAGGATCTCCTTCAAGAAGAAAGTTCAGAGGTATGATCATACATGACTTGCTACCTGAAAGAGTGACCGAGATGTGGGTTCAGAGGTACCAGTGGGTACATGACTCGAGAATCTGGAGAATGGTGAGCGTGAGTTCAGTGGTACCAGTGGGTACGTGACTCAATAATCTGGAGAATGTTGTTTAGACATAATATTTCTTCAGGAACTTGCCGTTGACGGGCAACATGAGCAAGTCTCCGTTTTGCTTAGCGAGGCGGTAAGCACCGTTGGAGAACACGGCCTCGATGACAAATGGACCTTCCCATTTTGGCTAGAACTTACCGGCGGTCTTGTGAGTCATGACCATTGGCCTCCGGACTGCCAGAACAAGATCGCCCACTTGGAATGTTCTGATTTTGACCTTCTTGTTGAAGGCTCCTGAGATGCGTGCTTGGTATAGCTCGATCCTTTGCTGAGCTAGGAGGCACTTTTCATCTAAGGCCTCCAACTTTTGTAGTCGACGTCGGTAGTTGTCATCCGTCGTCAATTGATAAGTGAGGGTGACGCAGAGTGAGGGTATTTGAGTCTCTAATGGGAGAACTGCCTCACTCCCGTGTACTAGAGAGAATGGTGTGTTCCCGATAGATGTTCGGACTGTAGTACGGTACGCCCATAAACACTCGCTGAGCTTCTCGTTCCAGTCGCGTTTGTTGGAGGAGACAAACTTCTTGAGGAGTTTGATGATTGTTTTGTTGAATGCCTCTGCCAACCCGTTCGCCGTCGGGTTGTACGGTATCGAAGCGACATTCTGAATACGATGCTTATCGCAAAACCGATAGAAAGCGTGGCTTGCAAACTGCAGACCATTATCATGGATGATCCTTTGGGGCAGTCCAAAGCGGTAGATGACGTGATGCTTAAGGAAGCTGATCACGTTTGAAGTCTTGACTTCTGCGAGTGGGACAGCTTCCGCCCATTTGGAGAAGTAATCAGTGATCGCAAGTATGAAGCGATGTCCTCGGGAGGAAGGTGGGGTGATTGGACCAATGATATCCATTCCCCATACTTCGAATGGCCAGGACGCCACTATCGGATGTAGAAATTCGGATGGTTGGTGAATGAAGTCCACGTGGACTTGGCAGGCTTTGCATTTTCTTGTATAGTCTATCGCATCTGCCACTATTGTGGTCCAGTAGTAGCCCATTCGGCGAAGGCGGTCTTGCAATTTAGGGCCAGGCTGATGGGCCCCGCAGACACCGTCATGAGCTTCTTGTACGGATTCTTTGGCTTCCACGTTTGACAGACACCGAAGCAGTAATCCGTTATAGGAGCGGTGATACAACATTTTTGTTTCTGTATCGTAGAAGAATCTGAGAGAACGCCGTCTGATGGAAGTGGCTTCCTTTTGGGTTCTCGGGCCGGATGTCGTAGACGACGTAGTCGATGAATGGTTGTCTCCAGTCTGGGGCATCATCGATCGTCTGGGCGGAATAACTTGCCACGAATTGCACATTGTTCTTGGGACAGACCAGTTTATGGCCTATCACATCCACTGATTGGCGATCATAGTTTGGAACTGCTAGGGAAGCGGCAAGACCAGCTAGGGCATCAGCTTCGATATTTCGGAGTCTGGGGACATGTACGATTAAGAACCCCTCGAACGATGAGATGATGTTAATCGCTATTTGGTGATAAAGGATCATGTCTTCGTGGCGGACCTCGTATGAGCCCCGGATCTGATTGACGATTAGTTGGGAATCGCCGTATGCTTCAACGTATTCTACCCCCAGCTCTCTGGCAAGTTGGAGGCCAATGACCAGAGCGTTGTACTCGGCCACATTGTTAGAGCAGGGTTCTGTGAGGGAATAAGCGCGGTTAATCACCACTCCGGAAGGGAAGACCAGCACTACCCCGACTCCGACGACGATGTTGTCTTTAGGTCCGGTCCTCGAAGCACCGTCGAAGAACATTCGCCATATATCATCGTGAGAGGTTGCATGCGAGTCGGCGACCTCATCTGGGATCTCTTCATATATTCTGGAGGACTCCGAGCCTGGGTAGGCTGCTAAGAAGTCTGCCAGGGCTTGACCTTTGACTGCCTTTTGTGGGACGAAGATCATATGATAAGGAGACATCAATATTGCCCATGTAGCGAGGCGAGAGCTGAGTATCCCTGGTTTAGTCATGAGGACCCTGAGAGGGTTGACTCGTGAGATCACATGTATCGTTTGTCCGGTGACATAGTACCGTATTTTCTGAATGGCGAACACCAGGGCAAGGCATTCCTTCTCCACAGCGGTGTATCGGTGCTCTAGCCCAATCATCATTCGGCTGAGGTAATATATGGCTTGCTCATGGCCTGCGTTATTGTTTTGTGCCAGCAGAGCCCCGAGGGAATGTTCTATTGCTCGTACATAGAGCAGGAATGGTTTTCCAGAAACTGGGGCCACCAGGACTGGAGGGTTCGACAAATATTCTCTGATGCTGTCGAAAGCGCGCTGGCATTCTTCATCCCATACGAATGAGAAACCTTTCTTCATAAGATGGGTGAATGGTCGACATCGTCCGGAGAGGTTGGAAATGAACCTCCTGATGTACGCTAGCCTCCCTTGAAGGCCTCTGAGTTCGCGGAGATTTTTCGGAGGACCCATCTCCATGATTGCTTTCGTCTTCTCAGGGTCTACATGGATACCCTGTGCAGTAATGATGAAGCCCAAGAACTTCCCGCTGGATACGCCCAGAAAGGACTTCGTAGGGTTCATTTTTAAATTGTGCACTCGCATTAGGTCGAATACCGTCCTTAGATCCTGCAGATGGTCTCCTTTGCAGCGACTCTTAACGGCTATATCGTCAACATAGCACTCCACTGTCTTGCGTAAGTGGTCTCTGAAGATAATGCTCATGGCTCTTTGATATGTGGCACCGACATTCTTCAAACCGAAAGGCATGACTGTGTAGCAGTACGTGCCAATTTGTGTTCGAAATAATGTATGCTTTTCGTCGTCAGGAGACATTTTGATTTGGTTGTACCCCGAGAAGCCATCCATGAATGACATACGTTCGAAGCCGCAGGTATTGTCGATCATGATGTCTGTGATAGGAAGGAGGAATTCATCTTTGGGGCACACCTCGTTCAGATTGCGAAAGTCGATGCAGATTCAAATCTTCCCATTCTTCTTGAGGACGGGCACTATATTGGCGACCCAATCGGGATGTTGCTCCTCACGAATGAAGCCGATGGGTATCAGTTTGTTGACTTCGACTTCGATCGCGTCCATGATGCCTGGGCGGAAGCGTCGCTGTTGTTGCTTGACTGGCTTCGCATCCGGCCGAATGTTAAGTTTGTGAAAGGCAATGTCGGGATTTAACCCTGACATGTCTTCATAGCTCCAGGCGAACAGATCAATATATTCTCTGACAAGATCTAGCAGCGACTTCCGCTCTTCGTCTGCTAGGCTTTTACTGACAAAAATTGGTTTTGGAGAAGATTCGCTGCCGAGGTCAACCTGTATGACTTCATCTTCAGTAGGAGGTTCTCTCAGCTCGAACCGTTTTTCCTATTGTGCATCAAATTGCTGGGCCCACGGCTCTAGCTCGAGGATCTCGGGGATGTCTTCGTCTTCTTCGTAAGTATCGGCAAATGCCATGTTGACTGACAAGACTTGTCTGAACACGTCTCCGATGCTGGTATCCGAGTCAGAAGTTGGTGACCCGATTGAATATGACTGCCAGTCGCATTCTTCATCTGAGCTCTCAGGGGTCGTAGTAGGCGTTACATACCCTAACCCGTATCGGGTTTTGCTATATTAGTCCCGTGGTTTGCCTGCCATGACTGGCAGCTTCAAAGGTAATCGTCGCCCAGTGTCGTAGTTCAAACCTGGCGTCGTCTCCAGATCATACCCCTGTTTCTGCATGAGATATTTGGATTGGGGGCTATAAAGATACAGAGGCAGTCTTCCGACATCTGACCCGAGGTCGGCTTCCTCTATGGTGAAGGGATGTGGGTCGTCCTTCCGTCCGAAGATGATTGGATGGTCCCCTCCCTCGATTATTCGGTAAGCATCTTCTACTGGAGTAAGCTGGATCGCGGTGTACACATTTGTCACCTGTGTGTGTAGGTGAGTGCCTGTACCGTGTTCTATAGCATATATTGTACATAGCTTATTGAGCTCTGTGTAGTTCAAAGATAACCCTTTATTGATGAAGTAAGGTATCTTTTCTAGGGGGATTACATCATCAGCGGAGGAAACATTAGTGTGGGCAGCCACATACTTGGCTAGCTCCGGTTCCTCTTCGGCTACCCCATGTGTAAATGAAGACTGAGAGGACGTCCTAGGCAGCTCGATTGTCAGAGGTTCAACTGATGGAGCAGAGCGTGGAGTTGTTGGCAGACTAGCGACCCCCAGTTTGGCACTTGATGTGGAGCGAGGAGTGGCTGGTACGCTAGAGGTGTCAGACCTTGCATCGGGGTGACGACCCTTCTTGGGAAGGCGTATCGTCAGTGGCCTATCGGAGGGTGTAACTTCCCTTCCCGAAATTTTGAAATATTTTATTATTATTATATTTTATTCATTTATTTAATTGATTAGCATAGAATCTATTTGCCTTTCATAATTATGTGCCTCCTACATATATTTGTTTATTCATTACTATTCAATAATGAATATAAATGGATACATATTATTTACATACATGGTGTCAACGGATATGTATACAGAAATATATAATATTATGAATGTGTATGTATAGATACATATAATACATGGGTGTATGTGAAATTGTATAAAAATATATTATATAGATAGGTGTGTACGTGTATATAAATATAGATATATAAGAGCGTACGAGTGTATATATACAATTATATATATATTTATATGAGTGCATGTATATATATATATATATATATATATATATATATATATATATATATATATATATATATATATATATATAGGAATAATATATATATGTATATGTGTACAGGTGTATGAATATATAAATTCGTATTTTGTGTGTAAATATATATACTTATATATAATAGATAATAGATTTATACATATTAATGTATAATAGATCTATATAGAATTATAAGGCATACAGATTTATAATATATGTAAAAATTGTATATGTGTATATATGTATATATATGAATATTCGTATACGTGTATGCATATAAATATATATATACGTGTGTGTAAATAGAGTATATATATATATAGATTTATATATATAATAAATAGAACATATATATGAAAAAGAATGAGAAATAGAAACATTAGCAGCCATAATTCCCGAACCCAAACCCCCAAGATTTAGCCAGGCCCACAGTGGCCCAGCCCGCTCAAGTGAGCTGGCCATCCAGGCACAGCAATAGGCCACAGGCCTGGCTAGCCAACCAGGCCGAAAGGCCACAGTCCTGGCCATGGGTGTTTGAGCAAACACCCTTGCTAAATTTCCTAACCCGAGCTGCCCACAAGCCTTTGTAAAGGCCCACAGCAGTGGCCTACTGCTCATCCATTCACGGAAAGCCCAACCCCTAGGAATCCAATCCAGCCCGAGCTTGGGCTTCTTCACAAGGGTCCTCAACAGACCAGAACACCCCACACGTATACAAATAGAAGGTCGAGTAGTCGAGAGAGGAAGAAGCAAACCCTAACCCCTATCCAGTTGCGCCACCCACAGTCCCGACGTGGCGCGCCGTCCTGGGCCACCGCGCCCGGCCGCGCGGGTCGCCGGAGGCAGCACGCGCGCGCGCGTACAAGTGCGGAAGGGGCAGCAGCACAGCACCCCGATCCCCTTGCGGGCTAGATTTCTCCGCCATCGTGCAATCGTTTTCCGATCCACTTAAACAGGTTTGAACCTAATCTATACGCCTTCTTCTCCCTTCATTTAGCTTGCTTTGATTTGCGATGTACACGACGAGATTTGCGTTCCAAATCGAGAAAAAAACTCGATTTTTGGATATTAGAAATTGTCCTGAAACGCCAAATTGGCGGTCGATTTGTGATCAGGATATCGCGAATTTTGGGAAACCACTTGAACAGATGTTTAGACAACCTAACCGAGATGGCAACCCCACTTATAGAATTATTTTTCATCGATTATATTGCTGTCAACCTATTTTTAAAGTTCGAGAAAAACCTGTTTATAAAACTTTAGAAAACATTAAAATTGCTCCACACGACGTCCGTCCCGCCATTCCGGGCGATGTGGTCGCGCACCGAAGACATCGAAAGCTGCGTAACGGCTGCGTGGTCGTGTGGGCTTTGACGGAATTCAAATTGGTCACGTGTGCGCGACGAATTTGATGCGTATCCGTCGAAATTTCCCGTATCGTGCACGTTGCACAAACTCTAATTACTTTGTGCACGCTCATCAGATCGAGACGAAACTTGTGCCAACAGGACCGTATCGTTTTTTTGGTCCTGTATGCCAAGTTTGGTCCAATTCTGAGACGGTTGAATCCGACGTCGTTTCGCGGGCCCCACGGTCCCACTCAACGGACGATTTTGTGCACGGCCCGCCGGAATCCAACTTTGGACATACGGTCGGGTTCGTATCGAAAAAATGGATTCGTATACATGTAGTTTGACGACTTTAGAGACCGTTGACTCTGGCACGTTTTTCGGTGCAAAGCGGGTCCAACGGCGGACACCGTTTTTGCCCGAAATTACCGTTTTGCCCCTGTGTCCAGAATTGGACTTAAGGACAGGCAATCCTAGCTAATTTGACTATTCTGAGCATGTTGGTACTATTTATTTCAGCATCCGGAGACTTCTACATGTGTTGACTGATTGTGGCTCATTGTGTGGTATAGTATTGGTTTCTCCAGCTAAGGACCTCAGGCAAGTGCACTTTCTGATTGCTTTTCGATTCATAGTAGTCCTCTCATTTCATGTCTATACATATATCTTGCTGCTTGTTGACACGCTCGTCACACGGAGTTGTCGGGAGGGGAAATATCTTAGTATACATGTGGACTACCCAGAAATATCCTATTATCTTTCGTGAATGCTAGCCGCTGCGCACGACACGTGCAGTGTGCCTGATTTACCCCCTAGCCGTCCACATGTCGAAACAGATATTTCACACCACCTAGATAGATGTCTTTTACTAGTTTTTCCTTGTTTATTTTCCTATCGTGCTATGACATCAGTATCTTCCAGCTTTTATTTCTCATATGCTATTTTCATGTCTTGTTAATTCTATTGTGTTCTGCACTGCCGTCGGTTTGTGTACTTGTTCCAATCCTGACTGGATAACCAACATTTTTTCAGGTTTAGCCGCGATCACTCTTAGCACTGGGAAGACTTGGGTATGCTGAGGCCGACCTAGAAATAGAAAGCAATTGTATCAATTTTATTAACTGTAAATCTTGTATTTTCTTTAATTATAAATCATGTAAATGTTGTAATAAATTTAGAATTGTGAATGAGCAGCAAATATTATAATTTGCGATTTTGAGCATTTATTTCTTGCGGGCTTGACAGCGTTCTACCGCCGACTCTGCGGCGTAGGCTGGCTTGGACACGTCTCGTATCCGAAAAGCGGGTGCGGGTCGTGACAGAGGGATTGAGCTTCTCCGTTTGGGGTTGACCGACTCTCGACAGTCTGATTGTTAGTGGCCCCGTTGTGGGTCTCGACACTTGGCCGGACCTTGGTAGCCGGATTATCATCTGCTTCTCCTGCGCCGAGAGGCTGATCGCGTCCTTCCGCAGAGTGGCAGTAAGGGGTGCGAACCTGCCCGGTTTACGAGCTTGGAGGTGGATCGTCAGAGGTTCTTCTGATCCTGTAGATGTCTCGGTATGAGCTTGCATATTTCCTTCATCAAGGTGCCTCTTTGACTTTTCGTATAGGCAGGAGTCTGCGTAGTAGGATTCGACCCCTTTGAAGGGATAGATATCAACAAATTCTGTCCTCACGAAGCCGTATTTGTCGACATATTTGAAGCACTGGTGTAGCGTGGAAGGCACAATCATATAATCGTATATCTATGGGCGCCCCAAGAGGATGTTGTAAGAAGTGTCTGCATCTATGACGTAGCAGGTGACTTCGGATTATAGATCGCCAATCTGACACTTCAGGCGAATCTTCCCGATTGGGTAGCTCCTTCCCAAATTGAACCGCTGATGGCGGTACTTGTGGGTGTCAAACGCTGCATTGGGATGTGGAGTTGATGTAGCAGACCCTTCGGGATGATGCTTATGGAAGAGCCAGGATCTATGTGCATCCGATCCACCTTCACGTCGCCGATGTATCCCGTGTAGTATAGCGGGTGATCATGTAGGTTGGTTTTGATGAGCATGTCCTGCGGAGTGAAGACAATGTTGGGTATTGCTCCCGTACAGGCTCTGTCTTGGAGATCTGTAGGCGAGTTTTCTCCCGTGAGGTTGACCTGAGCCAGGTATGCGTCGGCATTCTGGAGTGCATCGCTCAAAGCTTCACGAACATCCTTGGAGAGTCTCAGGAGCTCGTATAATAATAACTTGGCCGTGTGTTGGCCAACTGCGCTAATATGTCAAAGTTGTAGGGCTTCTCCAGCCCCTGTGATGCCTCTTTTCGGAGGGATTTGTTAAAATAAGTCTCTCTCGGCCCAGGCTTGTCGGTCGTCGAAGGCTGAGCCGGTCCTGGAGCATCAGTTGTAGTGGGTTGATGATTTTTAGCTGGATTGTCAACCACAGGTTGGGATTGCGCTCAAGACCGTGTGACGACGGCTGTAGCTTCTTCGATAGCTGCCGAGGTCGTACGGCAGGATCTGACTTTTCTACTCTTTTTCTTACAGGTAGAAGATGATATGGGCCGAGTCACTTCCGATACCAAATCTGGATGGATCCACATGACCTTCCCTCGTGATATAGTGAGGGGTACTAGACCAGCAGCCTGATCCCGGGAAGGTGGAAGATTATCAATCTCCATTGTTGCCAGAGGGATGGGGACCACCCCGTCTTGAGTTTCGTGGGAGGGAAGCTGCCGAATTGTACCGACACCATATTGGCTGCCACCGTTACCACTTCAAAATCGATAGCAAAAGCGTTCGAATCGATGAGGTTTTGGATGTACTATTTCAGCTGGTAGCAGTCGTGTGTAGCGTGGTGGACGTAGCGATGATAATGGCAGTACTTTGGATTCTCCATCTCTGTCGGTCGCGGTTCTCGTCTTGGTGGAGGAAGCTGAATTCTGTCCCCTTATATGAGCATGTCCAAGATGGGCTTGACGTGACCGTCTTCGAAGGAGTACGTGATCTGCGGCCATTGTTTGTCTGCTGGCTTTGGCTCAAGTTTTTGTGCCGTGTCGGCCACCATAGCCTGCTTGCCCCTCATGTCTCGATTGTTGGAGGAATTACCCCATTGTCGTTGTTGGTGTTAGGACGTTTACCCTTGTTCTCTCCGTCTGAGATGTGCAACCCCAATTGGCGAGCCTTCTTCAATCGTTCTTCCGCGCTTGTGGCGCTGATGATGAACGTCTTCCAATCCTTGAATTGACTTTCGCCCATCCAGAGACTGATCGTTGGAAGCAGTCTCTTTTGGCAAATTTCAATCAAGGAGGAATTCGGATTTCCGGAGGGCAGCTTCATGGCGGTTTGGCGGAACCGCTCAATGTAGTTCCTTGTCAGCTCCTTCTCCCCTTGGACGACGTCCATGAGGGTGGACATGGTGACGTCCTGCCCTACTTCGTAGAATCTCTCCAAGAACAGGCGCTTGAAGCCGGCAAAGGAGTGGATGCAGTTGTCCGGCAGATTACGATACCAGTTGTCACGACCCGCACCCGATTTTCGGATGCGAGCTCGTGAGCAAGCCAGCTATGTATCGAGCGGACTCCAGCCTGACTCGAGAACGTATAAGCTGTCAGGGAACAGGGTATCATGTCTAATCTAAACTATATCTCAATCCACATGAATCATAAAATCAAGAAAGAACAAGTATGGGTCATGGTCTGCAGCCCATTAACATATTGTTCGATTAGACTCTAAGAATGATATGAGTCCATAAAGTAAGCAGAATATGTCATGGTACTGAATATAAAGCACGAGCAGATAATAAAGAATATCACAAGCAAATACCTGTATCATATATCGTAATCCTCTACCATCCTGCTCTGTTAACTAACTCCATGCAGTCGCTAAACCTGAAGAGATCATCAGGTCCTCAGAGGACTAGCAAGATACATAATATACAAGCCAACATGTAACAGTAAAAAGAAGCAAGAAACAATCAAGGACATCCAACGAGACAACATGGGCCAAGACACAAGATCTAAAGACAAGGATCCTAAGACACTGGCATGCCATACTAGAAATGGCTGACTATAAACTGCAGTCAAGGCAAGTACTCACAATCTATAGTATCTCAATCGCTGTCAAGGCAAGTACACACAACCAAGACTAGCCAATCCTAGTATAAAATCCTATAGACCATAGTCAAGGTAAGTACTCATAATCTATAGAATGTCAAAGTCAAGTCCCACTCAAGTCATGTCAAGTCAAGTCAAGTTATAATCAAGTCGAGGAAATTATGGTGTGGGACTAGACGACTCTATCAAGCAATATGTATGAGACTAACATAGTTTAACAGACAGAAATATCATGACAAAAAAGAACAAGAATGTACAGGCAACTAGAAACATGTAAAGTAAAACTAGAACAGGAAAAATGTGCTAGACAAGAAATAAAGCAATCACGAATGTAAGGAAAAGAACAGCAGCGAGATGGTGAAAATGCATATAAATTATACTGTACTAGTTGGCAAGGTATACTTGCCTGGAGGGTGCACGCAGAACCAAAAATGTATCGCCAATCACAAATCAGAAAGTCCAAGTCATTACAACTGTCCCCGAAAGCTGAAATAAACGTTACCAACATTCTCAGAATAGTCAAATTAGCTAGGATTGCCTGTCCTTAAGTCCAATTCTGGACACAGGGACAAAAAGGTAATTTCGGATAAAAACGATGTCCGCCGTTGGACCCGCTTTGCACCGAAAAGCGTACCAGAGTCAAAGGTCTCTAAAGTCATCAAACTATATGTCTACGGATCCAGTTTTCTGATACGAACCCGACCGTATGTCCAAAGTTGGATTTCGGTGGGCCGTGCACAAAATCGTCCGTTGAGTGGGACCGTGGGGCCCGCAAAACGACGTCGATTTCGACTGTCTCAGAATTGGACCAAACTTGGCATACAGTACCAGAAAAATGATACGGTCCTGTTGGCACAAGTTTCGTCTCGATCTGACGAGCGTGCACAAAGTAATGACTGAATTTGCATTGTACGGATACGGGACGATTCCGACGGATACGCGTCGAATTCGTCGCGCACACGCGACCAATTTGAATTCCGTCAAATCCCACACGACCACGAAGCTGTTACGCAGCTTTCGATACTTACGGTGCACGACCACGTCGTCCCGATTGGCGTGACGTACGTCGTGTGAAACAATTTTCTATTTTCTTAAGTTTTGAAAAACAGGTTTTTGTTGAACTTTCGAGTCGAATAACTCTTTATCTATTTGGTTAAAACAAAATCTACAAGAAGGGTTACAAGACCCTATAGGTTGTCTAAAGGTTTCATCAGTTATTTTTGAAAAAAGTTGTCACTGTTGACGGAGATTGATCGCTAAACTTGGGTGTTTGGGCACCGTCTTGAAACTGTCGAAAACAGCTTTTTCGGGTTTTTCGAGTCGCTTTCGTGAATCGATGGTTCGACCACGTTAGATTCTACTTGTTTGGATCCCTAGAGGGTCATATCTTCTTCGCATAGGATTTTGTAGATTGCAAAACGATTAAACATATCGGGAGAAAACTGACCTGGAAGTCGGCGCACTCATTGCGTGACTGCTGTTACTGTCGACTGCTCCCTCGCTCGCGTACGTACGCGCGCTGCCATCCGCGGCTGCTCGACCTGCCGCCGGCGGCGTACGGCGGCGCGCGCGCAAGGGGAGGGGCGCCGTGGGTGGCTACGGAACTCTGGGATTAGGGTTTTTGGTTTATGAAGTTTCGAGCGTCTGTATATGCACAGCGGTTTTCTCCCGGGTAGGCTTGTGAAGCGCTGAACGGGGAGGGGGTTAGGACTGTTCTGTGGGGAGTGTTGGCTAATCCTGGGCTGGCCTGTTGGGCTCGCGCTGGGTGAACAAGGGCCGGCCGGATTCAAATAGAAGTACAGAATACAGCTAACACACCTCTACTAAGCATTGCTTATTTATTAGGGAATAATATCTTTAGAGGACAGTTTCTGCCTTGGAAATGTCAATTAACCACGTGGTTAGGTACCGAACATCCAGAAGGGGACACAGATTTATGGATGAAATTAACCAAACCCTTCACACTTGACTGCCCCTAAACTATAAATCGGATAAAGAGTGGTAGCAAGAGGCTGTGATCAGCAACAAGTACCCTTTTTATTTCTTCATTTCCTTTATTTCTTATATGAAATTTACCTACGTTTATATATATCCTATATATATACATGTACATAAATTTGTATAATTTATTTATTTATTGCATATATATCTTATATATAAATATCTATATACATGTATACATTTTATACGCAAATACATAATTATATATTTATCTATATGTATATACACATACACATTCACATGTATACAATATATTATTCTATACATACTCACATATATAATATATATATACACACATATATATACATATATAATTATTTATACATATATATAAATTACTTTATATACGTATATATACTCACAAACCTATAACAAAATAATAATAATATTTAATAATAACCTCGATAATATAATAATGATAATAATAATAATACTAACAATAATAATAATAATAACCATAATAATAATACTAATAATAATAATAAGCTGAAAAATACTAAAATGACCCAACGGCAGTGTTGGGTGAACATAACCTACGCACTCCTCACTTGGTTCCGAAAACCATACAAATATTGTCAAACACTTATTTAATAATACTAATACCCATATTGTATAATATTTAATAATTAGGAATGCAATATCAAGTTCTAAAATATTTGAAGAAATATTTGTACACATAAAATATGCTTACTTGGTCGTCTTTGGTCCACTACATACCTACATGGGCTTAGAATTGGTTTGGGTCCGGTTCGGGCTGACTGGGTACAACCGGACCATCTAAAAATCAATATATTAAATAATAACTATTTAAATAACTTAAAATAAATCCTTTCATAACTTGGCCTGTTTTTCCTAGTTAGAGCACATCTATGGCTGGGTCTTCCCTACTAGGGCTAATATACTGGTCAAAGCACGCTACTGCACTATCAGTGCCATGGTTCCTAGTCACCTTGTACTCTAAATTTAATCATGATTAAAATCATCTACCGTAATAATTAACTAAATAATCATTTATAAAAATCGTAAAATCCCCATTTAAGTCAAATAAATAAAACAAAAAAATATTTCAACATTTTTCGGGAAGGGGAGCTACAAATCTACCCACCTTAAAAATAATTTCGTCCTCGAAATTCCAATTCATGACTATTCCTTAAATTCAAAGTCTACTATTACCTAAGTCTCCTCAAATTAATTCTTCAAAAATATTTTATAACCTTCTCCTAATCATTTTGTAAATCCGAATACTTGAGGACTTCTACCCACCTTTGGTTATACTACTCCTCAAATTACGGTCATTATAATCTTAGAATCCTCTAACTAGTTGCTAACCATCCTTCTAACAGATATCTAGGGCCTATGAAATCTCTAATCCCTCATACCTATAACAACCAATACTCGATGATCATGCAATATTATACTATAATTTAAGAATTTCTGGTAAATCCTAGATAACACGATCATTCGTCACCTTGAAAGAAAAGGAACGAGAATTCAATGATATGGAAAACAAGGGAGTGTAATTGAGGGCAACCATTGAATTTGCAAGGACGTAGAGAATTTCTAGGAGAATTTTCAAGGCAGTGTGGATTGAGATTTCTAAGGGTTTAGTCAGTTGCGCAGGCTCGTACCAGTACAGTTACGTAACCGGTACAATATGCTCTGACCTGTATGGGCCACCATAAAAACTTGTCACGACCCGCACCCGGTTTTCGGATGCGAGCTCGTGAGCAAGCCAGCTACGTATCGAGCGGACTCCAGCCCGACTCGAGAACGTATAAGCTGTCAGGGAACAGGGTATCATGTCTAATCTAAACTATATCTCAATCCACATGAATCATATAATCAAGAAAGAACAAGTATGGGTCATGGTCTGCAGCCCATTAACATATTGTTCGATTAGACTCTAAGAATGACATGAGTCTATAAAGTAAGCAGAATATGTCATGGTACTGAATATAAAGCACGAGCAGATAATAAAGAATATCACAAGCAAATACCTGTATCATATATCGCAATCCTCTACTATCCTGCTCTGCTAACTAACTCCATGTAGTCGCTAAACCTGAAGAGATCATCAGGTCCTCAGAGGACTAGCAAGATACATAATATACAAGCCAACATGTAACAGTAAAAAGAAGCAAGAAACAATCAAGGACATCCAACGAGACAACATGGGCCAAGACACAAGATCTAAAGACAAGGATCCTAAGACACTGGCATGCCATACTAGAAATGGCTGACTATAAACTGCAGTCAAGGCAAGTACTCACAATCTATAGTATCTCAATCGCTGTCAAGGCAAGTACACACAACCAAGACTAGCCAATCCTAGTATAAAATCCTATAGACCATAGTCAAGGTAAGTACTCATAATCTATAGAATGTCAAAGTCAAGTCCCACTCAAGTCATGTCAAGTCAAGTCAAGTTATAATCAAGTCGAGGAAATTATGGTGTGGGACTAGACGACTCTATCAAGCAATATGTATGAGACTAACATAGTTTAACAGACAGAAATATCATGACAAAAAAGAACAAGAATGTACAGGCAACTAGAAACATGTAAAGTAAAACTAGAACAGGAAAAATGTGCTAGACAAGAAATAAAGCAATCACGAATGTAAGGAAAAGAACAGCAGCGAGATGGTGAAAATGCATATAAATTATACTGTACTAGTTGGCAAGGTATACTTGCCTGGAGGGTGCACGCAGAACCAAAAATGTATCGCCAATCACAAATCAGAAAGTCCAAGTCATTACAACTGTCCCCGAAAGCTGAAATAAACGTTACCAACATTCTCAGAATAGTCAAATTAGCTAGGATTGCCTGTCCTTAAGTCCAATTCTGGACACAGGGACAAAAAGGTAATTTCGGATAAAAACGATGTCCGCCGTTGGACCCGCTTTGCACCGAAAAGCGTACCAGAGTCAAAGGTCTCTAAAGTCATCAAACTATATGTCTACGGATCCAGTTTTCTGATACGAACCCGACCGTATGTCCAAAGTTGGATTTCGGTGGGCCGTGCACAAAATCGTTCGTTGAGTGGGACCGTGGGGCCCGCAAAACGACGTCGATTTCGACTGTCTCAGAATTGGACCAAACTTGGCATACAGTACCAGAAAAATGATACGGTCCTGTTGGCACAAGTTTCGTCTCGATCTGACGAGCGTGCACAAAGTAATGACTGAATTTGCATTGTACGGATACGGGGCGATTCCGACGGATACGCGTCGAATTCGTCGCGCACACGCGACCAATTTGAATTCCGTCAAATCCCACACGACCACGAAGCTGTTACGCAGCTTTCGATACTTACGGTGCACGACCACGTCGTCCCGATTGGCGTGACGTACGTCGTGTGAAACAATTTTCTATTTTCTTAAGTTTTGAAAAACAGGTTTTTGTTGAACTTTCGAGTCGAATAACTCTTTATCTATTTGGTTAAAACAAAATCTACAAGAAGGGTTACGAGACCCTATAGGTTGTCTAAAGGTTTCATCAGTTATTTTTGAAAAAAAGTTGTCACTGTTGACGGAGATTGATCGCTAAACTTGGGTGTTTGGGCACCGTCTTGAAACTGTCGAAAACAGCTTTTTCGGGTTTTTCGAGTCGCTTTCGTGAATCGATGGTTCGACCACGTTAGATTCTACTTGTTAGGATCCCTAGAGGGTCATATCTTCTTCGCATAGGATTTTGTAGATTGCAAAACGATTAAACATAGCGGGAGAAAACTGACCTGGAAGTCGACGCACTCATTGCGTGACTGCTGTTACTGTCGACTGCTCCCTCGCTCGCGTACTTACGCGCGCTGCCATCCGCGGCTGCTCGGCCTGCCGCCGGCGGCGTGCGGCAGCGCGCGCGCAAGGGGAGGGGCGCCGTGGGTGGCTGCGGAACTCTGGGATTAGGGTTTTTGGTTTATGAAGTTTCGAGCGTCTGTATATACACAGCGGTTTTCTTCCGGGTAGGCTTGTGAAGCGCTGAACGGGGAGGGGGTTAGGCCTGTTCTGTGGGGAGTGTTGGCTAATCCTGGGCTGGCCTGTTGGGCTCGCGCTGGGTGAACAAGGGCCGGCCGGATTCAAATAGAAGTACAGAATACAACTAACACACCTCTACTAAGCATTGCTTATTTATTAGGGAATAATATCTTTAGAGGACAGTTTCTGCCTTGGAAATGTCAATTAACCACGTGGTTAGGTACCGAACATCCAGAAGGGGACACAGATTTATGGATGAAATTAACCAAACCCTTCACACTTGACTGCCCCTAAACTATAAATCGGATAAAGAGTGGTAGCAAGAGGCTGTGATCAGCAACAAGTACCCTCTTTATTTCTTCATTTCCTTTATTCCTTATATAAAATTTACCTACATTTATATATATCCTATATATATACATGTACATACATTGTATAATTTATTTATTTATTGCATATATATCTTATATATAAATATCTATATACATGTATACATTTTATACGCAAATACATAATTATATATTTATCTATATATATATACACATACACATTCACATGTATACAATATATTATTCTATACATACTCACATATATAATATATATATACACACATATATATACATATATAATTATTTATACATATATATAAATTACTTTATATACGTATATATACTCATAAACCTATAACAAAATAATAATAATATTTAATAATAACCTCGATAATATAATAATGATAATAATAATAATAATACTAACAATAATAATAATAATAACCATAATAATAATACTAATAATAATAATAAGCTGAAAAATACTAAAATGACCCAACGGCAGTGTTGGGTGAACATAACCTACGCACTCCTCACTTGGTTCCGGAAACCATACAAATATTGTCAAACACTTATTTAATAATACTAATACCCATATTGTATAATATTTAATAATTAGGAATGCAATATCAAATTCTAAAATATTTGAAGAAATATTTGTACACATAAAATATGCTTACTTGGTCGTCTTTGGTCCACTACATACCTACATGGGCTTAGAATTGGTTTGGGTCTGGTTCGGGCTGACTGGGTACAACCGGGCCATCTAAAAATCAATATATTAAATAATAACTATTTAAATAACTTAAAATAAATCCTTTCATAACTTGGCCTGGTTTTCCTAGTTAGAGCACATCTATGGCTGGGTCTTCCCTACCAGGGCTAATACACTGGTCAAAGCACGCTACTGCACTATCAGTGCCATGGTTCCTAGTCACCTTGTACTCTAAATTTAATCATGATTAAAATCATCTATCGTAATAATTAACTAAATAATCATTTATAAAAATCGTAAATCCCCATTTAAGTCAAATAAATAAAACAAAAAAATATTTCAACATTTTTCGGGAAGGGGAGCTACACCAGTCGAAAGCGACTCCTTCCAATGCCCCGACTAATAATCGGGTAAGAATAGCATCGTCATGGGACAGATGGTCGGTGGTGACCTCGAAGTAAGTGATGTACCAACTCGCTGAGGTCTTGCCATCATAGGTATTGATGTTGAACGGCTTATATCTTGGTGGGAAGGGAACATCTCTCCATGCAACCGGGTATGGTTGCCGTATTCTGAGGTCTTGAGAGTTTTCTCGGATGTGAAACATGGCTCGGAGCTCCTGGACCTCTCTTCTTGCTTCCCTGGCATCATCTGCAGCGGTGGGAGCCATTATTTCGGAAGGATTGTTGCACGGGTTCGGTGCCGCTGAGTTCGAGTCCGCATTGACCGCGGGACCCGTGCTTGTTTGGCCAGGTGTTCCTTCTTGCAGAGTTGGAAGAGCTGCCTTGATTTCATCTACAGACTTGACCAAGGCCTGTAGTATGGCCTCCAGAGTGTCGATGCGCTGGCGATCACTGGAACCACTTTGATTGCTGTCCGTCATGAACACCGTCCTTATATGATGAGTAACGGAAGGGACGGTGGAGGACGTATCCTCCGAGTCATACCCATGTACCGAGAAGTCATTGGGATATGTGGGAATATTCTCTTCTGGTTCGGACTCGGAGGGAATAGTACCCCCGGCTTCAGAGCTTGCTTCATCTTGAGAGTCGTGGACGTCCTCGGGGACGCCGGCCTCGGTTGTATCTGATGGGAGAGTTGTTTCCTCGGGCTCGTCTCCTTGGAACATCGAATTGTCGTGGATGTTCGGAGGAGTGCTACCCCCAGTTCCAGCGACCCCCAGTGATGTGGATGATGAATCTCCCATTGTAGCAGATTTCGTCTTTGAACGGGTGCCTTGGAAAACTCCAGTAGTAGACAACCGTTTAGACGACAGTTTCTTAGCTATAGTGGTTGATATCCTTGGGCTGGAGATGCTTGTCTTTCTCCCTCTCCCCTCGGCGGAAATTTTTTGAGTGGAATTGCAGGAGACAACAAGAGGTGCCTCATCCCCGAAACTTGGATATTGTAGTCTTTGGAAGACGGATGACCGATTTTCTTTCACTATCGCGTTGTTGCAACAACAGTTGACGATGATCTGGGTGCAGTAACGTCCATGTGAGGACTCTTTGCACACCGAGGCCCTTCTCTTTCCTTGCGTTTATGGAGTATGGCCTCACGCAAGTCAGATGGGTCTGGATCGACCATATTTGTTTCCTGGATTTCGGAAGACTTTTGGGAACCTCTCTGTCCGTTTGCCGCCGGGGGCTGGACTCGAGTGGTTCTGTACAACTTCCCGTCAGAGGCCCGTATAGTAGTACACGGGACGCTCGGATGGTCAGAGGTCGGGTCAACGGACCGAGCTTGCCAAGCTCGTGCTGTCTTAGACTTCTTCACTCAAGTGCGTAAGGGCACATAGTAAAAAGAGTCTAAGTGGTGCTGGAGAGAATCAGACATGTCTTCTTGGGAGCACAGGAGACCAGGACCATAGGAGAGGCGGTTGAAGACAGAGCCACGTGGAGTAGGCGTCATGCGGCTGAAATCAGCAGTCCTCATGCGGCTGGGAGTCGTAGCCGTATGGGTTTTCTCCATTCGGCTGGAAACCCTGACCGTATGAGTATTCTCCATGTGGTTGGAAACCCTGACCGCATGAGTATTCTCCATGCGGTTGAAAATTCCAACCGCATGAGTATCTCCATGCAACTGGAAATCCTGGTCGTATGAGTGTTATGCATCTGGATAGCGGTTTCAGCCACATGGTCATCATTCATGCGGCTAGCTAGCTTGGCCGCATGAGTCTTCACTTTGCAGATTGTCCCCTTGTTCGGTTTCTTTTTGGAGCCCATAGAGTCGCTCTTTGTCCCTGCAAGTCCAGCATCGTAGTGCTTTCCTCTGCCAGACTTGGGGACAGCAGAGTTTTCTATGGCTTGAAGTGGGGTCGCGCGAGAGTCGCCTTCACCGTCTTGGGTAGCATCGAGGACTTGGGGAAGAGCAAATGATTTTGGCCTCCACTCTTTGCGAGCCTTCGTTGTGCGGGTGCGCTTCTGGACTGGGCCAGCGCTTCCTTCGGAGAGCATTTCTTCGAACGCCTGTTGGTCGAAGCGGACAACCATCTTCTATTGTGTAGAGCCAAGTTTGGCTGCATCCGATTGCGTCACCAACTCCTCGGCCGTGGAGAAGTTTGTCCCCAGCAGAGTCGCCATCGTGTTTGCCATGAAATATAAAAGAACAGAATAATTATCGGAGGACCGAACTTTTACTTCACGTTACAAACTCGCTTGTACAAAGAAAGCCTAGGGACGAAAACCTAGGTACAACAATCTAAGTATAATTGTTTATTTTAGATTCTGGGGGATGACGATAGAGGCTCGGGAAAGCAACGGCAGCTTGCCTTACTCCTTGGACGATCGGTATGCAGCCTTGGCTCTAGAAGATTGCTTGGCGTTGGAAGAAATGCTCTCTTTGCTCTCTCAGCTTCTCCTTTCCAAGTATTCTGGTGCTCTCTCTCTCTATATGTGTGCTCTTCTCTGTATCTTTGCATGTGTGTCTTCCTCTCCCTTCTTCTTCTTTTTCGCAGGGGAGTGGCACCCTGCTATTTATAGGAATGAGATGTGATCATTAGGGTTGCAAATGATTGCTTCTTGGAGATGGCGGCGGCCTGTGGATTGGTCAATCTAGGCCATTCGTTTTGATTATGATGAATCTGGACCATTGAGTGTAGATTACACCAAATCTCATCAGCAATTAATGCTGATTGGAATAAATCTTCCTCATAATGATCTTTTGACGTCTGCAAATAAATTTGATTTATTCTCCTGCCACGTGTCCCAGATTATTGGAATTTGACCCAATCTTTGATTGCAATAAATCGGGGAGATTGATCGGCTTAGGACACGTGTCCTAGAAGCCACTGGGGGATCTGAACCGCATGAAGATTGAGCCGCATAAGATTTGGGCCGCATATGGTTTTGGGCCACGTGTCAGGGCTGCCTGGGTAGTGGACCTCCCTCGAACCTTTGGACCGCATGTAGGTGATCATTGCGAGCCGCATAGGGATACATCCGCCTGAGCTGCATGGAAATGGTTCGCTTGAGCCGCATAGAAAGGCCTCCGTTTGAGCCGCATGAGACTGTTTCGGCCTGAGCCGCATATGACGGCTTCATTCTGAACCGCATGTGGAGTCTTTGCTCGAGCCGCATACGAACGCCCACGTGGCAAGGCCACATGGCATTTTTATGGATCTCGGAGGATTGTGTCAGAGATCTTTTTCCCTTCCCTAGGGGTCTGTCATTATGACAGAGTCATAATTGCCCCTCTTGTGTCAGGGCTGTCACTTTTTCAGAATTGTCACCCGTCACAGTAATTAATGCAGCATGGGTCGAAGGGGAGTGCTGTTATGCTACGTATCTTCTGAGCCGCATGAAATGTTTCAGACCGCATAGTTCCTTATGCCTCATGACTCTCTGAGCCACATGGGCTTTCTGACCCGCATGAGATTTCCTAGCCGGATGGATCATTTTCTATGCTTCTATAGCTGGGTCTTCCTTGGCATGGCTAATACACTAGTCAAGGCACGCCACTGCACTATCCGTGCCATGATTCCTAGTCGTCTGGTACTTCAAAACTCAACCATGGCTAAAGTCATCTACCGTAATAATTAACTATAATTATTTAAAAATTCAAAATCACCATTTAAATCAAATAAATAATAAAAAGAATATTTTAAAATTTACGGGAAGATGAGTTACAAATCTAACCACCTTAAAAATAATTTTGTCCTCAAAATTCTAATTCATAACTATTCCTTAAATTCAAAAAAAGAAAGTATACCTTAACCTTAATCTCCTTAAATTTTAATTCCTCAAAATAGTTTATATTCTTCTCCTAGCCATTTTGTAACTACATAACTTCTAGGACTACTACCCACCTTTGGTCATACTATTCCTCAAAACTAAAATCTTATAATCTTCTAACTAGTTGCTAACAATCCTACCAACAGATATCTACTACATATGGCATCTATAATCCTCTCCTATCTATCAAGCAACCCAAAATTTAACAAGCAACAAATTTACACAAGTAGCTAAGAAATATTGATAAATTCTAATAAGCATGACCATTCGTCGCTCTAAAATAGGAAGGACATGAAGATAAGAAAGAATATCGAGAGCAAATATGAAGTTTTAAGAGTGGTAGAGAGTATCCAATGATGCAGATAGAAAGAAAGTTTATAAACCATTGACTTATTTGCTAGATTGGGCTATTCTAGTCCAGTCACTTGCTAAATCGAAGAACCCTTCGTTTCTTAGAGGGGCTTGCAATCCGTGCAATACAGAAGTTTCATTCTCGAAATTAATCTAAACAAGGTTCCATAATAGAACAGAATTTGAGAAATCAAGATTGTGATCTTTTTCGCGGTTATTTAAACACACGAGCAAGGGATATAAATGTAATACAAGATCGTATCGCGACCTCCAGGTAGATGGAATAAGGGTTACAAATGACTTTATATTCTGAGAGGTAGAGACTACATAATCGGTATATGGACCTATTTCAAATAGTTTGGTTTTATAGTCCAATTATGGTGGTATGTATGGATGTGTTTTACTGGGTCTTAATGGGTTCCCTGATTGGACATCAATCGTTGGTTGGATGAACCTTGGTTTTCAATCTATATTGACTGGACAAGATCCTAATGATAAAACTATTTCTACTAGGTTAGGGTAACCTAGAATAGGTTTTCACCCAAGTGATTGAGCTAGTTACCAGTCAGGTTGGTTAGCTAGGTCCCTAAAGCCCAAAAATGTGCCTTCAGTGACTTTTGTATTTAAGTAGTACGTGAGGCCTCAATTAGGTGGCACACTAGTGGCATGTGCATAGTAGGCTTCGAGTAGATCACAACCATATATTGGGTCGAATGAATTGAGTCGAGGTTAAGACTTTAATAGAAGTCGGGAAGTATACCGGTATTATGGTAAGGGTTATAGCTAGTCCTTTTGACCTGAAAGTCGTACCATAAAAATAGAGTACAAGGGGACGTGTTTGAGTGGGACATGATATACCTATATGAAGGTGGACTCGTCTAGATCTTGCATATAAAATTTGTTGGGAGGTAACAACTAGTATTACGCTCCGAATATTAATGTCACAGTCAGGGACACCAATGATCTAAATAAAGTGGGTGTTTATAAGGTAGGTGTTTATAAGGCACAAATTTTTTCTATCATAGTGGGAACCAACTAATCTGTCCATTGATAATACTTGTAAATCCTAAAATTTAGAGGTTGACATCCTATATACTTCAGGAATTTATTTCTCGAATTTAAACCAAGACAAAGTTTACGTTGACATCCTATATACTTCAGTCGCCGTCAGGCGACTCGTGCGGCGGCCATGATCGCGGGGGGCCGCCCAGGGTGACAGAGAAGTCGTGGGGGTATTGGCTAGGATCGGGGTTAGGGTTTCGAGGAGAGGACCCTCTGTTGCTCGAAATATATACATTTACATGTATATAGGGTCGGGTTTAGCTGCTGGGCTGGCTTTGTGGGGAGCTTGGGGGCTCGGCTAAAGGATTGGGCTGGGCTTCTCATTTTGTTTCTTTATTATATTATGTATGTGTATATATATATATATATATATATATATATATATATATATATATATATATATATATATATATATATATATATATATATATATATATATATATATTTACACACACACACACACACACACACACACACACACACACACACACACACACACACACACACATATATATATATATATATATATATATATATATATATAACATGTATATATGTATATACATTAATAAATTATCTCTCTCCCTCTATATATATATATATATATATATATATATATATATATATATATATATATATATATATATATATATATATATGGGAGCGGATCAAAAGTCCCCCTTAGAAAACCTCCTAAAAACCCCCTCACTCTCATCCGTAATTTAATGTTAATATTAATGTTAATGTTAATGTTAATATAGGTATATATATCTATTAATATACATAAGTAGATATAGTTGCGGATGAGATCCTAGAGACATCTATATCTCAATCCATGTAGGTTAATCAGAGGGAGAACGAACTGAGTGCACTAAGGTCTATCAGACTGTAATACATCGATTCTGATTAGACAATATGTTAGTAGGCGTCCTTAAAAAATATGTCTTGAATCAAGGTCGATAAAAGAGTAAGCTTGCAATACTAGGCTGTAATAGCAGCATTGGTCAAGATAGTCAAAATACATGCGAGATTTTTGAAAGAAGGCACAAGTAATTTGAGTTTTGTGAGAATCAAAACCTTACCTGGTGTTCTTGCTTATACAGTCTTCCTACTATCTTCTTATCCATAAGGCCTTGGTCGACTAATGGGTTATGGACCTCTAAATTCTATATTCTGGGTAAACCTATTAGTGTCAGTCAATTACCTCGTTAATAGATCACAAGGACCACGGGATGCTAGGTTGGGAGACATGCTACCCAACCTACAGAACTTTCACTAGTATTGGCTTTGGATCTTAGGGGCAATACATGGCATTTTCCTATCCTCTATAGTATCTTAAACTTGTAATCACGTCTGAAGTCATTTTACCGAAAATTATGCCTCGCCCGTATACCCTGGCTATGGTAAACCCTTGGTTCCGTGATTCAAATGTGATATGCTATCAGATACTCTACCTTATATTGACACAAGGTCTAAAGAGGTCAACGAAGACATAGTTTTAGCAATATTCTCCATAACCTACGATTGTTTGAAATAATTTTAACTCTTTGGGTCGTGCCTCGCCAGTGCGCTGCTGGCTGCAGTGAACCCATACTCTCCATTCTCAAGTAATTGGCGATAGTGCGCTGTTGTCTAGCCATCACAGTCGTTAAAATTACTCCAACTATATTCCTAAGAACTTCAGAGAGCTGCTAGAGATTCAAACTAGTTAACTATGATAGAAAGCGTAAACATCAGCCTATAAGTCTCAATCCTTAAAGTAAAAGATTGATCGAGGAGGAAATAACTGAAGACAAGGGAAGTAAGAACATCCTAATCTTTATTTCATATGTATTTCAAATGGTTGAGGGAAAATTTTTGAATAAATCTACCTCGAGATTCGTATATGAATAACAGAATCAGGAATTATAAACTAAATTCCTTACGGCAAAATAGGATTTTAAATAGGCAATTCTAACTTATGATATAAGGTTTATATCTAATAGAGCAAAAGAAAATTGAACAGTTTATCAAGATTGGAGCCTTAATTCTAGGAAAGCCTAACTTACTAAGTGAATATTATATCCACATTGGATCATATCGTCATATCAAAAGTAATAGTGTATCTATATAGATCTGGCAAGCTATCTAAATGTAATAATTCCTATTTTAAATTGTATGGCCTATTTGACAACCTTAACTACCCAACGGTCAATTTGAACAAGGGACTCCTAGTCCTAGTCATTCTTTTAAATGAATTTAACTCTAAGTTGTGAATGAGCATTTTATAGTCGCAGGCTCGCAATAGTACGACTAACTTAAGTACCATTACAAGTTCGCATATTTTACGAAAACTGACCTGCATGGGCCACCATAAAAACTTGTCACGACCTGCACCCGCTTTTTCGGATACAAGACGTGTCCAAGCCGGCCCACGTCGCTGAGTCCGCGGTAGAACGCTGTCAAGGCCATGATGCTCAAATTCATATAAAGAATAACTTCATTGCTCACTCACATTTCTAAATTTTTTTACAACAGTTACAAGATTTTTATTTGAAAGAAAAAACAAAATTCTTACACATATTTGAAATGGCTACAACATCTATCTAAAGTCTAAGTTTTGGCCTGCAAGTACATCCGTATCTTCCAATGCTAAGAGAAGCCACAGCTAACCTAAAAAGTATTGGTTTCCAGTCAGGAATGGAACAAGCACACAAACCGACGGCAATACGAAAACACAATAGAATTCACAAGACATGAAAATAACATATGTGAAATAAAACTAGAAAGAAACTAATGTCATGGCAAGTCTAGAAAGAAAGTAGATAACTCTACAATACGATATGTCAACTAGTCGAACATGTAAATGGGGTGACATGGCAATTGATATAGAAGACAAGAAAAGACAAGTAAATGACAACTATCTACATGTTTTGAAATATCATTTTCGACATGTGAACGACTAAGGGGTAAATACGGCACCCTGTACGTGTCGGGTGCAGCTGCTATCAGTCAAGATCAGATATTTTGGGATATTTTTGGTAGTTCACATGTCTACTAGGATACTTCCCTGTCCAGCAAGTACTCATGGAATCAAGTCGCAAGCATGGTAATCATGTAATGACAGTCAAAAAGTATAATAAATCCATGTTACTAATCTCCTTGTGATGAGCGTGTCAACAAACAGCAAGACATATGTATAACCATGAAATAGAAAGACTACTATGAATCGAAAGCAATCAGAAATTGTACTTGCCTGAGGTCCTTTGCTGGTGAAACCGATAATACTATACTACTCAGTGAGCCACAACAGTTAAACTCGTACAACAGTCTTCGGATACTGAAACAGACATTACCAACATTCTCAGAACAATCAAATTAGCTAGAGTTACCTGTCCATAAGTCTAATTTTGGACACAAGGGTAAAACGATAATTTCGGGCCAAAATGATGTCCGCCGTTGGACCCGCTTTGCACCAAAAAGTGTGCCAGAGTCAATGGTCTCTAAGATCGTCAAACTACATGTTTATGAATTTGTTTTGATGATACGAATCCAATTGTATGTCCAAAATTGAATTCAGGCAGGCCGTGCACAAAATTGCCCGTTGAATCGGATCGTGGGTCCCGCAAAACGACGATCCGATCAACTGTCAGAATCGGACCAACTTGGCATACATGACCAGAAAAATGATACGGTCCTGTTGGTGCAAGTTTCGTCTCGATCTGACGAACGTGCACAAAGTAATTAGGAAATTTGCACAGAGGCCGATACGGTGAATTTCGATGGATATGCATCAAATTCATCGCACATACGTGACAAATTTGAATTCCGTCAAAGCCCACATGTCCAAGAAGTCGATACTCACCTTCTAATACTTTTGATTCGTGACCACGCCACTTAGTTTGACGGGACGCATGTCGTATCAGATAGATTTCTAGATTTTCTGAGGTTTTGAAAACTATTTTTCTTTGATTTTTGGAACTGTTTTAATATAAAATTAATACAAGATAAAATAATCTATTTAATCAGTTTTGATCCTGATTAGGTTGTCTAAAAGGCTGTTCAGATGGTTTTCATGAATACTCAATATCCTGACGGAAAAATGACTTCCAAGTTGGGTGCTATGCCAGTTATATACTCTGTTTACCAATAGAATATTCGTCGACTTCGAGTCAATTTGTCGAGCAATCCACGACGGTTAACTACAAACTAATTGAATGCATTTGAAGGGGGTTGTGTTGTTATCGAACCTGTGAAGTCTGATCATAAATCGATCGAATAATGGTGGAGAAAATTAGGCATGAAAATGGGGTTCCGCACTGCTGTTGCTGCTGCCGTTTCCTTGGTCTGTCCCGCGCACGCGGATTCAGTCACTGTCAGGCGACTTGTACGGCGACGCACGGTCGCGGGTGGCTGCCCAGGGTGACAGGGAAGTCGTGGGGGTATTGGCTAGGATCGGGGTTAGGGTTTCGAGGAGAGGACCCTCTGTTGCTCGACGAATATATACATTTACATGTATATAGGGTCGGGTTAGCTGTTGGGCTGGCTTTGTGGGGAGCTTGGGGGCTCGGCTAAAGGGTTGGGCTGGGCTTCTCATTTTGTTTCTTATATATATATATATATATATATATATATATATATATATATATATATATATATATATATATATATATATATATATATATATGTATAAAATATATACATATATATATATGTATATATATATATATTATATATATATATATATATATATATATATATATATATATATATATATATATATATGCATATAAATATATTTAGAATTTATTAATGCATATACATATATACATGTTATATTTATTTTTATATAGAATTTAGAATTTATATATATTTATTTTTATACATATATATATATATATATATATATATATATATATATATATATATATATATATATATATATATATATATATATATATATATATATATATATATATATATATATATATATATATATATATATATATATTGATCTATATATATATATATATATATATAATATATATATATATATATATATATATATATATATATATATATATATATATATATATTATATATATATATATATATATATATATATAGATCAAAAGCCCCCCTTAGAAAATTTTCTAAAAACCTCCCTCACTCTCATCCGTAATTTAATGTTAATATTAATGTTAATGTTAATATTAATGTTAATATAGGTATATATATACTATTGATATACATAAGTAGACATAGTTGCGGATGAGATCCTAGAGACATCTACATCTCAATCCGTGTAGGTTAATCAGAGGGAGAGCGAACTGAGTGCACTAAGGTCTATCAGACTGTAATACATCGATTCTGATTAGACAATATGTTAGTAGGCGTCCCTAAAAAACATATGTCTTGAATCAAGCTCGATAAAATAGTAAGCTTGTAAAACTAGGCTGTAATAGCAGCATTGGTCAAGATAGTTAAATTACAAGTATGCGAGATTTTTGAAAGAAGGCACAAGTAATTCGAGTCTTGTGAGAATCAAAACCTTACCTGGTGTTCTTGCTTATACCGTCATCCTACTATCTTCTTATCCATAAGGCCTTGGTCGACTAATAGGTTATGAAATTCTAAATTCTATATTCTAGGTAAACCTATTAGTATCAGTCAATTATCTCGTTAATAGGTCACAAGGACCACGGGATGCTAGGTTGGGAGACATGCTACCCAACCTACAGAACTTTTACTAGTATTGGCTTTGTATCTTAGGGCCAATACAGGACATTTTCCTATCCTCTATAGTATCCTAAACTTGTAATCACGTCTGAAGTCATTTTATCGAGAATTATGCCTCGCCTGTATACCCTGGCTGTGGTAAACCCTTGGTTCCGTGATTCAAATGTGTTATGCTATTAGATACTCTACCTTATATTGACACAAGGTCTAAAAATGTCAACGAGACATAGTTTTAGCAATGTTCTATAACCTACGATTCTTTGAAATAATTTTAACTCTATGGGTCGTGCCTCGCCAGTGCGCTGCTGACTGCAGTGAACCCATACTCTCCATTCTCAAGTAATTGGCGACAGTGCGCTGTTGTCTAGCCATCGCAGTCGTTAAAATTACTCCAACTATATTCTTAAGAACTTCAGGGAGCTGCTAGAGATTCAAACTAGTTGACTATGATAGAAAGCGTAAACATCAGCCTATAAGTCTCAATCCTTAAAGTAAAAGATTGATCGAGGAGAAAATAACTGAAGGTAAGGGAAGTAAGAACATCCTAATCTTTATTTCATATGTATTTCAAAAGGTTGAGGGAAAACTTTGAATCAATCTACCTCGAGATTCGTATATGAATAACAGAATCAGGAATTATAAACTAATTTCTTACGGCAAAATAGGATTTTAAATAGGCAATTCTAACTTATGATATAAGGTTTATATCTGATAGAGCAAAAGAAAATTGAATAATTTATCAAGATTATAGCCTTAAATCTAGGAAAGCCTAACTTACTAAGTGAATAGTATATCCACATTGGATCATATCGTCATATCAAAAGTAATAGTGTATCTATAGAGATCTGGCAAGCTATCTAAATGTAATAATTCCTTATTTAAATTGCATGGCCTATTTGACAACCTTAACTACCCAACAGTCAATTTAAACAAGGGACTCCCAGTCCTAGTCATTCTCTTAAATCAATTTAACCCTAAGTTGTGAATGAGAATTTTCTAGTCGTAGGCTCGCAACAGTACGACTAACTTAAGTACCATCACGAGTTCGCATATTTTACGAAAACTGACCTGCATGGGCCACCACAAAAACTTGTCACGACTCGTACCCATTTTTTCGGATACAAGACGTGTCCAAGCCGGCCTACGCCGCAGAGTCGACGGTAGAACGCTGGCAAGGTCATGATGCTCAAAATCACATAAAGAATAACTTCATTTCTCACTCACATTTCTAAATTTTTTAACAACAGTTACAAGATTTATATTTGAAAAAAAATACAAAATTCTTACACATATTTGAAATGGCTACAACATCTATCTAAAGTCTAAGTTTTGGCCTGCAAGTACACCCGTATCTTCCAAAGCTAAGAGAAGCCACAGCTAACCTAAAAAGTGTTGGTTTCCAGTCAGGAATGGAACAAGCACACAAACCGGCGGCAATGCGAAAACATAATAGAATTCACAAGACATGAAAATAACATATGTGAAATAAAACTAGAAAGAAACTGATGTCATGGCAAGTCTAGAAAGAAAGTAGATAACTCTACAACACGATATGTCAACTTGTCGAGCATGTAAATGGGGTGACATGGCAATTGATATAGAAGACATGAAAAGACAAGTAAATGACAACTATCTACATGTTTTGAAATATCAATTTCGACGTGTGAACGACTAAGGGGTCGTAATCCCCCAAAAGTTTTAAATTTCATTAAATTTTTTTTACTTAAGATGTTTTCCAATATTCTTATTTTAATTATTTATTGGGCTTTGTAATATTTATTGAGTTGTGAATATTTTGGTAGCAAGTTAAGTGCTATAATGCATGAATACATAGATAAATTTTCACAAATTATATACAAAATATTTCGGGAACCACACTTGCCCTAATTCCTAATCATTCCAAGTAATTAGCTCAAGTGTTAGCATCTCCTTTTGTTCTCTTTAATTTCTCGAGGCTAAAAAATTAGTATGTAATACCTTTTTAAGACAGGAAGTGAATAAAATTAGTTGAAGTTTGACTATTTCATTGTGGATTGACTTGATAAATGATATTTGGACTACTTAGGACACAAAGTCTGGACTTTTCGGTTTCGTCTAAAAAAAGAATGGGAACTCACAAGTGGAGAGTCCCAGCCGAGCTTTACATAACATAACCCAAAGCCCGACTCCTATATACGCTCAGCCGAGTACCTGTCCGCGAGTTCCCACAAACTCGACCCTATTATACATGGTATATAAATATTTAGAGAGCGTGAGATGGAGGGAATTCCTTCGACAAAAATGACAAAACCCTAACCCACGCCCAGGCGACCCTGCCCCGACCCCGTACGGCGCCGTAGCCACCGTCGGCCGGTGGCAGTAGGCCACGCGTGCGCGGCCAACACGCACAAGCGCGGGGTTGCACAGCAGCGGTGGCAGCCAAACCGGGCGACTTCGACGCGGGTTTTCGCGACGTAGAGTCGATCATTCTTCGATCTTCCTTCGCAGGTTTGTGGACAACCTCACCCTTTATAGTCCCCTTCAAATAGTTTGGATTAATTCACTTCGTACGCGATGGAAATCGATTCTCAAAACCGAGAAAAATCTCAATCTTTGAGTTTCGGAACTGTCCCAAACCCCCATAATTGAGATCAAATTTCGACCAGAATAATACGATATTTCGAAATCTATTTAAACAACTAACCTGTAGGAGATCAAAACCTTTCTCATAGATTTATTTTTCGTTCACTGTATGCAAAATTATTCAGTTTTAAAGTTTGGAAAAAAATCAATTTTTTAGAATAATAAAAACTTAGAAAACACTCCGATACCACGTGCGTCCCGCCAATCCGGCCGACGTGGTCGCGAACCGAAAGCATCGAAAGTTGCATAATGGTTTCGACGAAATTCAAATTGGTTGCGTGTGCGCGACGAATTTGATGCGTATCCGCCAAAATTCACCATATCGGCCTCTGTGCAAGTTTCCCAATTACTTTGTGCACACTCGTCAGATCGAGACAAAACTTGTGCCAACATGACCGTATCATTTTTTTGGTTCTGTATGCCAAGTTTGGTCCGATTCTGAGACAGTTGAATCGGAATCCCGTTTTGCGGGCCCCACGGTCCGACTCAACGGACAATTTTGTGCACGGCTCGCCAAAATCCAACTTTGAACATACGGTTGGGTTCGTATCGAAAAACTGGACCTGTTGACATATAGTTTGACGATTTTAGAGACCATTGACTCTGGCATACTTTTCGGTGCAAAGCGGATCCAACGACGGATATCGTTTTTGCCCGAAATTATCGTTTTGCCCCTGTATCCAGAATTAGAATTAAGGACAAGCAATCCTTGCTAATTTGACTATTCTAAAAATGTTGATAATATTTATTTCAGCATCTGAAGACTTTTACATGTGTTGACTGATTGTGGCTCATTGAGTGGTATGGTATTATTGGTTTCACCAGCTAAGGACCTCAGGCAAGTGCACTTTCTGATTGCTTTCGATTCATAGTAGTTTTCTCATTTTATATTTATATATATATCTTGCTGGTTGTTGACACGCTCGTCACACGGAGTAGTCGAGAGGGGAAATATCTTAGTAGACATGTGGACTACCCAGAAATATCCCTAAAATGTCTATTCTTGCATGATAGCAGCTGTACTTGACACGTGCAGTGAGTCGAATTTACCCCGTAGCCGTTCACATGTCAAAACAGATATTTCACACCACCTAGGAAGATGTCTTTTATTTTTTCTTTTCATCTCCACCGTGCCATGTCATTAGTACTTTACAGTTTTTTATATCTCATATGTTATTTTCATGTCTTGTTAATTATATTGTGTTTTTGCATTGTCGTCGGTTTGTGTACTTGTTCCATTCCTGACTGAAAACCAACATTTTTCAGGATTAGCCGCGATCACTCTTAGCATTGGGAAGGCTTGGGTATACTGAGGTCAACCTAGAAATAGAAAGCAATTATATCAATTTTATTAATTGTAAAATCTTGTATTTTTTTAATTATAAATGTTGTAAATGTTGTAATAAATGTAGAAATGTGAATGAGCAGCAAATGTTATTTCTTGAACATTTATTTCTTGCGGGCTTGACAGCGTTCTACCGTCGACTCTGCGGCGTAGGCTGGCTCGGACACGTCTCATATCCGAAAAAGCGGGTGCAGATCGTGACAAGTTTTTGTGGTAGCCCATGTAGGTCTATTTTCGCAAAAGTTTGCGAACTCGTGATGGTACTTAAGTTAGTCGTACCATTGTGAGTCTGCGACTAGAAATTCTCATTCACAACTTAGGTTAAATTGATTTAGAAGAATGACTAGGACTAGGAGTCCCTTGTTCAAATTGACCGTGGGGTAGTTAAGGTTGTCAAATAGGCCATACAATTTAGATAAGAAATTATTAAATTTAGCTAGCTAGCCAGACCCCTATAGATACACTATTACTTTTGATATGACGATATGATCCAACATGGGTATTCTCCTCACTTGGTTAGTTAGGCTTTCCTATAATTAAGGCTTTGATCTTGAGAAACTGTTCAATTTTCTTTGCTCTGTTAGATATAACCCTTATATCATAAATTAGAATTGTCTATTTAAATTCTATTTTGTTGTAAGGAATTGATTTATAATTACTAAATCTGTTATTCGTATACAAATCTCGAGGTAGAATTGATTCAAAGTTCCCTTAACCCTTTAAAATACATATGAAATAAAGATTTGGATTATTCTTATTTTTTTCTTGTCTTCAGTTATTTTCTCCCTGATCAATCTTTTATTTTGGGGGTTGAGACTCATAGGTAGATGTTACGCTCTCTATCATAATCAACTAACTTGAAACTCTAGCAGCCCCTTGAAGTCCTTAGGAATATAGTTAGAGTGACTTAACGACTGCGATGACTAGACAGCAGTGCACTGTCGCCAATTACCTGAGAGCGGAGAGTGTGGGTTCACTGCAGCCAGTAGCGCACTGGCAAGGCACAACCCATAGAATTGAAAACATTTCAAAGAATCATAGTTTATGGAACATTGCTAAAACTATATCTTCGTTGACCTCTTTAGACCTTGTGTTGATGTATGGTAGAGTATCTGCTAGCATATCGTATTTGAATCACAGAACCAAGGGTTTGCCACAGCCAATGTATACGGGCGGGGCATAACTCTTGGTGAAATGACTTCAGACATGATTACAAGTTTAGAATACTATAGAGTATAGAAGAATACCCTGTATGACCTTAAGATCCAAAACCAATACTAGTGTAAGTTCTGTAAGATGAGTAGCATGTCTTCCAACCTAGCATTTCGTGGTCCTTGTGATCTATTGACGAGGTAATTGACTGACACTAATAGGTTTACCTAGAATATAGAATTTAGGGGTCCATAACCCATTAGTCGACCAAGGCCTTAAAGATAAGAAGATAATATGATGCTTATATAAGCAAGAACACCAGGTAATGCTTTGATTCTCTCAAAACTCAAACCAATTGTGCCTCATTTCAAAAATCTCGCATATTTATATTTTGACTCTCTTGACCAATGCTGCTATTACAGCCTAGTTTTTGCAAGCTTACTCTTTTATCAAGCTTGATTCAAGATATATGTTTATTGGGGACGCCCGCTAACATATTGTCTAATCAGAATCATTGTATTACGGTCTGATCAACCATGATGCATTTGGTTCGCTCTTCATTTAATTATACTACGTGGATTGAGATATATAGGTGTCTAGGATCTTATCCGTGACTGCTTTGACAATTCCTCTTAAATTATACATTCGCCTTTGGATCACGTAATTGTATTCAGTGACATCTCTCTTGAACGCTTTAACGTTTTTGTCTTTCACTGATTGGAAAGACGAAAGCACGTAATTGATAGATAGATACAGAGTATCCCCCATGGTTATGGTAGTTGTATACACAAGGGTAACTACAATCGGCCAGCCAGGTGACTAGAACCTTGCCTTGAGTTACTCATCCTCCCTTTGACCCTAAAACCTACTATCTTGATCTTCTAATCATTGTAGTCCGAGAATGATTATGATCCTTCCCTTGATCAAATGCCAACCTAGGAGGCTACCTATCCTCAAGAGACCAAATATTGTGAGCCTTTAATCATTTGTTTAAAGCTTGGTTTAACTAGAACCCTTGTGACAATAGTCTGGCAGGCTTGACACATAGAAATTCACGACCCAGTTGTTAGAAACCTTTTCATATAACGTGCCTTAGAGCTGGTTACCCCGTCGATAACTCTTGTACACTATGGACGGGTAGATCATTCTATTTTATCAACCATATGTCATATTACACACTTGTTTTCCATTTAGTAAGGAACGACCCTTGACTTGACTTATATCTACCGTATCCCGTTATGCCGTGCCTTATTCTTTATTAACAAGAGTCGAGGTACAATATCCGGACTTTAGAATCCTTCTAACCTCATTATTCCTAAAAACTATGTCCTAGCTTCTAAGGTAAGTAGACTGTAAGCCTTCTAAAATTTTACGGTATACGAGAATTATCGATTGATTAGAATAATTTTTATTAGGATGATAATTAGTGCCCCATGGACTCCCACTTTTTATTTAAATTATTTTGTGTTCCCGGCCGTGTCATTAATATTCAGAGCATGAGACCAGCTGTTACCTTCCAATAAATTTCATAAGCAAGATCTAGATGAGTCCACCTTCATCTAGGTATATCATGTCCCACTCAAACCCGTCCTCTTGTACTCTATTTTTATGGTACGACTTTCAGGTCAAAAGGACTACCTACCATAATACTCGTATGCTTCCCGACTACAATCAGAGACTTAACCTCAACTCAAACCTTTCGATCCAATATATGGTTGTGATCTACTCGAAGCCCACTACGCACATGTCACTAGTGTGCCATGTAATTGTGTCTTCTCGTGCTACTTAAAACAAAAGTCACTGAAGGCATATTTTTGGGCTTTAAGGACCTAGCTAACCAATCTGACTGGCAACTAGTTCAACCACTTGGGTGGAAACCCATTCTAGGTTACTCTAACCTAGTAGGAATAGTTCAGATCGATTATTGAGATCCTGTCCGGCCAACATAGTTAAAAACTAAGATTTATTCTATCAAAGATTGGTGTCCAACTAGGGAACCATTAAGACCCAGTTTAATCCATCTACATATAACGTCGTATTTGAACCATGAAAATCAAACTTTATGAAGTAGGACCCTACAACAATGGTGTAGTCTCCAGATATTGGTCAACTAAGCCTCCCTCCGTAAATTCTCTAGTTGTATCCCTTTGTAGTCTATGTTATGCAGAGAATAGAATCTCGATGTACAACTTGTTACCGCTTATACTTAACCAAGACCACTCCTACTACCTTGAAGAAACATGGTCAGAGTCGAGGCAATGTTAAATAAGTAATACCTAGTCTTCTTGTAAAGTACATGACTATGATCATAAATGCGTCAAACTCTTAAACAACTCCATGAAATTTGACCTACTTAGAGGCCCTACAACTATGCTTCCCATAATTAACCAACTTCTATAAGTTGGGTAGGACCTTGAACTTAGTATACTCTATCTTTTGGGAATGGGATGCCCAACATGGATTCTATTCATAACCATTCTTTCGTCTGTTTGGAAGTTACGACAAAATCTTCGCATCGTATTCCATATTCATTGCTCGTGCGTTTGGATACTCGCGATCTTTACTCGCGGTAAAAGATCGCGACCTTGATTTTCAAAGCAGTATCGTGCCTTAGTTATAATTTCGATAAACAAAATATTTTTGTAATGCATAGATTGCCATCCTCTCTAAGAAACGTAAGATTCTTGGAATTAGCAAGTGTGTGGAAATGATTGGTTTCAATTAGACTAATAATTCAATGGTTCATAACGTCAACTCATATACGTATCATTGATACCCTCGACCGCAATTTTGATAATTTAAACACAACACTAGCCTTTCCCTTTCAACAAAGTTCACACTCACGAGCTAGACAAGTCACTCTACACCCATGACATATATATCTTACACAAACATACATTCTTGTGCTCCATTTCAAATTAGACCACATGTATGATGCATTCTCTAGAACAAACCGGTGATACCTATTTTTGTCCCTTTTTGATTTTCACTATGACAATATTTAGCCTCATTTAGAAACCGCGACTGCGGTCAATAGTATCCAATGAACTCATGCCCCTTCTTAGTAACTGTCCCTTCCAGAAATATTGTAACAACGATTACACGGATAGCAAATTTCTATAAGTTGGGTAGAGTATTGAATGAGGAATACCCTGTCTTGTAGAATAATATGGGCCTTTTGATTCATGAGATAACCACCACCTCCATCTTTTCGAAAACCAATTCAGGATTGATGCACTCACTCTCCCTTCGTGTTCAGCCTTATTGTATTTTTATTTATTATAGTAATTTTATTTAATTTTGAGGACGAAATTTATATAAGTTGGGTAGGATATAATCCCCCAAAAGTTTTAAATTTTATTTATTTGTTTTACTTAAGATGTTTTCAAATATTCTTATTTTAATTATTTATTGGGCTTTGTAATATATATTGAGTTGTGAATATTTTGGTAGCAAGTTAAGTGCTAGAATGCATGAATACATAGATAAATTTTCACAAATTATATACAAAATATTTCGGGAACCACACTTGCCCTAATTCCTAATCATTCCAAGTAATTAGCTCAAGTGTTAGCATCTCCTTTTGTTCTCTTTAATTTGTCGAGGCTAAAAAATTAGTATATAATACCTTTTTAAGCCAGGATGTGACTAAAATTAGTTGAAGTTTGGCTATTTCATTGTGGATTGACCTGATAAATGATATTTGGACTACTTAGGACACAAAGTCTGGACTTTCCGGTTTTGCCTAAAAAAAGAATGGGAACTCACAAGTGGAGAGTCCCAGCCGAGCTTTACATAACATAACCCAAATCCCGACCCTTATATACGCTCAGCCGAGTATCTGTCCGCGAGTTCCCATAAACCTGACCCTATTATACATGGTATATAAACATATAGAGAGCGTGAGAGGGAGGGAATTCCTTTGACAAAAATGACAAAACCCTAATTCCACGCCCAGGCGACCCTGCCCCGACCCCGTGCAGCACTGCAGCCACCGCCGGCCGGCGGCAGTAGGCCACGCGCGCGCGGCCAACGCGCACAAGCGCGGGGTTGTACAGCAGTGGTGGCAGCCAAACTGGGCGACTTCGACGTGGGTTTTCGCGACGTAGAGTCGATCATTCTCCGATCTTCCTTCGCAGATTTGTCGACAACCTCACCCTTTATAGTTCCTTTCAAATTGTTTGGATTAATTCGCTTCGTACGCGATAGAAATCGATTCCCAAAACCGAGAAAAATCTCAATCCTTCAGTTTCGGAACTGTCCCAAACCTCCATAATCGAGATCGAATTCCGACCAGAATAATACGATATTGCAAAATCTGTTTAAGCATATTTATAGCTAACCTATAGGAGATCAAGACCTTTCTCGTAGATTTATTTTTCGTTCACTGTATGCAAAATTATTCAGTTTCAAAGTTTGGAAAAAGTTAGTTTTACAGAATAACAAAAACTTAGATAACACTCCGATACCACGTGCGTCCCGCCAATCCGGGCGACGTGGTCGCGAACCGAAAGCATCGAAAGTTGCGTAATGGTTTCGTGGTCGTGTGGGCATTGACGGAATTCAAATTGGTTGCGTGTGCGCGACAAATTTGATATGTATCCGCCAAAATTCACCGTATCGGCCTCTGTGCAAGTTTCTCAATTATTTTGTTCACACTTGTCAGATCGAGACGAAACTTGTGCCAACAGGAATGTATCATTTTGTTGGTCCTGTATGCCAAGTTTGGTCCGATTCTGAGACAGTTGAATCGGAACGCCGTTTTGCGGGCCCCACGGTCCGACTCAATGATTGATTTGGTGCACGGCCCGTTGAAATCCAACATTGAACATACGGTTGGGTTCGTATAAAAAAACTGGACCTGTTGACATATAGTTTGACAACTTTAGGGACCATTGACTCTGACACGCTTTTCGGTGCAAAGCGGGTCCAACGACGGACATCGTTTTTGCCCGAAATTATTGTTTTGCCCCTGTATCCAGAATTGGACTTAAGGACAGGCAATTTTAGCTAATTTGACTATTCTAAAAATGTTGATAATATTTATTTCAACATCTGGAGACTTCTGCATGTGTTGACTGATTGTGGCTTATTGAGTGGTATAGTATTATTGGTTTCACCAGCAAAGGACCTCAGGCAAGTGCACTTTCTGATTGCTTTCTATTCATATTAGTTTTCTCATTTCATATTTATACATATATCTTGCTGCTTGTTGACACGCTCGTCACACGGAATAGTCGGGAGGAGAAATATCTTAGTAGACATGTGGACTACCCAGAAATATCCCTAAAATGTCTATTCTTATATGATAGCCGCTGCACATGACACGTGCAGTGAGCAAAATTTACCCCTTGCCGTTCACATGTCGAAACGGATATTTTACATCACCTAGGTAGATGTCTTTTATTTTTCTTTTTCATCTCCACCGTGCCATGCCATCAGTACTTTCCATTTTTTTATGTCTCATATGTTATTTTAATGTCTTGTTAATTCTATTATGTTTTCGTATTGTTGTCGGTTTGTGTACCTGTTCCATTCCTGACTGAAAACTAATATTTTTTAGGTTTAGCCGCGATCACTCTTAGCATTGGGAAGGCTTGGGTATACTGAGGTCAACATAGAAATAGAAAGCAATTGTATCAATTTCATTAATTGTAAAATCTTGTATTTTCTTTAATTATAAATGTTGTAAATGTTGTAATAAATATAGAAGTGTGAATGAGCAGCAAATGTTATTTCTTGAGCATTTATTTCTTGCGGGCTTGACAGCGTTCTACTGTCGACTCTGCGACGTAGGCTGGCTTGGACACGTCTCGTATCGAAAAAGCGGGTGCGGGTCGTGACAGGGGTAAATACGACACCCTGCACGTGTCGGGTGCAGCTGTTATCAGTCAAGGTCAGATATTTTAGGATATTTTTGGGTAGTTCACATGTCTACTAGGATACTTTCCTGCCCAGCTAGTACTCATGGAATCAAGTCGCAAGCATGGTAATCATGTAATGACAGTCAAGAAGTATAATAAATCCATGATACTAATCTCCTTGTGACGAGCGTGTCAACAAGCAGTAAGACATAAATATAACCATGAAATAGAAAGACTACTATGAATCGAAAGCAATCAAAAATTGTACTTGCCTGAGGTCCTTTGTTGGTGAAACCGATAATACTATACTACTCAGTGAGCCACAACAGTTAAACACGTATAACAGTCTCCGGATGCTGAAACAGACATTATCAACATTCTCAGAACAGTCAAATTAGCTAGAGTTTCCTGTCCATAAGTCCAATTTTGGACACAAGGGTAAAATGGTAATTTCGGGCCAAAACGATCTCCGCCGTTGGACCCGCTTTGCACCAAAAAGCATGCCAGAGTCAATGGTCTCTAAGATCGTCAAACTACATATCTATAAATTTGTTTTGATGCTATGGATCCAACTGTATGTCCAAAGTTGAATTTCGATAGGCAGTGCACAAAATTGCCCGTTGAATCGGATCGTAGGTCCCGCAAAACGGCGATCCGATCAACTGTCTCAGAATCGGACCAACTTGGCATACAAGACCAAAAAATGATACGGTCTTATTGGTGCAAGTTTCGTCTCGATTTGACGAACGTGCACAAAGTAATTAGGAAATTTGCACAGAGGCCGATACGATAAATTTTGACGGATACACATCAAATTCATCGCACACACGTGACCAATTTGAATTCCGTCAAAGCTCACACATCCAAGAAGTCGATATGCACCTTTCGATACTTTCGATTCACGACCACACCACCCGGTTTGACGGGACGCACGTCGTATCGGATGGATTTCTAGATTTTTTAAGGTTTTAAAAACTGTTTTCCTTGATTTTTGGAACTATTTTAATATAAATATAATACAGGATAAAATAATCTATTTAATCGATTTTGATCCTGATTAGGTTGTCTAAAAGGCTGTTCAGATGGTTTTCATGAATACTCAATATCCTGACGGAAAAATGACTTCCAAGTTGGGTGCTACGCCAGTTATATACTCTGTTTACCAACAGAATATTCGTCGACTTCGAGTCAATTTGTCGAGCAATCCATGACGGTTAACTATAAACTAATTGAAAGCATTTGAAGGGGGTTGTGTTGTTATCGAACCTGTGAAGTCTGATCATAAATCAATCGAATAATGGTAGAGAAAATTCGGCACAAAATTGGGGTTCTGTACTGCTGCTGCTGCTGCCATTTTCTTGGTCTGCCCCGTGCACGCGGATTCAGTCGGCGTCAGGCGACTCGTGCGGCAGCGCGTGGTCACGGGTGGCCGCCCAAGATGACAGAGAAGTCGTAGGGGTATTGGCTAGGATCGGGGTTAGGGTTTCGAGGAGAGGACCCTCTGTTGCTCGACGAATATATACATTTACATGTATATAGGGTCGGGTTTAGTTGCTGGGCTGGCTTTGTGGGGAGCTTGGGGGCTCAGCTAAAGGGTTGGGCTGGGCTTCTCATTTTGTTTCTTTTATTCTATTATATATATATATTTTTATTATATATATATATATATATATATATATATATATATATATATATATTATACACACCTATTTATATATATGTTAATATTAAAGTTAATGTTAATATAGGTATATATATATCTATTGATATACATAAGTAGATATACACGGGCTTTTATGTTAGTATTATGTATTTGGTCTCACTGCCTACACGGGCTCTGGTTTGGTTTGGGTCATGTTCGGACTAAATTAGTGCAACCAGGTCTCCTACAAGTTAATAATATAATAAAAGTTAAATAATTAGATCATTTATAGGGTCATGTTACAACTTAGCCTGATTTTCCTAGTTCGGACACACTTATGGCTGGGTCTTCCTTAACATGGCTAATACACTAGTCAAGGCACGCCACTGCACTATCCGTGCCATGATTCCTAGTCGTCTGGTACTTCAAGACTCAACCATGGCTAAAGTAATCTACCGTAATAATTAACTAAATAATTATTTATAAAAATTCAAAAATCACCATTTAAATCAAATAAATAATAAAAAATATTTCAAAATTTTCGGGAAGATGAGTTACACTTACTCATTCTGCAAGCTACTGCTGCTGATGCTTCTGCAAGCTACTGCTGCTGATGCTTCTGCAAGCTACTGCTACTGCTTCTGTAAGCTGTTGCTGTTTATGCAAGCTACTGCTGCTGCTGCTTATTGGAAACACAAGCCCCCCTCCTCTTCTCTCATCTTCTCACTCACTTCCTTCTAATTTCCTCTAACTATCTCACTGAAAACATATACAAACAAGCACACACTCTCTTAAACACTCTTCCTTCTCCACAAACACACATACAATACAAACACTCTCTTCTATCACTTACTTCTCACAAGCACATACACACTCTCACATATATATAAACACACAATCTCATCTCTTTCCTCTCCTCACACACATACTAATGCTAAACCACAACACAACCAAGCCACTTACAAACACACACACAACTCACAACTCCCCTCAAGCACACTCACACACATGCACTTCTCCCCTCTCCTCAAATACACACACAAAACATATATATAAACATTTAACATAACAAACCACAACCACACTCTAACATATATATATATATATATATATATATATATATATATATATATATATATATATATATATATATATATATATCACCCAAATCAGTCTACATATGTAAATATATACCAAATTGGTATCTCTACTTATAAATATGGCTTGCAGGTAAAATATACAAAGATACATACATACGTATCTATATGAAAACCAAATGGGACATCCTAACCATGGCTAATCTATTCTCTAACATATAAAAAACTAAAATTAGAAGTTTAAATAGCCTATTGGGCATAAACACAAACACTTGGTGGGTCACCCTCGAAATTTCTCTATGGGTGACACCAAATGTAATGACCCGCTCCGCCCTAGCGGAATGCCGATTCAAACGGCAAGTGCAATGACTCAAATGAGCCGTCGACCCGAAGAGTTGGCATCGACCTGATGAAGAATCGATGCAAGGCTTACATTGGCCCGTCAAGATGAATCCAGACTTAGACTTTCAAAGGCGCGCTCGGAGTACCGCTCGGTCGATGCGAACATCGCTAAGGTGGGTGGCTCCGATGAACCCGTCTTTGCTTAGCCTAGACACATAACAATATGGACACTATTGCTAGAATCGATAGGCGATAACACCGCACTTGCTAATAAATGACTCAATGCACCTAGCTAAGGGAATAATCCCATCTTGTATGCTTGTATAGAATATGGAAAAAGGAATATGGAAATATGAGAACCCTCGCACCGCGCTCCACGCTCGTGCTAAGGCACAAGCTTGCGTTAAACAATAAAAAAATGAATAGATTACAACAATGAAATAGGAAAATTATCAATATAGTCGTTCCGAGTTGAGTATAGCAACATTGAAAGATTATGGGACCGATGGGTCGCCAAGGTGACTCCCGCAGCAGGAGTTACGTAATGTACGAATGAATGAACCAATGAATGAATGAATGAATATGTGAATGAATCAACGAATGAACGAACAAGTGAAAGAAAGAAAGAAATAAATAATGAAGGATAAGATGGAAAGAATGGTTAGCAACAGGTGTGACGGGCACGTGCAACGGGGCTCGCTACCCGCGCTGCACGGACGCCAAACTGGTCGATAACGTATTAAGGCTAAGGGTTAGCCTACGGCTCAGAGACAGTCGTTAATTTAAAAAGACAAGTTAATACGAAATGGTCGTGGACAAACGGCACGGGCGAGGGGTGGCGATGCCGTGGCCGTGAAGAAAAAGGGATTCTGTGGCATCATCAAAGGGGGATATGTCGGACTAGGCGGAATCAAAGGATGGCTTACGGGCTGCCTGAGTGCGGGCTTGGCCACCAGGGGACGTAAGGCCGGATATTTCAAAAGACTATCAGGGTGTACCAAGCCGCACGCCATGATTGGTGAGGAAATTACCAAGGGGAAGACATGTCCAAATTGGCTTGTGATGCCAGCGACCGGTGCATATAGAGTTAAGTGGGCTTTGCTGGTGGCGATCCACGTGTAAGTCCTTGCATTAAAATCAAAGTAGTCTAAGTTAACTAAATGAAGTGCCTTATGAATATGCTTGAAATGTAACACACCAAATAATAATAAAAAACGGATGCAAGTGAGTTAGATAACGTGCCTACGAAGTGCTAGGACCCGAGGCAGGGACACGCCCTTGGCATTGAATATTTACGTGAATCATGTTAAGTTAAAATATATGAATTGTTGACTAACTTGGTTTACATTGAACAGGGAAGACCGGACGGTAAGTATGGGTAAGTCATGCATGTTTTTCCATGCGACACTTGAAATTGACAACACGAGATAGGCTATGAAATATGCCATGAAACTGATCCTAAGGCAAGATAAGAAAGATAATGAATGATAGAGATGCACAAAAGTAAATAGAATGTGTTTGATAATAATAGCATTGTGGGCGAGCTAGCCTCCCCACCAGTGCATAACAATGTACTGATAACCGCACAGTCTGCTTACAGGATGCAGGAGACGCCGGTGGGTGCGGAGCTTCCATCGAACGTGTTAAGGCGCGGAGCCAACTCTGGGGCCTTGGAACGTTGCAAGAAGCTGAAGCACCCTATACAGGACATAATGTATCGGAACATCGCCATGAATCATTCTATCTTGTAAGCTACTTGGCACGCCTTTTATGTTTCAAAGAGAGAGAGAGCTTGAGCGATTTGTAATATCGGCCTAGTGCCGCTTGAAAACTTCTTAAAAATCAATAAAGAGTTTGAATTCGCTTCCACTTGTGTTCATTTACTTTCCGCTACAAATGGGGACACTCTGTGCGACTCTGTGGCCTAGACTCAAATCGGCCGTTTCTGGACTTGGCATTGCACGGGCGCAACCTAGGCCCGTGCGGCATCACGCCTTAGCGAGGACGATTGCTCCTGCGGGAGCGGGGCGTGACAGATTGGTATCAGAGCACGGCTTCACGTCCTTGGACTTCACTTCGATTTTTTTTCAGTTTTGAAAGCTCGGTTGGAAACAAAAGAAGTGTACGCTCTCTCTCGTTGTGCCTTGGGATATTCCATACAATAAGTCTAATATTTTCAAAAGCTCGTATAAGTACTCGGTTGAACGGGATCGATAGACGAAGGCCTTTGTGCCAAACCATGACATACTTGAGTTGGAAGGAACCGATGCTAAGAGTTGCAAACGCAAGACGTACTTGAATAACCTTACGCTGACAATAGCAAACAAGTACGCGAGATCGAAGAATAGTTCAAACGGGATGGTTATGCACGCAGCCTTTTGGCTAAGTTGTGCCGTGTATCGCGCACCTAGACTTTATGGTGCAAACGAGTTACGAGCGAGATCGACTATCGCACGGACGAGAATAAGTGAGACTTAGAATGTATGTCGATAGAGACGCTATTTGACCGACGCTAAAGCGAACACGGGGAAATAGTTATTAGATTTTGAAGAATGAGCGAACTTGCAATTGGACCTGTCGATCGGGAGTCGAATAACCTTTCGAGGATTTGTAGAATGACTTGACTCCGAGTGGTGTATGTGATAGCTTCGAGGAAGAATAAGAGTGAGTGTCGACGACTAGTCGAGTAGCTCGAACCCTGAGTGGTGTATGGACGTCATAGAAATTTTTTGAGCGAGACTAAAGGATTTACGGATCGTACGAGTATGTCGGCAAGCGATACGATCGTGCAAAGCCTTAGAACGTGTCACGCTTAGTTGACCGTGACTTCAAAAGTCTCGAACGAGATGTCACTGGACAACTTGTCAATAGGCAACGCGAATTAGAAAATGGTTCAGAACGATGAATGAAAATGAATGATCTTGATCGAGAAAACTTAGAGGATCGCGCGTATGATTTCGGATTGATTCAAATGAATTGTGACTTGAGTTTGAACAATGATCTTGAAACTAGCTTGAGGAATAGCAGTTGAACTTGACCTTGAATATTAAATGAAATTGAAGAATATCCAACTCGGACAACAGCATCAACGCACGACTCAAAATCGGTTGCAAAGGAAGATCGTCAGGTTACTCATATCGTCGATGGTATTGAGGCATATCAAAGATCGATATGTGATAACTCGGGGGTACTGTGACTCGGCGAATGACGATCGTGTAAATGTCATTATTCCGTTGGGTGCTATACTTGGGATGTTAAAAATGTGTCGAGGAAAAGATAGACTTGGCTCGGGGATTATGCTTGGATTTGCTTCGTTGACAACCACAATTTTGACGTTCTTGTCTTATGCGAGCGCAACTCCAGCCTCGCACATATGTCGTACCAGATTAGGACGATCAATCTGCGTGAGCGCTGATATGGTGATTTATACAGCGGGAGTGATTGAACTTGGATGGCGTAGCAATTTGATCGCTTCGACTTGTGGTTTGATGCGAAGGTGGACTCGAGAATGAATTTGTGTGCTTGAAGAATTGAACTTGAGGATTGAGTAGGTCCAATCCGCGTATCAAAAAAAGTTAGTCTAAAACTCAAACAGAGTTACGCCCCGATGAGAATGATTATTCCGCGGGAGCGTTGCATGGTGATTCATGAAATGCCATGGATAATCGGACTCGCGTGAGATTTGGGCACAATGTATTGTCGAGCTGGATGACCTCGTGATCGAATACATGAATTGGTTAGAACTGGTGATTGAACAGAATTAAATATATGCAACATAAGTCTTGATGCGAATTAGGTGATCATGCTCGACGTTTAGAAATTTGAGTGAAACGAACTTGGGTAGAAACTCCCGTACAAGCGAACAAATGGTTTGACCATAGGATTTGGGATGAGCGTCGTACAACGACCTTGCACGACGAGCCACGGACCTGACGTGTAACTATGACCTTGTGAGCTGACCTAGCGGATAGGCAGACGACCCTATGCTGGGTGATTGAACCTGTGTGATGGCATTTACAGTATCGTCTGGACGGACGATAGACTTGGGAAAACAAGACTTAGAGTAGGACAGAAAACTGGGAGTGTGCATGAACGAACGAGTGAGTTTGCCTCAGCTTACGACTCTAGTGTTTGAGAATTTCTACGCACCCCGTACAACCATCATAGTCCCATGACATAACAAAATAGCAACCAAGTCGAAGAAACATGACGATTGAATAAGTGCCATCAACTCTAAAATGAATGAAAAGTTACTCAATAAAAATTGACGAAATGTATGCGACACAGAACTTGGAAAGGTATCGAGTATAGTTCGGTGCCATAGAACGATAGAGCCGTTTGATAGAGATTGCCTAAGAAACACGACGACACGAGTTAAGGAACGGTAGGATGACCTGCACTCAGGAAGTCTCGAGGACGAGACTTGTTTTGAGTGGTGCATTATGTAATGACCCGCTCCGCCCTAGCGGAACGCCGATTCAAACAACAAGTACAACGACTCAAACGAGCCGTCGACCCGAAGAGTTGGCATCGACCTGATGAAGAATCGATGCAAGGCTTACATTGGCCCGTCAAGATGAATCCAGACTTAGACTTTCAAAGGCGTGCTCGGAGTATCGCTCGGCCGATGCGAACATCGCTAAGGTGGATGGCTCCAATGAACCCGTCTTTGCTTAGTCTAGACACATAACAATACGGACACTATTGCTAGAATTGCTAGGCGATAACACCGTGCTTGCTAATAAATGACTCAACGCACCTAGCTAAGAGAATAATCCCATCTTGTATGCTTGTATAGAATATGGAAAAAGAAATATAAAAATATAAGAACCCTCGTACCGCACTCCACGCTCGTGCTAAGGCACAAGCTTGCGTTCAACAAAGAAAGAATGAATGGATTACAACAATGAAATGGGAAGACTATCAACATAGTCGTTCCGAGTAGAGTATAGCAACATTGAAAGATTATGGGACCGATGGGTCTCCAAGGTGACTCTCGTACTGGAAGTTGCGTAATGTACGAATGAATGAACCAATGAATGAATGAATGAATATATGAATGAATCAACGGATGAACGAACAAGTGAAAGAAAGAAAGAAAGAAAGAAAGAAAGAAAGAATGAAGGATAAGATGGAAAGAATGGTTAGCGACAGGTGTGACGGGCACGTACAACGGGGCTCGCTACCCGCGCTGCACGGACGCCAACCTGGTTGATAATACATTAAGGCTAAGGGTTAGCCTACGGCTCAGAGACATCCGTTAAGTTAAAAAGACAAGTTAATACGAAATGGTCGTGGACAAACGGCACAGGCGAGGGGTGGCGATGCTGTGGCCGTGAAGAAAAAGGGATTCCGCGACATGATCAAAGGAGGGATATGCCAGCCTAGGCGGAATCAAAGGATGGCTTACGGGCTACCTGAGTGCGGGCTTGGCCACCAGGGGACGTAAGGCCGGGTATTTCAAAAGACTATCATGGTGTACCAAGCCGCACGCTATGATAGGTGAGGAAATTACCAAGGGGAAGACATGTCCAAATTGGCTTATGATGCCAGCGACCGGTGCATATAGAGTTAAGTGGGCTTTGCTGGTGGCGATCCACGTGCAAGTCCTTGCATTGAAATCAAAGTAGTCTAAGTTAACTAAATGAAGTGCCTTATGAATATGCTTGAAATGTAACACACCAAATGATAATGAGAAACGGATGCAAGTGAGTTAGATAACGTGCTACGATGTGCTAGGACCCGAGGCAGGGATACACCCTTGGCATTGAATATTTACGTGAATCATGTTAAGTTAAAATATATGAATTGTTGACTAACTTGGTTTACATTGAACAGGAAAGACCGGACGGTAAGTATGGATAAGTCATGCATGTATTTTCATGCGACACTTGAAATTGACAACAGGAGATAGGATATGAAATATGCCATGAAACTGATCCAAATGCAAGATTAGAAAGACAATGAATGATAGAGATGCACAAAAGTAAATAGAACATGTTTGGTAATGATAGCATTGTGGACGAGCTAGCTTCCCCACCAGTGCATAACAATGTACTGATAACCCCACAGTCTGCTTGCAGGATGCAGGAGATGCCGGCGGGTACGGAGCTTCCATCGAACGTGTTAAGGCACGGAGCCAACTCTGGGGCCTTGGAACGTTGCAAGAAGCTGAAGCACCCTATACATGACATAATATATCGGAACATCGCCATGAATCATTCCATCTTGTAAGCCACTTGGCACGCCTTTTATGTTTCAAAGAGAGAGAGCTTGAGCGATTTGTAATATCGGCCTAGCGTCGCTTGAAAACTTCTTAAAAATCAATAAAGAGTTTGAATTCGCTTCCACTTGTGTTCATTTACTTTCCGCTGCAAATGGGGACACTCTGTGCGACTCTGTGGCCTAGACTCAAATCGGTCGTTTCTGGACTTGGCCTTGCACGGGCGCAACCTAGGCCCGTACGGCATCACGCCTTAGCGAGGACGATCGCTCCTGCAGGAGCGGGGTGTGACACCAAACCACTCCTAATTTTCTATTGAGGACTCAAAAGATCCTCTAAATCAATCCTAAGGGTAGTTCATGCATAGGGGTAGTTTCTATGGATTCAAAACTAACAAATATGTAAAGGAAAGATGAAATATAGAGGGTTTAGAAAGAGAGAGATACCTATTGGGAGTGGTTTCCCAATGAACAACCCAAAGGACACAAATCCGACACGGACTCCTCTAGAAAATGGACTTCTCTTTTTTCTCTTGGCTCCATAATCCTTGTAGGGTTCTTCTTCTTGCAAGAATGAGAGAATTTGGTGGAAAAATGAGTGGATTTGAGGGAGAATACAAATAAATTTGCTGTCAAGTTGGAGAAGAACACCAAATGGAAGATGATGGAGGCTACTATGAAAAATGAATGATGGAGGCCTTCCCCATCTTTTGGCTGCCATGTAAACCCTATTTGGGTCAATGGAAAATATCAAAGTTGCCCCTAATGGTTCCCCTTTGGTTAATTTAAGTCGTGCAAAGAATTAGGGTTAAATTGGTCAAAGTTCTATACTCTAAATAACTAAAACTTGTCATGTAGGATTAGTCTAAATGCACTAGCCTAATGAGCCAAGTTTGTGGGCCATATCTAGCTAATCTTTCGGCTCCGACTAGAGTCTAAGTTACCGGACCACTAACACAAGTCAAAACTAGACGTAACTCAAACCTGACTACACTAATCACCAAAATACAGTATTCACAAAATATTAGAATATGATAAATGAAAAAATTACCCTCAATTTTAAAAACCTAGCAAATTATACCCTCAATTTTTAATAAATATTTTATTATAATTATTTTTGATCATTAAATGTTATTTTTTGTGACTTTGACTTCTGGAGCGTCAGAGATGCCAATCTCTTGAAACTCTCTTCATGAGTTTGTAGTTGACAAGATTATCTTCATTTTGGTATATCATGTCTCACTTAAACTTGTTCCCTTGTACTCTTTTTGCTTCGTACAACTTTGGGTGACCCAATTTAGACCATTGATCGTTGAATAATTATTAATTAAATTCTCACTTTTATCTTTGATCATCATATGCATGTTACCGTGACTTTTAATTTAGGAGCACAAGACTAGTCATTTTCTCGAAACTAATTTATTATGTATGATATACTCGAGATACCCTACACCCATGGTCTTCGTGTCCCACTCAGACACACCATCTTGTGCTTCATTTGCTTCGTACAACTTTTCTGACACGAGACCCAATTTTAATTCATCCCACGGTGTTACATTTAATCTTCGATTCGAATTAGGAACACCCTTTCGACCCAAACCTCTCAACCCAACAATGGACCTGGCCTACATGAAGCCTACTACCCATATGACGCTTGTGTCCCATTTAGTTTAGCCCCCGTATACTACTTATTTATCCTTGTCCATAAATGACTAAATTAATCTATTTATTTTGCCAAATCCGATTTTGACCCGACCTGGCTCAACCGAACCCAAACCCAAGCTCCATGTGTCACGAACCGTACCCAATATTTGGATGTGAGCCGTGGGTACGTCTAGCCTACGCCGCAATATCAGTGGTAGAACACGGTCTAGTCATCTCCACAATTTATAAATACAACCACGCAGTTTATATTCATTTTCACAATATAAACCAAATCACAGATAGGCCAAATATAATAAATTCTATAAATAGTTTAGAGAGATGAATAATGAATAATATGGCAAAACTCCAACATTGATCAAAATGAACTAAGTGTCATAACTCTAAAGAAAAACAATGTACTAGAGAACATCCATTAATTCACTCGTGAGTCACAAAATAGGAAATACATCTAAGAGCCTCAGCTAAACAAGCTGTGAAAATACTAAACGAAACTACTAAAAGCCATCTGTAGTAAACAAATCTGCTTAAGCAGTCTCCAGCTCGTCCTGTGCGCCAAACTCTGGATCTGTAGTGTGCTCATAATACGTGGTACAAAAATCCTCTAACTCATCATCTAAAATATTGGTTATCTAGTCAGAATTGGAACAAGCACACAAACTGAAAAACTATCTGCAACATAATAGAGTTGACAGTACATGAATATAACATATGTGAAAGAGAAGCAGAAAAGTGAGGTGATGACATGGTATATCTAGAATAAAGTATGAATTGCAGAATATAATATCAACTGGAAAGAATGTGAAAGCATAATGACATGACAAGTGGTGAGAAATAATAAAAGATAAGCTATCTAAGTGAATTAAAATATCTGTTTCGACATGTGAACGACTATGAGGTAATCCGACACCCTGTACGTGTCGTGTACAGCTGCTAATCTCTACGAAAGATACAGAGGATAGAATAGGAAGTTCATACGTCTACTAGGATATACCCCCCTCCAGACCAATACTCATAAACCCAAATAAGTCACGAAAGAAGCTAAACAAGAGTATAATAAATGGGGGTTCATGATACCAACTCGTGTGTCCATCGTGTCATCACGCAAAAGAACATATGAATAATCTATACTGCATAAAACCATCAGAATTGGAAGTAGATCAAAAAGTATACTTGCCTGTCGTCCTGTGCTGGTGGTACGAGTCTAGTACTGAATCAGAGTCCAATAGACCTATATTATGAATTAAAATCTAATTAACATATGAAAGTAACCACAAGAAAATATTTCTTTAGTCATTGCCAAGTTCCCCCTTTTCACCTTCTTTTAGAATTTAACTAAATTAATAGACAACTCTGAGTAGTCAATCTTTGGTTAATGTCTACCTGCCCCTCATTAGTTGGACACCTACACTTTTATATACCTATACCCTTAGTCATCTTTACATATATATAATATATATCTATGTGTATGCAGGGGCTTACCAGTGCACCCAGGTATGGTGTATTTCTAATATGGATTTCTTTTTACTGCTATGGGTGGGGATGACATAACTGTAACTTGCATAGGATACAACTGATGTGTGAGTCTTAACACAAGTATAACTAAGGCTCTTTGCTTATTGGTATAGAACTGCAAGGCCCTACTAGCCTCTTCTATTCTGTATAAATTACCCAGGTCCTTCTAAGCTAGGCCTTTGCTAAACCCTTAACAGTACATGGGCTATACCCCTACTTAAGGAAGAAGTGAGGGGTGATGAAGGGCCATGGAAAAGGATATCAGCAAACAATAAGAACCTATACGCTGGGCCTTACTTCAGAGAACCACCAACAATTCGTACTTAAGCTTCAAGGTATCCAAGGAATGGTACTAACTTCGACTGAAGTTACAATGTGCCATCAATGCTCAAACTAAACCGCTCTCCTATGTCGAATCCTTAACCTCATAACTATTCCATCATTCAACTGAAGGTTACCAAGACTCCCCTATAACTGGTACAAGATACAAAGTACAAACAATTGCAACTACAACTGGTACACTTAAAGTTACAGTAGCAACCTAAAATTACAGTGTCATAGTATGATTGAACCCAGGAAATGCAGTGAACCTACATGAATTGCAGTAGACGGGATCAAGGTGGACAGATGCAAGCTAACCTGGGGGTTAGGATAACAAAACAACCCACACACAGGTCCAATGGTCTGAACTTGAAGTTCATTCTCTAAAATAAAAGTTCAATGACTGAACTTGAAGTTTCAATTGTCTGAAATGAAGGTACTGATCAGAACATCAAAACAAGGGGACTGGACTCCTTAGTGTAGCTACTACATCAAACATGTGTGTCATCAGAGGAAGACTAGACAGGAAGACAGTTTGGCCTGAACCCTGGCTCTACTAGGCTTCTAACTCCTGTCCAACAGCTACAGGTTCCTAAGCAAGAGTGCTCATGTCCTGTCCAAATATGGGCTGGAACTTCATGTTCAAGGTTTGAACTACACAGGTGATTACAGGACTGACATTAAGAGTCCAGGAAATTTAGTAGGACTTATTTCCTTAGTTCAAAGGGACTGTCCATAATGAGCTAATGAACCTGAACAAAATAATAGAATGATACATGTAGGTGATATGGGCATTTAGATAGACTGAATATAAAACATATAGGACTGTCTAGTGTAAATCTGAGAATGAACATTCAGTCCAATAATTTGAACTTAAAACAAAATAATGGATACCCATATGATATCTGGAATAAAAGAAGTGCCTAAACATTATGGTATGTCCTTCCTTGTCTAAACACTAGATATGGGACTGTGGGTCTGTGAGTCTTCCTAGTGTAGGTTTAGTCCTATTTTGTCTAATTGTTGGCACTCAGTAGATCAGAAATATGGCAGGTACCACTCTAAACAATGGAAGGTGCACATCCTTGCAATGGAGCCTGGTCTTAAATATGGACTGCCACCTCCAATAGAACTGCACTTACAGGTGCATGACAGAGGAAAAGTTGGGAACTACAGGTGGCATGGTCTGAGCCTGTAGCAATCTTGGCTGGGCAGGGGTTTAATGTAGGCTGATAACTCTAGTATCATCTATCAAGGTCATTAAGTGTCAGTTGGACACAAAGGACAGTCAACCTATCCTTGTGCAAATGTATATACAGGTTTAAACCCTAATACGATTTGATCCCTATAACCATGACTAATCCTTCATGATACTCTAGGATACACCCAAAGCTTAAAATAACAAATTCCATATGTCTAACAACCAAAGTTAATGAACATGACATAATGCAAGTGATAGGGATAGGGCTGAATACTTAAAGGGTTTGTATAGTTACTGAAGTTTGATTACTTGTAAGGAACAAAACAATAGCAATACAGTGGCTAAACCTGTAATAGAATACAAGGTCTGATACTCATTTCTAAGGCAAGGTAGGCTACTAAAAGTTGACTGATACATCAAGACACAGGGGTCAATCCCGATGCAGTCAACCACATGGATATGGTCACTAATACTGTAGGTGAACCTGATACTTTGAATGACTAAAAAAACTGATACATGGCCAGGAATCCATGTAGACTAATCCATAGGTTAGAAGCCTAAACCAAGCATAGAGGATACATGGTCTGAACCCAACTGATATGAAGAGGAGGATGTTTGATACATGGTTGTATCATAGATCCCCTCTGTTATCAAGATCTAAATTACTGATGGCAAAATAAAACTCTTTGCACTTAAATGTTGCCTTTGTCTAAGGTTGTTGTTGCTGTCAAAGACAACCTGTTCCTCATGTTCATACATGCTTTCCCAATGACAACTAAACCTGTGTGTATTGCCCTTACCACAGTACTAAATGTGTAGTGGCCTATAATGTATAATTTGAACATTAAAATTATACAAACAGGGCAGGACAGAACTGAAGGGATAACAAAGACAAAGTCAAAGAAAACGTGATTTGTGCATTCATTATTGACTGCACTGAGGATGCTCATGGGCTGGGTATACCTTGGTCTGCACATAGGCTTGCCTACACAAAGAAAAAGTACAGAACAAGAAAAAAGGTTTAGGGGGTCTGTCTACATTAATGTATCAGGACCACTGTTGTCTATGAAACCTATATGCGAGCAAACAAGTCTCCAACTGTTTATAGTTATCACATCATATTCAGTTGAGGAGAGACAAGTATCATATGGTGTATCAGATTTACCCCAACCTATTCTTATTAAATCTATGGTCTTGTGTCTAGGTACCTGGGTAGCATACACTAGTGTAGGTTTAGTCCTGTCCAACTGTTGGTACACAGTATGACAGAGCAGTTACAGGTGGTGATTTGAGACACCCCAGTGTTTGGTCTGTTCTTCCCCCATTGCTACTATTCTCTTTCACAAATTACTATGAACACCTTACCTCCATTGGTGTACTAGTGAGTTAATTAGTCCTATTGAATCAAAACTATGGGGAGAAAAATTACCTGTTGGTGGCTCGATCGCTCCGGTTCTCTAAGTATTCCTCGACGCAGAGTAGGGAAGGCTGGTGGCAAAGAATTAGGGTTTAAGGGAGAGGCTAGGACATCGAGCAATCTACATATATAGACTAATTTGGATCCTACGGGGATAAGTAGAAGGAATATCGATCTTATCTAAACCCTCTACTGGCTTTGGCCGTTTGGAAAATTTGAATGCATGATTTAAATCCCTAGGCATTTCGAAGGGATTTGAATTACACAATCTTGTTCAGTGTCACTTCCTTTTTTTGTATACGTATTTCCAGTATATGTGTATGGGATCATGTCCAGTATTTTTACTTGTCTTGTCTTGCTAGCTAATCTTGGTTGAATCTTGCATTGGTTTAATATTGGCAAGGCTTGGTTTTGGTTTGGCTTGGTTGGGTTGGTTCAACATGTTAACCTCCCTATCTACCACCATCCCTATTTATAAATCCCACATACTTTTCTCTCTCTTTATTACTCTTTATTTATTTCTTCATCTTCTTCCTCTTAACTTCTCCACCTATCCAGAGAGGCTTAGGCAAGTGCAACTTACTTCATGGAGGAACTCCATTTTTATTGTTCCATTGTCTTCCCCACGAGATTCTAAGACACTTTAGTACGTAGCATTTTCAATTTCTATGGTTTATTTCTTGTAGATCTAGGCTTGTTGTATTTTCAGATTTCTTGGGTTTGATCTATCAAACTTTATTATTTTTAAGTTTTGATTGTTCCATGTCGTAGGAAAGTTCATTCTATCCTATTTTGACCTATAAAAGTCCAGATTTGGGTTTGGATTGAAGGTTGGAAAGTCTGGGAACCCCCAACTTTCCAGGTTCTTCTTCTCGAAAAAGTTGGAGAAGAAGAACAGTGCTTGCCGCATGGCCTTTTCATGTGGCGAGGTCCCCTGCGGCTTCTTCTTGTCGCATAGGCACTCTAGTCTTCATGCGTCTTCCCTTGCCGTATGTCCCCCTGTTCCCCTAGCCGGATGGCTTTGGTCGACTTAGCCACATGGCCCTGATCCCCTAGCCGTATGGCTTTGGTTGACTTAGCCGCATGGCCCTATTTCCTCTTGCTGTATGCCCCCTGTTTCCCCTAGCCGCATGGCTTTGGTTAACTTTGCCGCATGGCCCTGATCCCCTAGCCGTATGGCTTTGGTTGACTTAGCCGCATGGCCCTGTTTCCCCTTGCCGTATGGCTTTGGTTAACTTAGCCGCATGGCCCCCTGTTCCCCCTAGCCGTATGGCTTTGGTTTACTCTTGCCGCATGGCCATCCTTAGCTGCATAGGCCATGGCCCTTGGCTCCTGAGCCACATAGCTCTTTCCACAACCTTTGTACCCCTTTTTGCTATTTTGGTTATTACATTTATGCTTATGTCTCATGACCCTCTGTGTAACTTGGGTCCTTGATGGAAATGCTTGTACCATGTTAATTCGGAACATGTTCCAAAAACACGATCGGTTAATGTGACTCACTTGGCAGTGGTCCGTCGTGGCACACTCACGACAAGAATGATTGATTAGTAGCATGACACGATAATAGCCTGTTAAGGCGCACTCTTGATAAGTAACTCGGCATGATAACTCTTAAACAGTGACCCGTCGTGGTGCACTCTTGACAAGCAATCTTGACATGATAATTCTTGATGGTGGTTCGTCGTGACACACTCTTGACATGATAAGTAATCTTGACAGTAGCCTCTCGTGGCGCACTCTTGACAAGTAATCTTGATAAGTAAGTCTAACATGTAATCTTGAATGCTGTTGCGATGGCTATCTCGACATGCTAGTAAACTCTCATCATGACACCGTGGGTGATTGTATTGATTATGCTTGTATAAGCTACCAGTCTTGTCTCGCATCATGTCTAGGACTTATATCCCTGGTTACCACGGTCAGGGATTCATACTGAATCTGACTAGGTTAATGACTAGATTGATCAATTAGTTTATATAGAGAGATATTTTGGCTACAAGCAATCCCGTTATTTGGATATCTTCCTGATGGACTTGTAGCCTGCCGACGAGTAGAACACATTTTTAGCTCACTGTTATGTGGGGCACTACATGAAACGATTACTATGCACATTGTTATGTGTTGCATCTAAGTCACCTAATAAGTCAAGTTAACTCTTAACATGAACCTTGCACCTGGATGGTCTGTAGGGTTTGTGGCCGTAGGAATATCTCATTGCATCTTGCTAGTAACTAGGCTTGTGATAACCCTAGTTAGTTAAAGTATCAAGCCGTACTCTTGCTTGGCCGTGAATGATTGAAAGGATTCCCATCTTGTCTGGTCTTGCCTTGATCCAGTACATGGCTATCTCAGGACATGCTTGTGTATGCTTTACTTTATCGATAATTGGTTAGTGACTAAGTTCTGTTCAGGTGAAGGGTTACAACTCCGGTCCTTGTTTGGGTTACGGGTTGTAACTTGGTTACCAGAATAGTCCTTTAGTTATCTTATCGTTTATCACCCTATTTTCTCTCACTCATGTCTTTTATCATCATTTATGTTTTCATGTGCTAATGTGCTGGTTCTAGTTCTTAAGTGAATCCTCCTTTGTGGCACTTGCTCTTTCTGGGGTCTGATCCAACTGGTTTTGTATGGCAAATTTTGAAGCAGCTTCCGAGGATCTCCCAGTCTTCCTGCCAGATGGTGACCACTAGAAGGAATCCTAGTAACGAGTGGATTTTTTTGCTCTCCCACTCTATTGTAAAAATATTCTTTTGAGACGTTTAGCCGCCGAGCAAGTATTAGCTCGTTTGCAACTTTACTTACTGTCTGCCTACGGGCTGTAACAAGATTGACAAATCCTAGGGTTAATCATGTATGACTTAAACTCTTGCTAGTCTTCACATTTTGTATGACTAGCTTCATGATCATCTGAATATGTAATGTATGGGACGCCTTACCTTGTATATCTGATGATCTACCATCTTGTTACATTTACTTGCTTGCTTGAGATTGAGACACTAGGCTTTTTCTTGACCTTAAGAGACTGGTGGCTTGTAGTAAATCCTCATGCATCTAGACAGCCGTGACCGTATTACGAGGTAAAATTCATTTCAATGTACTAGCTGGCTGTGTCTGTCCCCCGCTCTCCAGTATTCTGGTTCTGGGGCGTGACACGGTTTAAGTGGCGGCCCATGCAGGTCTTATAAATCAAGATGTGTGAGGGTTTTACCGGATAGATGTCTCAACCAGCACTCGCCCTTGATCTCTACTTGTGTCTCCTAATCTTCCTGAAATCTCGATCTGATCACATGTTTATATCCTTGATCTATCATGGTCCTTCTTTATTGTTCCCTATGTCATTACTTCAGCGGTATTGTTCCTGGTCCTACCGATCAGCAAAGTTGAATTAGTATTCACATGTAAACTTTATAATCGTCACATATTTATCACCACAGGTGTCTATGCAATTCGGCCAAGTATTAACCTTCCTTTGGGTCGGCTAATACTCGCATGAATGTACAAACACAAACATCCGACATCTCTTATAGACTTTCTACGCAAGAGACATCACTTTGGAGACATCTTATTTTAATGTACTTAGAATGTTAGACAAACTATTGCTGGCCATAAAGAAGTACGAAATAACTTGAATGCTGACTGAATTTTACATAACTAAATCATGACCATTTATGTAAATGAATATTTACAAGATTATAACTCAAATAAAATAATCATAAATATTTGAGGTGTGGAATTTGGATTGATTTTTATTCTCTAATCCCTTCTTCTTTTCCATGTCCATTGATATTCTAATTCCTTGAGCAGATTAAACATATACAATAGGAAGAAATTGTAGAAGCAAAATAACACGTCATAAACACAAGTTTTTGATATATATTATCATTATTAGTTGTTTCGATGTCATATGTATCACAGTAGTTCTGATCGCTTGTTTATTTATATGATTAAGAACACTATAATGATCGAAAGTTTATTTTTGTGATCGATTGTTTGTTTGTGTGGTCGATTTTTTTTATCATTTTCTGTGGGGATTAGAGACGTCGTGGGCCTAGAAAGGGCACTCAACGGTGGTTGGGAATTTAGGGCACCGTTGGCCACAGTCGAACCGACCAAAAATTATAATTTTTTTGGGTTCAATTTTATTCAGTTTAGAAAAAAAAGCAGTTCGATTTTAAATTTAATGTTTTTGGTTTTGTTCAATTTTCTTTAAATCGATTCGGTTTGAACCGAATCGACCTGGTGCTAACCTCCTAATTGTTCCTACATTATTTTATTATTATATACTTTTATTTTACATAATGTCAAGAAGAACTACTCATGAATTATTTATGGTCTCTTTCATGCCAAAAAAATAGCAGAATGCCAACAAGGGATTATTTATATTATATACCAATTACCAAAGAGTGCATGTTGGACATCTGAGAATGCCAAAACGTCACGGAACAACTCTTTCTCTATGGATCCAAGGATCCAACCAAATAACTTAATAGCGTAAAAAACAAAGCAACACCAACACATTTCATTCTCGAATACTTTGTTACTAATTGAAAGGAATAGTATTATTTCGATTTTTGGCTTCACCACAATTGCAGATGAGTTCTAAAATAGGTAGAACCACAACAGCTATGGTCGACGACCTTTTTGGCTAAATCATTATTCATATATTTCCCATATTTTTAATTGAAATTCCTAATGATACTCTATGCTATCATGTGATTGTTGCTTACTTATCCTTCACATATTTAGTTGTGCCGATTTTGACATATTCAATATGGAGTTTCTGTTCCATGTCTGAATCTATGTTCACTAAAATTTTGAAGAAACAATTTTGAACCATAAATTAAATTAGATATAATAATCTAGGGTTCTGGAACAACAACAATCAATTTTGAAACTTCAAACTCATGAATCAAAAAATGGAGGCTGTGATACCAATTGTTAGAATTTACCTGTTGATTCATAAGATGAAGATGATAAATAATTGCGAAAGCGTACACGAATCCATTGTTTGGCTTGATTGTCCTTGAAACGAACGTCTATTTATGTGTTTTGATTTTTCAACTTGATACAACCCGTAATGAAAAATATGAATTATGCTTTTGTCCCTCTCTGTTGATGGGGACGTAGAAGAGAAAAGTAAAAATACTCCCGTTTATGGTCGTAAAAGTTGGGGATCATAACCCCTATATATATATATATTGGCTGGACGGAGGGTCCCAGGTCTTCCTGGTTAAAAATCACCTGTAGTCGCCTTCCCCCGAGCGGCCCCAGACTGGTTCGTGAACTGATGATGCCGCATAGTCGCCGTTGGAATTTGGCCCTTATCAACTCCCTCTTCACCCCCATGGAAGCAAAAGCAATATTGGCAATCAAGCTAGCAGATGGAGATGGTCCGGACCAATTGTTATGGACGAGCGCGAGAAACGACAAGTTCTCTTCCAAATCCATGTATGAATCTATCAGAGCACAGGCGGCTAGTGTCTCTTCTTCTAGCTATGACAGCAAGGTGTGGTCCAAGCTCTGGAGTGAGCATAACATCTCGCCTAAGATCCAAATATTTGTATGGCGCCTCCTCAATGAAGCACTTCCCCTCATGGCTACTATCAACAGGAGAATCCCCGACACAAATAGCCTATGTCCTTTTTGTCTTAGCCAAGAAGAAGAAGCCGATCATCTATTCCTTCATTGTGGTCTGACCCGTGAGGTCTGGTTCACGTCGCCGTTGGGGCTGCGCATCGAACACAACTATAAAATCAACGACATCCTCACGTCATGGCTTCTCGATCCGGAAGTAAATGAAGCATTTAAGATAGGTGCTACGACCCTCTGGGCGCTATGGAAGGCGAGGTGTGCGTGCGTCTTCCGACATGAAGCTCCCAAGCCAAATGCTATCAACCTCCATGCGTCCTACATTCATATGGGATTTACTAGAGACCAGCAACCATTCACTGAGAGCCTCCTAGACATGCGCAATACAGCCACTTCTAATATGTCCTGGACACCTCTCCCAGAATTCTGCATAAAGATCAATATTGATGGCGCCACATCGCACCATTCCATCGCAGCAGCGGCGATTGCTAGGGACTTCAGGGGTAATTTTATCTCTACAATGACCTGGACATCATCCTCTTTCCTCATCACAGAGATTAGCCTCCTAGCTGAACTTGAAGCAATTCGTCTAGGCATAAAGCTGGGCAATACCCTCAAGACTGCTAACATTATCATCGAAGGCGACTCCCTTACTGCAATCCGAATCCTCAATGGCGAGAACTCCCTTATTCCCTGGAGACTACATGACCTGGTCCAGTCCATTCTCACCGACTTGGGCCCGTCCAAGAAATTCAAATTCATGTTTATAAGAAGGATGGGTAATAGAGCGGCACATAACTTGGCTAAAGCTGCTTTGTCTACCAATGAGAAGGCTTCATACACTTCTGCTCCGGAGTGCATTCTTCATGATCTTACCAGGGATACAATTTCCATTCCTGTTTCCTCTTGTAATTCTTTTGATTAAGTTTAATAAAGCTACTCTTTCCTCGAATATATATATATATATATATATATATATATATATATATATATATATATATATATATATATATATATATATCCGAAAACCCCTCTTTTTATTAATTTGTGCTAAAAAACGGAGCCTGATCACGTATACAAGGCAGAAAATGAAAAAGCCTATACAAGTATACCAACATATATATATATATATATATAAAAAAAAAAATATATATATATATATATATATATATTGTTAGTCTCGGGGCTTGACCAAAGATGGTAGACTCTATATCGAGATCAGATGTTCAACATACGTTCACCTTCTGATAATTCTCGAGATCCAAAAGAAACACTATAATATGAATCTGATTACAAAAAGCAACAATAATCAGAAAAATAAATCTCACCTTCTTCCTCGCAATCGCAGTTGCTGACGGACAGAACTGAGTTCAGAAAATAAATCTCACGTTCTTCCTTGCAATCGCAGTTGCAGACGGAGAGAACTGAGTTACAACTCAGATGAAGGAAAAGAATGAAGAAAGAAGAAGAGTAAAGGTTCTTGCTGGGGTGATTAAGATCATCGTTGCTCAAAGCAAGATTCATCCCACCACGATCTGCTTCCAAGAACAAGCAAGTTCACAAAGAACTTCTGGAACGCTCGTAAGTCAAAATTTGAGACTTGAACTGGCTTTCTGGACTTTATAGACTCCCTTAACTCTCTTCTTGGTGCATATTTCAAAGGAGGCCAGGGGCTCTATTTATAGAGTGGAGTGAGACTTCACCTCTTCTCCTATCCGATGTGGGACTAAAATACCAATACTCAAAAATAGAGTTTGATATTTTAGATCATCCGACAATCAGTATAGAAGTGTGACAGTCCACGCCTACCCCCCGAACACTCCCGTGCATGCATGAGACATCCTGGAGTCCGTGTCCAAGTCCGAGTCCGCACAACAAAAATCAACTTGCATTCTTATTGGAATTAATCCTTTTTTCTTCTAGAAAAATACTTCCACATGGCACACACTTGTGCCCCACTACACCTCATGAGCACACCTCAACATAAGCAATGCATTATATTGAGATACTCACCACTTGGTATAGCCGATGTGGGACTATCTTTCCTAGTCCAAAGGCAAAAACACCAACAATCCTCCACATATCTTAATATATGGGTTGAGCGTTCCCCACAGTGACTATCCATCATGCATTAGGAGAGATGTCGCTACGAATTGAATCTTCTCGCATCGGTTAAATAACAGCATGATACAAGAATGGACTAAACCTTAAATTCTGCACCATAACTGCAATCCTTCCTACTCACATAATGACATCAACTGTGCTTCTGGCTGCACATTAAAGGCCTTGTGCCAGCCTAGTTTAAGTGTATAATTTTTGGGCATCTACAAGTTTACCCTCAAGAGACGGCCTGATATCTCTGTCAATACACTATAGGTGAGTTCTTTATAAAGAGTCATGGCATAAAGCATTGCGCTTCTTTGCGGTGCTACACCGCTATGATATGGCTTAAAGTCGAGGCTTTATCCCACCTGGGTACATCATCGTAACATGAGGACATCGTCCTCTTTGTAGTGCTGTCTACCTCTCTTTATTACGATTATCATACAATATTAGGCTACCTGCCTATTTGCGGTGCTACTGCACTGTGACTTGGCTCACAAAGCTGAGGTATTACCCCTAACCGGGAACCTCATGGTTGAGTCACCCCACTAGCTATAGCATGGAGTTACACTCCTTGTAGTGTTGCGCTACCGTACTTCCTGTAAAGTACTCCAGGCATTCACTCTGCCTGAGAACTCATTAAGGCATTTAAGCCAACCTTTCCACAGGATCTGTTTTCCGCAGAAAACAACAGTAGACAATAGTGGTTGTAGGTCCATAACTTCTCTATGCCCTTGAACCAAAAGCTAGATGCCTAGTAAATTTTTTGAACTAATAGCATAAAACTTTATGGTAGGATTGTAATAACACAATATCAGAATGCCTTCAAGCTTATTTTACAAGCTGTGTCATCGACCAGCTGGCGCTTGAGGCCTTGGTGAACGGATCTGCCAGGTTCTCCTGACTCCAAACATCAATCACTACAATAACACCGCTCTTGATGAGATCGTGTACTACCCTGTGCTTCAACCGCATAGTCCTATTCTTCCCGTTGAAGAGGTCATTTGATGCCACTGCCGTATTCGCCTGGTTGTCGTAGTATATCGGTATCACCGATATTTGTGCCCCAACCACTGGAAGATCATACATGAGCTTTCAAAACCATTCTGTTTCCTTCGATGCGGTATCAAGTACAAAGAACTCAGATTCCATGGATGACCGCGAGAGCATAGTCTGCTTCTTCGATTTCCACGATATAGTAGCTCCACCCATTATGAAAATATATCCACTTGTGGACCTCTCGCTCTCCACTTCTGAGCACCAGCTGGCATTACTGAAGCCTTCCACTAACGGTGGATCTCCGCTGTAGTGCAGTGCATATGTCTGAGTCTTCTTGAGATATCTTATAACCCGTTTCACGGCTTTCCAGTGCTCAATGCCTGGGTTGCTTGTAAAACGACTCAGCATTTCCACAGCGAAAGCTATGTCAGGCCTCGTGGCAGTAGTAGCATACATCAAACTTCCGATTACGCTTGTATACTCCAGCTGCCTGACGCTTTCCCCTGAATTAGGCTTCAGCTTCAGATCACACTTGTACGACATATCGATCCCTGGAAGATCCTGATATCCGTAACGAGTGATCATCTTCTTAACATAATGAGACTGTGACAGCGCTAGTCCAGTGTCTGTCCGGATGATCTTGAGTCCCAAGATAACATCAGCATCCTCCAAGTCCTTTATACTGAACTTCGTCGAGAGGAACTTCTTTGTCTCTGTGACACAGCTTATATCCGTACCTAGGATTAGCATGTCATCCACGTATAGACAAATGATGACTCCTCTTCCGTCAGCAAACTTTGTATAGACACACTTATCTGTTTCACTGACCCTGTAGCCATTTGACCTTATGACTTTGTCAAACTTATTATGCCATATTTTGGGAGCTTGTTTTAAACTGTACAGAGATTTCACCAACTTGCAAACTTTGTCTTCAAGACCTTTGACGACAAACCCTTCTGTCTGTCACGCCCCGATCCGAAAAATCGCTCGTCCTCGCTAGATTTTACCCGAATCATCGTCCTAGCTGGGACATGATGCCGCATGAGCCTGGAGTTGCGCTCGTGTAAGGCAAGATAACATGTTCACATAGTGTTTATCTCAAATTGATAACATAAGCAGCAAAAGGAAACAAAGTATAACATAAGAATCTCTTTTATTGATAACAAACTGAAGATTATAAAGGCTCTGAATAGCCCAAGATATATGCCAATTGCCTACAACACTCATGATCTCTCTAGCCCACAAAGTATTACATTGTTCCATACATTATGCCTCTTTATAGCCATCAAGTAGTCTTCGGCCGAACATCTCCATGTCACAAGTCCGAACGCCTATGCGGTAGCTCATCTTGAAACGCTAAGGACTCCAAGCCAAGCTCCGCCCCGAGGCGAACAAATCTGAACCTGCACACAAACTAGTAGGAGATTAGTACTTTCATTCTCGCTTCGTACTGATCAAGACCCGCTCGCACCTAAAACAAACACTAAGTATATTTAGTGAAACATGCATCTTAATTTGTGATCTTTCTATTTAGCCTTAGGATCAGTTTCATGGCAATCATTCAACATATCAACTTAATATAAATGTGTCCAATATCGTGTCCCTACGACAGAGACAGTTAGACATAATATGAACATAAACATAGTGATTGTGCTCATCTCCGTTCCCATTTTGCCTAGCCTGCAATGGTTAGAACTTAACAAAGAAAGCATACAATTCACACAACCAACCATACTTAGCCATATGCATAAGGGTAGCAGGCTTTGCGCCTGCACCCAACTCTAATCTCAGCCCACCGGTCCTATCTATATGAAGGTCACGGTGTTTCGTACCATAATGGACTTGGCATCTCTTACGTATAAGCCTATGATCGCTTCGATACGGGTTGCTAGCCCAATAACCGAAGGATCCCAAACTTACTGATATCATAGCTTACCACAACACTGGACGGTCGCAATCCGTCCGAATGATGTGCACCATAAATACCATACATAATTCCCTCCTAGGCCGAACGGTCCCGGTGCCCCGGTCGTAACCGTCTGAGGGAAGCCGCACCCGTGCACGGACCATTCGAGTCTATTGACCATGCAATACGTACCATAGCATACAAGTCATATCGTTCCAATCCATCTCGTGTTCCTTAAACGTAATCCCTTATCTTTATCTCAAGTTCCATCGGCATTATGCCCCAACATATCCATATTGATGCACAACGCCCAATGGCTTAGACTTTTCGTACTTATATTCAACACGTTCCATTCATAAGTTATTCACGTAGTCTAGTTCTGTAGTTACTTAGTCATTTCCTAGATTTCGTGCACGAGGGCACGCTTAGCGCCTTATTCAATGTTCTAGGCCTAGTGTTCAATGTTCTCGGAGTCGTGATGCACATCTCGATATTGTCTTTCAATATTTTACCATCGCCGTCCTACCGCGACCCGTACACTTGATGTACGTCGCTTTAATTGTTCAATGTTCAATATTATATCTTAATGTTCGACCCATACTTACTCGCCGAGCCACGCTCGCTATTTCGATAATATCTTATGCATACCATGATATATTTTATTAGACGTAAAGGAATAGGGAAAGAGAGTCAAGAACCCGTCCACCTTAAGCCGATGCGCCTTATCGTTCTGCAGAGTTGATGCGGCTCGATTCCATAACTTGGTTGCATAGCTAAATCTTGGACTTAGCCATTTATTTGAACTACTCGGTTGATTTGGCCTATCGTTCCCATGCCACAATCTATTGCAAGGCCACGATTTGGTTTCGCGGACACTTCACTGAATAAGGCAAAATGTCGACCTCTTATCGTCCAGCGTAAAAGCATAGCCTGCACACCAGATCACCAAAAATCAACACTTGCTCAAACGGGACTTATCCTTGCATCGATTCGATTCATAGATTCCAATCGACTCAAAGCTTACCTTTGGCTAATGTAACTCTTACATCGATTCGCATCGATACTTCATCGGGTCAACGCAACTCTTCGAGTCAACGACTAATCATAATGCACCGTACGGAGGGGACATTACATAATATACCACTAAAAACAAGGTTCGTCCTCGAACCGAAACCAACACTTAACCCAAGTGTCTCGCTAGATCGTTTCACGATCTCGTACTACTATCGTTGGAATCATACAACTTAGTTTGGATCATACACGTATTTTAGGCATCCCACTAATATATGCATTTCAGCCAAGCTCAGTCGTAGGATATCGGGACAACTAACAAGCTCAACTTAAATCCTCAGGCACCAATCAGTCCGTACTCGACTTAGTCAGACCTTAGCACATATTCCTAGAGTCCTGCTCGCAAACATCTTCACATATAACTTGATCCAAACCATAACTTCGATCTCATAAGTTTCTCGACGGCCATCTAATGCATGCATTACATTAAGCCGTTGCGCATCCGATCGCAACAATTCTGTGCAATGCCCATTCGCCCAACCATTGTCTATCTCTCACATAGCTCAAGTCTTTCACCTAATCATCCATAACGTTTGGCCTCAACGACATAGACTAAGTCTAACATGTTTCAAATTCCTTTGCCTATCATTTTCTCTAAGTCCCGCACACAACTATTCCAACATGATCCACGTTCTCGAACCATATACGTATCGCATCTGGGGCTACCCCCGCTAGGTAACTTATCCAGACATTATGCTTAATCTCTCCCAATACAAGAGGTCAACTTGAGTCTACGATGCTCAAAGGCAACAATCTTTCCGATCCAAGGTCTCTTACGATACGCTCATCTCCGATTCTTGACCGAGTATGAATCCTTTACTCAATCTTCGATTCAATCCCGTCTAGTTCATTTTATAACATAGATCGCGCGCTCAAACACACATAGCCTAACCGTTACTCAAACCGATCTACGATACAACTCTTCAGATCATTCTACTATCTGTTGCTCTCGCGTATTGCAGAATTCTTGCAATCGCCTTACCGCATCCCTAGGCTAAGTACGTTCCTCAACGTCTATTCAACCCTCGCCCAACCAAGTCTATTCATGCACTCATTTGATCGACCATAACTTTTCTTTTTTGACCATATCGTTCTAGTCGAAGGCTACTCGCTAACTTCCGAAACATGATACTCACTCGCTTAGACTTATCCTCCACATGCACTACATCATCTTTCATCCTCGACGAAATTTCTTATACGACTTCATTGGGTCATCCTATGGGACTTCAATATTTACTTGATTTGGCGGTCAAGTCTTCTAGGGTCATCTGTCCCGAAACTATGCTCGATAATTGAAGGTCATCAACGAGGGACAGTTACAACGCTATATCCTATCGCGGATCCAAATCAGTTCTCGACAATTTCTATGAGACTTTATCTAATCCGACGTAATTTGCCAATCCATAATTTATCTACACCCGCGCAACTGATGTGCCGTTAACTACTCGAATCACTTATGTATTACCGTCGATAATCTTTGCTAGTCGTATGACGTCTACTCGCCTCAGGTCCGAGTTTACCTATTCGTGATCATAGTTCGACATATTCCATACTCATCAAAACCGTCCTCGAACAACTTTCGAATCAAACCATAAGTCTAAATCTAATTTTCCACGCCTTGTAAGTTCAACCATTCCCGCTAGATGAATCACCATACCAGCGCTCATGTGGAATGATCGTCCTAATTTGGCGTGACGTATGTGCGATGCTGGAGTTGCACTCGCATAAGACAAGAATGTTGTTTGCCATTAAAATCTTTTGATTGTAAATTTCAATACAAACAGAACAATGTTACAATGTAGGACTTAGACGTAGTCCTAGGAGTACACTTTTGTTTAATCTGGGTCCCTTGTGCCGATAGAGCGAGTGGTAATACGTTGACTCCGTTGACGATCTGACGACTGTTATCGGTTCTCTGAAGGTCTGAGTTGCTCTGGGTGCTGGAGCTGGTGGAGAGGAGGAAGACGTTGAGTGTCTGTATCTGCCTCTCTGGTTGTGCGACGTCTCTGTCAGTATATGTATGTTCGTCTGTGTGTGTGTGTGGAAGAAGTAAATGATCCCTCTATTTATAGCTTTGCAGGCTGGTTGCTCATGCGTGCATATATAGGATGTGCCTGGACGCGGGGATGCCACGTGGTGATTGCTGATGGAGGCGCATGGACGATGTGCCCTGATTGAGGGGTTGAATTCTTTATGCTGCTATTGTGGGCTGGCACGTAGCAGAGGAGAAGATCTTTTTATTGCTGAGATTTTGGGTGAATCGAGTCAAAAGACACATGTCGTAGGACCATGGCTCGGAGATCTCGGATTTGATGGGAAATGATCTGGTAGGATGTACCTGGGATTGGGCGCATGAGGAGACTTTGGCTCGTAACCTTTGGGAGTCACGAACCATTCGAAGCGTATGGCTTTTGGGGCGCATGCGAGGCTCCAGTAGTGACTTTTACTTCTGTCTTTAGGGATCAGAGAAAAGTCTGAGGCGTACGGCTTTTGAGGCACATGCAGAGCTTCAGTAGTGACTTTACTTCTGTCTTTAGGGATCAGAGAGAAAGTCTGAGGCGCATGGCTCGAGACACATGCAGAGTTTTGGACACATGGTTGCGGAGGCGCATGCGAGTGGTTGGGCGTCCACGTGGTTGTAACCGCCGGAGAAGAGTAATGATGATACTGACGTTGGCGATGCTTCGTTTTCTGAAAAAGCTATCAAATGTTCAGTCCCCGAGAGGCATGCTGCTAACGCTGTCAGACCTCAGCATTTAATGTTCTTTGACATTTGATGGACTGTTGAGAGGTCGCATCGATCGGCGTTCCATTAGGCGCATGGGGCCGCATGGGGGCACATGCTTGTGAGGCGCTTGGTGTCGAGAGGCGCGTCTGTGTGATGCGCGGTCTGGCCGGCGCATCCGCTCCGTATGACACGTCTTTAATGGTGCGACCGTTACGTTCTTCGAGTGCTTTAAATAGCCGTTTTTGACTTGGCTGAATTCGAAGCGTCTGGTTCATCCATTTAATGCAAATTCATTGCACGAGATTCGGAGAGCCATCCACTTGGCGCATGGGTTTGATTTGCCCGGCCTATAAATAGTAGCATGGAGAGAGTTTGTTTCTCGTTCTCTCATGTCCTCCCGAAATGAACTTGTTTACTCGAGTGCATTCTGTTGATGAGATGCTCCCGATGGTGAAGGTGCGACGCATTCTCTTCATTGATGCACTTGAAGGTGACTGTTACATCCAAAAGTCGGAGTCGAGGGCTTCCGAGGCAGGCGGAAGGTGCCTGTTGCATCCAAAGATCAGGATGCTCGAGCCTCGTCTCCGTTATGCTGGAAGAGCCACAGATCGGAATGGCGGTGCTGCGGCTTTGGAGGCTCTTTCTTCTGTCAGAGTGGGTGTTGCCCATTCTGGTTGTGTTGAAAGCTGTTCCTTTAGCCGCAGTTTCGATTGTGGTCTTCCTTGGTCTTTGGAGGATCTTTCGAAGCCTCCCCTGGCCACAGGTTGATTTGCGGTGCTTCTCTATTTCTCGGTTTGGGGAGCTCTTTCTCCAGCTAGAGGGTTGATTGCCACCATCGTTCTGTCCAATACATGCTTTGGGTGAGCCTGGCAGGAAGGGTGGCACATAACTGAGCTGCTGACAGGATGCGCATAACTGAGGATGCACATAACTGAGCTGCTGACAGGATACGCTTTGCTGAGGGCGCATGGTGAGATGCGCTTGACTGAGAGCGCATGGTGGTTGTTGCGCATGTTCAAGAGCGCATGATGATCGTTGCACCTGGCTGTAGACTTAGGATCTTTTCCTTTTGTAGAAGTTCTCCTTTGTACAGCCTTTTCTAGACATGTAATAGACTTTTATATGTAAATAAAAATCCTCATTCAATGTCCATACTTTTACTGTGTCAAGTACTGTGCTTCCTGGCACATGTAGTGTTTTGGCGCATAGGATTTCAGATCGAGAAATTTCATGCTTCTACAAGACCCCTTTCAAAGATTTTAAAATATTTTGTCAAAGTTTTGGAATACTTTGAATAAGAAGCATGGTGATTGGAGCGCATGACTGTTCGGGCGCATAGATACTCTGCTCATCAATGATGGGGCGCATGCTCCTCTTAGTTAATACAAATGATAACGCCTCGATAACCAGAAAGATTAATGATGATCTTTTTTGTTTTATTTGCAATTATCTCCTCGCAGAACCCGAGGCGGCGGCTGAGGTCACACCTCATCGGTTCAGAGCCAATAAATAGGCGTGAGGTAGAGAGAGAGAGTTTGTTTTCTCCTTGATTTTGTCCTTTAGAGTTCTTCTTCAAAAAAACCCTAATTTTCTCTTGGCCCCCAAGACTCCTTGCGGCGGCGCTAGCAAGGAAAAGGAGCCTGCGGAGTTCACCGAAGAAGACGCTCCTATCGCCATTGTGACTCCGACCGACGTTCGTCCTCGGTGACGGATGGGTGTCGTCTTTTTCACTATTTTTTTGTTTAGACGAGCTTCGGAACATACGGCTGAGTTGGCGTGCCCTAACTCTCTGCTGCCGACGCGTATGGACTTCTGTCCTGATGATGCGTCGAGGTTTTATCCCACCGACGTACATGGGTTTAGGCCCTTATTATGCACCGAGGTTTAATTGCTAACGCGTATGGGTTTACACCCTGATGATGCGCCGAAGCCACACTGTTGGCGTGCATGGGTTTACACCCTGATGATGTGCCAGGCTGCTTGACACACTTTGTCTTCTTAAAGCTTTTTTGCCTGACTTTTGTTTTTATTGTATCAGTATCGATGACAATCCCTTTGCTGAATGAAGTCCTTCTGGATGCTTCTCTTTGTCAAATGGGAGTTGATCTTGATGAGAAGGTTATCAACCCTGCGAAGGATGCTATCCTACAGAATCAACATCCTGAGAGAATGCTGCAGATCCAGAATCAGTTGCCGATTTTCCTCCAGAGTATGATGGAGAGCGATAAACTGAAATCTGCTGAATCCGAGGATGTGACCTTCTTAAAACCTGTCTTTTTGTTCGGTGACCGCCTGATCTCCACCGAGGCAAAGATACTGAAGATCAAAGAAGACTGGTTATTCTCTGCGAAGGGCATGGTTCTGTATATGCGACAACTTGAACGCCAGTTGCCGCTGACGAGCTTCTACCGTTTAGCTTCCAAGAGAAGGATGCCCTGGGAACTTACTCCTTCTCAAGAAGGGGCGTTGGGAGGTATTCTTTCGATTGATGCTACTTCGAATCAAAGGAATACCTTGGCCGCTTCGTGGTTCGGTCCCTCGTTTAGTTGTCGAACTTTGCGTCCTGGGAGCTTTTATAATGAGGTTTCTAACGACACCTTTGTCTTCAGTGCTTCGACCTTTGCAAATCGGATGCTAATGTCGAGGGTCATGTATCCGAAAGGTAGCTTCAGGGTTGAAGGTTGGTATCACCACATACCGAAGTGGGACGACTTGACCCTTTGGGTGTTGTCGAAGTTCAAGGCTGAGCTTAAAGAGATTGGGCTGACGGACGCTATCCGTGCCACACAGGCTGGCGTGGATCTCAATAAGCATATGTTCCTTGCGCTCTTGAAAATGTTTAGTACCCAGACTGGCACTTTCTTTACTCTAGTGGAAGAGTTGGGATTGGCTCTCCATGAAATACACGAGGTATCCAGGCTCCCCTGGGGCTCTGAACCGTACGAAAAATATTTTTTGTCAAGCGAAGAGATCATTGTCTTGGAAAAGAAGGACCCGGAGATGATGGCTGTTTTTAAAGAGGTAACGAGCCATCATTATCTGATGCAACGGAGGGAGAAAGGCAAGTCTCAACCTCATGCGACTGCTTGGAGGGATTACGTCGTCAAGCAGGATTTGGCAGATTCTTCGAAGATCCGGTTTATGACTCTACAAGGGCGGAAACCCGGAGATGACCTCTGAAATGACCCGGTTGGACGAGAGGGCCCCTCGTTCAAATGAGAGTGGCGAGAACGCGTATAGCTGCTTCTGGCATTGTGTGCACCGGATGTCATCTAAGGCAGTATTGACTGCGTATCTGATGATATGGCTCCGGGATTGTGTGTTCGCGGGCGGATCAGGTTCTGTGGAGAGGGTACACCGGAACCTCATTTTGCCAGCAGTAAAATTGGCTTTCGGTCGCCCTTTGGCTCTCCTCCCTGCGATGGTGTGTAACCTGTTGCGGGGCTTGAGGACCTTTGCTGAGGATGTGATCCATGGGAGAAGTAGAAATGAGAACTTTCCCCGGGCTGAGCTACCATTCCATTATCTGATGGGATGGTTGATTCTACATCATCCGAACGTGATGAGTCCAGGCCCGGAGGAGGATCACGTTGAAAGTGACGCCTTTATCCACCGTTTTTACAAGAGGAAGTGGTTGCATACTGGCGTTCCCGTTTGCAGAAGGGTTTTGGCCTATCTTCAGGGGTGGAAGATTGTCAAGATCGGTCCCATCTTCAAAGATTTCGCGGCTGACCAAGATTTGGACGACTCCGGTGAAGATGCGATTACTCTGCCGAAATAGGATTTTCGTTGGTTGCAAAGCATTCGGCCTTCTCACTTGGTCTACCGCAACTAAAATAGGTGTTATTTGGAGCCATACCTGCCAAGCCAGTTTGCTCTCCAGTTTGGCTACCCCCAGCTAATGTTACGGAATCCCAGTAACAGTCTAGGGTTTGCCGGGAGTTTACTAGACGGAGCCCGGGGCTGACAATATTACAATGCCGGGTGCACTGGTGTTCATTTTACTACGCCAGTTCGCAACCCTCGGCCACAGATCCTTTATTCGACCGTTAAGATGTATTGTACCATAAATACTGTGTCTCCTGATTATGATAGGAAGACCAGTTTCATCATTGGAACTCAGCTAGAGGCCACGACGAATATGTTGGTGGCGGCTCGGTCATATCATCTACCAGAATTGGCGGGATATCGGGCTGCTGCTGTGGCATCAATGAGAGATCCCTCTGCTGGGAAGAGACGGGCTGACGCAGAAGTCGGTTCGTCTGTACCAAAAAGGTCGAGGAAAGTGATGACTCCAAAGGTTGCGTCACTGGAATCAGTCTCTGCTGAGATAAAGAGTCCTCCGTAATTTGGCTCATCTTGTCATTTTGGTGACTTGTGCTTTTTTTCTTGTAGGAATCATCGAAGAAGAAAGCCCGTGTTTTGAAACCAGGTGTCAGTAAACCGAAGGAGGTGGCGAGCTCTTCTGACGAGCGCATTCCTCCGATGGTGATGTCTCCCATGGAAGAGAATCCTGAAGATATTGGTCCTGCTGAGGTTTTAGTATCTCCAGACTCGGAAGAGACGCTGAGGTTGCAGCAACTTCCGGGATGGTGCAAGCTGCCGTGGGGGCCTTGGACGTTGAAGGTCCTGCGGATACGGGGCTTCCTGATGAGGAAGTAGAGTGGAGTTCGTCGTCTTCAAACGACGTTCCTCCAAAGTTATAAGAGCCTGTTGCGGGGGCAACAGATGTGATTAGAACAGAGGAGAGGGTTGATTCTCCTCCTTGTCATAATGAGGGGAGGTCGGCTGAAGCGCTGCCGAGCCCAACCCCAGACTCAGCAGTGGACGCTAAGGTGGCTGTCGACCGGGAGGTAGCGACAGATCCTTTCCTTGTAGAGGGATTTGATGTGGAAGATGAGACTCGTCTGCCAGTCCTGACTCCAGGGGCGAGTGAGGAGACAATTGTTGATTTCTCCGTTCTGCCAGGGGGACTGTCCCGTACAGGCTGCTGATAGCACGTTGGGGGCTGATAAGGTAGCCACTGACGTCGGTGGTTCTTCCGAGTTTGAGAAGGGTAAGGGTTTAGTGGAACCCTCTGTTGCTCCTTCCACTTGGGGTACTATATCGACGCCTCTATCGACTTCTTCCGTTCTTTTGGCTCCTCGGGCTAGTAGTCAGGCCCCTGTTGATGAAGAGCCTGTTGACGTCGAAGTTCCAGCCTCGCAGGTTGAGGCAGACGGGCCTTCTTCCGGTCCACAATCTAGAGCAGCTCCTCCGACTCCTGCTATGACGCCGCAGGTGCTAGCGGATGCAGATGAATATGTGAAGTTCATCATCGAGGCGGTGTATAAAATGCTGCAGAGGGGCTTATCGGTAGTGATGGACGCCAATGGGAGCTTTGCGACGGTAAAAACTCTGGTATTGCCTCATATCAACCTGATCCTTCTCCACCAGGGCCATGATCATATGGCCGACATTCTAGAAGCCTCGGTGGTCAAGTTGGACCAGCGGCTTTCCGAATTTCAGTGTATCCAGCAAAATGACCTCTCCGTCCTGATAGACGCAGAAAAGGAGAGGCTGATCGCTGAAACTGAATCCTTTTACCCGGCCACCGTGAGTGTCTAGGAACGCGAAGTGGCTGAGACTGAAGCTGCAGTGGAGCGGTTGTCTCAGTCTACGTAGGAGAAGGTGGAGTCGCTAGCTGCGTTGGACGCTAGTATCGCGGAGGTTGATGCCCAGATCCGCCGTCTTGAGGACCAGCGGGCCCGACTCCTAATAGATGCCAAACGTGTCCAGGCTGAACATGTAGCATTCAAGAAGCAGGAAGCAACTTTTACCCACCGGGCTCTTACTCTAGCTCAACAGCGGCAGCAGTTGGATGAGAAGCATGAATATGACACTTCTCCTGAGGCCATAGAAGCATGCGTCAAGAAGCTGAACGCCGGGTCCTGGCGACTGTGGAGACTCGGGCGGTAGACTTGAGGCGTCGGATTGAAGAGCTTTCAGCCAACCCTGGGGATTTTTAGGGATTGTAGTCTCTTCTTTTGTGTATTTGCAACTCTTGTCGGGGAGGGTGTAATCCTTTTCTCTTTTTTTTAGAATAAAGAAATACAAAATTTTTTGTGATGTGTTCATTTTTGCTGTCATGAACTTGATAATTTGTGTGGACCTATTATCTTTTACGCACCTTGGTTTTTAGGTACAGATAATAAGTTTGAGAAAACCAACATGTTTACTCAGAGGTGATATGGACATGGCAAATATTGGATTCAAAATGATATAATCTTCCTACTCAGAGGTGTTATGGACGTGGTAGGAATGACTCTGGGGGATACGCAGAACTACTCAGAGGTAATATGGACGTGGAAGTTCTGCGATCAATGTACGGCAACGCAAGGGTTGTTTGTACGAGATGTTTACTCAGAGGTAATGTGGACGTGATAAACATGATGGGTAGCGTAGTCTTATGGAATGTAAGATTTCACTTTATAGGGCATAGGGGAAGAACTCAGAGGTGATGTGGACATGGTTGTCCTTCTACTGGAGGATGCCACGGAATAGCTGGGTTCCGGAAGCGTAAGGAATTGTATGTGAGCCCTAATGATTGGGTCCACGGACTCTCTTGTTGGGTGGAGACGGAAGTACATGTCTGAAAGATGTCAAGAGTAGTACTTCTTTAGGAACTTGTCGTTGATGGACATCATGAACAAGTCCCCATTGGGTTTGGCGAGACGGTAAGCATCGTTTGAGTATACCGTCTCTATGATGAATGGTCCTTCCCACTTGGGCTCGAACTTTCCTGGTGTCTTGTGAGTCAACACCATCGGTCTTCTGACTGCCAGAACCAGGTCGCCTACTTGGAAAGTCCTGTGCTTGACCTTCTTGTTGAAAGCCTGTCATATACGGGCTTGGTAGAGTTCGATGCGTTGTTAAGCTATGAGACGCTTTTCGTCATGTGCCTCCAGTTCCCGCAGACGACGACATTGATTGTCCTCTTCTATGAGTTGGTTTGTGATTACTACGCGAAGTGAGGGTATCTGGATCTCGAGAGGTAGTACCGCTTTGCTCCAGTAGACCAGGGAGAATGGTGTATTGCCTGTCGGGGTCCGTACCGTTGCGCGGTAGGCCCAAAGGCATTCGCCGAGCTTTTCATCCCAGTCGCGTTTGTTGGATAACATAACTTTTTTGAGTAGCCTGACGATGGTCTTATTGAACGCCTCGGCCAATCCATTTGCTGCCGGATTATAGGCGGTTGAGGCCACGTTTTGAATACGATTCTTGTCATAGAATCTGCTGAAAATATGGCTGATGAACTGAGGGCCGTTATCGTGGATAATCCTCCGGGTTACCCCGAAACGGTAGATGATATGGTGCTTGATGAAGCTGATCACCCTAGAGCTCTTCACTTTCGCCAGTGGAACTGCTTCTGCCCATTTGGAGAAGTAGTCGGTGACGGCTAGGATGAAGCGGTGTCCCCTCAATAAAGGAGGGGTGATCGGTCCCACAATGTCCATGCCCCGCGCTTCGAAGGGCCAGGAGATGACTGTAGGATGTAGTGGTTCTGACGGTGTATGAATGAAGTTCGCGTGAAGCTGGCACGCATGGCACTTCTTAGCATAGTAGACAGCGTCCGCGGCCATGGTTGGCCAGTAGTAGCCCATGCGTCGCAGTCGGTCCTGTAACTTAGGGCCAGGTTGATGGGCCCCGCAGGTTCCATCGTGAGCTTCTCGAAGGGCTTCGGCTGCTTCTTCGTTGGACAAACATCAAAGGGGAAGTCCATCGTAGGAGCGTCGGTACAGCATTTTAGTAGTTGTATCGTAGTAGAATCGAAGGAAGCGCCTCCTGACTGCGACGACTTCTTTCGGGTCCTCTGGAAGAATTCCGTAGACAGCAAAGTCGATGAACGAGAATCTCCAGTCTCAGACGTTAACACCAGCACTTGTTGACATGGCATGGGCCACTCGTGAGAACAGGTTATTTTTAGGACAGACTAAGTCTCGACCAACGACCGTGACGTAGTGTTGAGTTCCGAGGGGTGCTGCCAATGAGGCTGCGAGGCCAGCCAAAGCGTCAGCCTCCAGATTTTGTAGACGAGGTGCGTATTCGATGAAGAACTCGGTAAAGGTTGAAATGATGTTCAATGCGACTTCATGGTATGGGATCAGATCTTCATGGCAAACTTCGTATTGTCCTCTTATCTGGTTTACGACGAGTTTTGAGTCGTCGTAGGCTTTCAGATGATTCACCCCCAGCTGTTGTGCCAATCGGAGTCCCATGATGAGTGCGTTATACTCGACAATATTGTTGGAGCACGACTTCGAAAGGGAGTAAGCACGCTGGATGACCAGCTGATCGGGGAAGACTAATACCACCCCCACTCCTGCAATGATTTGGCCTTTGGGGCCAGTTCTTGAAGCGCCATCGAAAAACATCCGCCAGACAGAGCCTTCTTCGGTGACGTTTGATTCTTGGACCTCATCTGGAATGTCTTCATAAAGTCTTGAGGACTCTGGGATGGGGTGTGCAGCTAAAAAGTCGGCCAGAGCTTGACCCTTGATGACTTTTTGTGGAACGAACACCATGTTATATGGCGTTAGCAAGATCACCCATGTGGCAGACCGGGAGTTTAATGATCCTGGCTTCGTCATGAGAACTCTGAGCGGATTGATTCGGGAAATGACAAGAATTGTCTGGCCCGAGACATAATGGATGGCAAATACCAAAGCCAAGCACTCCTTTTCGACGGGGTTGTACCGGTGTTCGGTCCCGATCAATGTTCTACTGAGGTAGTAGATAGCTTGCTCATAGCCTGTATCGCTGTTCTGAGCCAGCAGAGCATCGAGGGAATGATCCATGGCTCGGACATAGAGGAGAAATAGTTTGCCGGCAATGGGTGCCACCAGGACTGGCGGGCTCGTCAGGTAAGCCTTGATGTCGTCGAAAACTTTTTGGCATTCCTCTGTCCAGACATAAGAGACTCCCTTTTTCATGAGCTGAGTGAAGGGTCGACATTTTCCGGAAAGGTTTGCTATGAACCTCCGGATGTATGCCAGACGCCCCTGCAGGCCTCGAAGTTCGCGGAGGTTCTTCGGAGGGTCCATGTCGAGGATGGCTTTGGTCTTCTCAGGATCGACATGGATGCCTTTCGCCATGATAATGAAGCTCAAGAACTTTTCGCTAGAAACCCCTAGGAAGGATTTAGCAGGGTTTATCTTGAGTTGATGCGCCCGTATGAGATCGAAGACTGTCTTGAGGTCTTGCAGGTAATCTTCTTTGAGACGGCTCTTGACTGTGATGTCGTCAACATAGCATTCGACTGTCTTGCGAAGATGCTGACAAAAAATGGTGCTTATAGCTTGTTGGTATGTTACACCAGCGTTCTTCAAGCCAAAGGGCATCACTGTGTAGCAGAAAACACCCTTTGGAGTCCTGAATGACGTGTGTTTTGCGTCATCAGGGAACATCTTGATCTGGTTGTAGCCCGAATACCCGTCCATGAAAGACATGCGTTCGAAGCCACATGTGTTGTCGATCATCACGTCGGTGATTGGAAGCGAGAATTCGTCCTTTGGGCAAGCAGTGTTGAGATCCCTAAAGTCGATACAAACTCGTATCTTTCCATTCTTCTTGGTGACAGGTACGACGTTGGCTACCCAATCTGGGTGTTCTTCTTTACGGATGAAGCCACTGGTCAAGAGTTTGTCCACCTCCTGATCGATGGCGTTCATGATGTCAAGACGAAAGCGTCGATGTTGTTGTTTGATAGGCTTGGCAACAGGTAAGATGTTAAGCCTATGCATCGCGATCTAGGGATCAAGTCCTGGCATATCTTCGTAGCTCCAGGCGAAGACATCGATATACTCTTTAGCCAGCTAGATTAAAGATTCTCAGTCTTCTCCTTTTAGGCTTTTGCTGATGAAAATGGGTTTGGAAGAAGATCCGTCCCCAAGGTCGATCTGCTCGACTTCGTCTTCGGTGGGAGGTTCGCGTAATTCAAAACGTGACTCCCATTGTTCTCCTAGGCATTGAAGCCAGGGTTCTTCTTCGAAGAATTCTGGCATTTGGTCTTCGCCTTCATCTTCTTGAGGTTGTGCAGATGTCATGTTGGCTGACAGCACTTTCTTGAAGACTGAGCCGATACTCGTATCAAAATCCCAAGTTGATGCTTCAGACGAGTGAGAATGTTCTACTTCTTCTGTGTCCGAACTCTCTGAAGTTGATGGAGGCGTGACATAGCCTACCCTCGCCGAGTTCGATGATAGTAGTCCTGCGGCTTTCCTTTAGGTGTTGGAAGCCGGAGAGGAAGACGTCGACCCTTGCTGTAGTTCAGGCCTTTGTTGTTTTTTAGGTCGTAACCCATCTTTTGGATGAGGTACTTTGCCTTATCCGTGTACAGATAGACTTGTATTCTGCCGGTATCTGGTTCTGGCTCGAGTGGCGGGAGATTTTGATGACGCTCAACTTTGTCGAAGATGATGGATTCTTCGTCTCGACTCCGTGGCGGGACTACAAAACAGACCCCTTGGGACGGGACTACTCGATTTACATGATGGACGGTCATTATTTGTGTTTGCAATGGCCGTAGAGCGTTATCTAATGTATACATGGCATTCCAATATGGAAGACTAGAATAATTAAAAGACACTTTATTATTGATGAACTACGAAATTTTATCCCACGGGATTACATTGTCCAGAGAGGGTGCATCTACATCAGCAGAGATATATTCCCCTAGCTCATCATCTGTGAGTACTGGGGTAGGATCGGACGATCCCACCACAGTGTTGGTCTTGGAGTCCGAGAGGGCTATGTGGGCCTTCTCTGGCAGCTTGGATTACGGCGGCTTGCTTTTAAGACGCACCTTCAGAGGTGCCTCCACTGTGCCTCCGGTGATTGGTGCCTTCCCCTGTAGTTTTGCCACAAGGGGAGCCGATGTTTGAGGTGGCTTTCCCTTGAGCTGTATCTTCAAGGGAGCTTCAGGAGCAGTTGGTGCTTTCCCGGGTAGCTTGATGCTCTTGGGAGGCAACTTCTGAGACGGTTTGCCTTTGAGTCGGATCTTCAAAGGAGCGTCGAGAGTCATCTCGAGCTCCATGTCTGGCTCTGCTGCCATTTCTGCTTCATCGTCAGCATCATTGGCTTCCTCCTCGTCAGTGATTTGTACAAGGAGGAATCGGTGAAGTAGGCTTCAACTCCTTTGAAAGGGTCAATGTCCGCGAACTCCGTCCGGATGACGTCGTTGGTGGACACGTACTTCATATATTGGTGGAGCGTGGATGGCACCACCATGTACTCATACAGCCATGGACGACCCAACAGAAGGTTGTAGTTGACTTCGGCATCCACGACATAACAAGTGACCTCGGTTATGAGGTTACCGATATGGCACTTTAGTCGTATTTTGCCCAGTGGCTCTCTTTTGCTAGCATTGAAGCCACTGATTGTTGTGTTGGAGGATGCCCGTCGGTACATTTGGATCCCTAGTGTTGAGAGCAGCGTCTTCGGAATGATGCTGAGGGAAGACCCCGGATCGATCTGAATCTGCTTCACCTTGACTGAACCGATATACCCTGTATAATACATCGGCCTGTTGTGTCGGTTGTGCTTGAGTAGCATGTATAGTTGGGTGAAGGTTATGTTGGGGATAACCTCATCCGCACAATGACGGTGCGCACATGTAGTCGGAAGATCTTCAGGCTGCTTGACCTGACTGATAAAGGATTCAACATCTTTCAGAGCCTCACAGAGAGCTTCTCGAGTGTCTTTGGTAAGACGAAGGAGCTCAAACAGAAATAGACGGGCAGGAGTACTGGCCAGTTGTGCCAGTATGTCGAAATTGTGGGGCTTGGCTAGCCCCGAAGCATTCTTCTTTCGCAGAGGCCTATCGAAGCGAGCCTATACTTGCTTCTGCTTATTGGCTGCTGGGGGCTTAGACGGGCCCTCTTCTGGAGCAGCAGGGACGGTGCAAGGAGACACCACCTCGACGGCAGCTTCGTTGGGTTGGGCGTTCTGTAACAATGTGGCAACAATGTGCCGTAAAACACAAATATGCCGTTAATAATGAGATTTTTGCCACAAAAACACCAATATGGCAACAATGTGAAGTTGCCATAGCGTGCCGTAAAACGTTGTGTCAGTATTGCTTATTTACGGCATCTTCCAATTATTGCCGTATAAGGGAACTAATTTACGACAATTAATTGTTGCCTTATAAGAAATCTTTTTGTTGCCTTTAAAGATTATTATTAATGGCAATATTTAGTTGCCATTATTTCGAACAATATATGGCAATATATTATTGTCGTATATCATCAGTCCATAAATGGCAAGATTATGTTACAAAATATTGTATTTCCTTTAATGACAATATTTTGTTGTCGTAAACTACTAGTATTATATGGCATTACATATTGCCACATATTGCAATCCCATATGACAATTCTTCGTTAGGCATATCTTTATTGTCATGTTTGAGAACGTAAGGCAATTTTCGGATTCCATATTTGAAAAATTAATTTTTACTATTTATTGCCATGATCGACAAAATGTGACAATTAATGTATGCCAATATTTGAAATATCAACTAAATTCAATTGCTAAAATTTAAATAGATCATTAACCAAATATTAAATATAGATAATAATTCAATTTGTACACTTCAAATAAAAAATAACTTTTAATTAAATATGGTACATTCAGTACTACATCATTAATATTACATAAAACCAACTATGCCAGGAATCCATACTTATCATATCCAACATTATGAGGCACAATTCCTCTTTTATATGAGGTTCAAAATTCAAATAGGTACTTGACACCCCCAACTTAAACTTAAACTTGTTGCCTCCTTGTTCCCTCCATATATATAACATGTCTGCAAAGATTTCTTTGACAGTTGTGGTGCGCCAATTCACAGCTATACAATCTTCATATACCCTGGTATGGATAAACAATAAAGTTAGCCTATAGACCAAAAAAAAGTTAATAAAAAAATATTTTAAGGTAGTGCAAATTTCTATGCTTCATTTTTTTATATGAATGGTTACACAGATGAAACTTGTATAAATATTTTATTTTAAGGATAAAAACTAATGGAAATCATCTATTTACAACCAAACTCATTCATTGGCCTAAAACTGTTCAATTTGCAATGACAACCTCACATTTATAAAAATATATTTGTGAAATATATACAATTTTATCATTATAAATATTTTCAAGTTTATTCTTATGCATGCATATATGGTTCTCAACCTTCCATAGATGGTTGTAAAAAAATCTTCCATAGATTAATTAAAAAAATATTATGTGCATATATGCTTCTCAACCTTCCATAGATGGTTTTAAAACAATCTTCCATAGATAATTAAAATAATATTACATGCATATATGGTTCTCAACCTTCCATAGGTGGCTGTAAAAAAAATCTTCCACAGAAAATTAAAATAATATTCTATAGATAGATGGTTCTCAACCTTCCAAATATGACTCAAAAAAAATCTTCCATAGATAATTAAAAGAATATTATATGCATATATGGTTCTCAACCTTTCATATATGGCTGTAAAAAAAATATTAACCTTCCATAGATAATTAAAAGAATATTCTGATTCTAGTGAATCGAATCCTAAACAAAGAAAAGATTTATTTTATCTTCATAGATATATGGCAAAATATTCAATAGTATATTGTAGAACTATTAGGATGATAATCAAGTAAAAAACAAACCTAATTAATATTTAGAAAAATATTTGCAAACTCATTATCAAAAAATTTATCAAATCTTATTTCCTCTAAATCTTTTTAGAAGAAGTGATAATAGAAGGTTTAAAGGTTCGGGTTCCATGAGTAATGTAGAAAATAAAGGGAAAAAAATTCCATCGTGTGTTTCGGAGTAATTTAGTTGGAGAAAAATTTCACAATTTGATCAAACACATTTATTAACAAAAAATTAGAACACAAAATAAAGCTACATTTTAAATAATTATCCATACCAATCAGTCGTCGATCACTCGGACTCGATGGCAGCAGAGACCTTCTACTAGAAGCGCTCAGAACCCAAAATCCAAAGCTTCTCGTTCCCAAAAGAAATCCACATATGAAAGAAACAAAAAAAAATAACAAAATAGAAATGGAGGTTAAAGAAATACCTATGTTGGAGAAGGAGAAGAGAGACCTAGGTTAAAGGGGGTAAAGAGAACCAAAGTTTAAAGAGAGACCTAGATTGAGAGAGAATAGGAATTAGGATTTGGCAAAATAATAAAGGAGGAAAAATATTTCAACTTTTTATTTTCCGCCGGTCTTATGTATAGACACGAATTTTTTTTATTCTCATTAAACCACAAAAAAGTTTCCAAAAGTAAACAAATAAAATATTACCATATCAATTTTGTTCATGGAGGGAAAATATATTACATATTTTGGGGCAACATTTTTTCCATAAACTAAGTATTTTATGGCAATGTAAAATATTGCCATATTTGATCGTAATATATTATGTCACAAATCCAGCTTGCCATAATATATTGCGATCAAATATGGTACGCGTTATTGTTGCCATAAACGTTTCCATTAAATATGGCATGCGTCCTTATTGCCATATAAAGTGTGACAATTATAGGCAACATTATTTGTTGCCATAAACAAACTTGTTTATTAAGGCAATATTAATGTTGCCATATTATGACTATGTTATATGGCAACATTTTATGTTGCCGTAAGGCGTTGCCGTAAAATATGCTTTTTCTTGTAGCTACAAATCTGAAAGTGCTAGCTGGCTCGCAGGCCAGGCAAATCTAGCTACACTACACTACTCAGGGTGAGCAAAATCTAGTGGCTCTACCAACAAGCCACGGTCTAAGTCTACTCCGTCAGACTCTACCCCATAGTAGGTCGAGCAGTCAGCCTCTGAATCATCTGTAAAATTTGTCAACGGTATCCTGTCAGAAAAATGAGCAAGTACAAACACCAACAACAGTTCCATATGAATTGATAAATTCTATAAGAGACAGTGTAATGAAATACAAGACAAAATCAACTGGAAATATATATCATGATGTGAGTACTGAAAAGGACGACGATATGAATGTAAATAGGGCGACTTGGGAACTGTTCGGAAAGTCGAGTTACAACCCCTAACCAAACAAGGACTGGGGCTGTAACCCTTCTTCCGAACAGAACTTAGTCACCACAGATAATAAATGTAAAAGGTGTCTTGAATTATTAGTGCGTCATGTGATCGGTTTAGGAAACATATTCAAGCTTTCCATCTGATCGGCTACAACCAAATAACAAGTGTGAAGCAACAAGTGTGAAGATAAGGCCGATCACCATGGAAAGTTGTGAACAAGTAGCTATGGACAAGTGTCGAGTACAAGTGTGAAACAACAAGTGGGTATTTTGATCACACAACCACTAATAACTTCCCATCCCCGAATAGTATAAAAGATCCGGTCATAACACGTCATGACACGAGACTTAAGAGCAGGTGATCAGCCCACTCCCAAGACCATGTCTATACAAGTACAAGTAACAAATCGAGTCATGTACTAATATACCAAGTAATCCGAGAACAACATCTCATGACAGGATCCGACATATACTAGTCCGTAAAATATCGTGTCTGGAAATCAAGTAAGACACTACGACTGAATCGGAAATAGCAGATATCAAGACAATAAAAACTATCAGTGAATGTACTCGTCTGTGGTCCTGAGCTGATATGGTGAACAGACGCTCAGAGCGATCACAGACCTAAGATAAGATACTATGAGTCAAATAGGACTAAATACTGAAAAAAGAAGCTAATATAATCCATGAATGCAAGTCTAAGTCAAAACTAGGTCAATCTCGATCAAACTGAGTCATACTGGTTCATACTGGATCACACTAGGTCACTGGGAGTCAATCCAAGTCAAACTAGGTCGAACGGGGTCAAGAGTTGACTTACAGTTGACTTTTGGTCAAAAAGTCAACTCTGGTCAACTCTGGTCAACACTGAGTCAACCCTGGGTCAACCCTAGGTCAAACTAGTCTAATGTTGACTAACAGTTGATTTTCAGTCAACTGGTCAAAACTGGTTTGGTTTCGGTCAAATCGGGTCGCTTAAAGGCTAAGTTTGACTCTCGGTTGACTTTTGTTGAATTTTGGTCAAAAAGGTCAACCGACGTCAAACTAGTCTATGAGCACCTTATTTGATCATTACCAACCAAGGGAATCGGGTTCCAACTCTATCTTAGACTTCTAACACCAATATCCTATTTCTAGGCAAAAATAGCATTTACCCTTCTAAGGTAAATCCTGATACCTTGCCCAAACCCAAGGAAACTCCTCAAATACCCATGATACTAGCCTAGGCTCCTTAGGGTAGCTAGATATCAACTTATCTAAGGTTTACCTACCAAGAAATTTGGGTATCCTAAGTATCTAGACCATGTTAGGATACGGGGTATAGATTTACCCTATTACCCTATTCTATATCATGAATTTTACCCTTTTCTTCCACACTTATCTACACCACTCATTCTCATGATACACCACACTCTAATAGTCTCTCCTATAGGTTTCCTACTAGTTTAGATATAGGCTATACCATAGGATACTAGTTTCACTCATAAACCTCACACACACACACACTCACAAGCTCTCACAAATACACACATACACAAACACACACATAGGTAAACACATGGACAGATTTTGTAGGATACATGGACTGTTTTGTAGGGGTTTGTGGACTGATTTTTGGGGGACTAATAGGACTGATTTTTAGGGGGAAAAGGACAGCCATTTAGTGGTGTATAGGTGGACAAATTATGGGGTTTAAGGGGATGTGCAAGTGGGGAAAAGTGGACTGTTATAGGGCTCAATTATGTGGACTGTTTTGTGGCAATATTGGATAGCCATGGGTTGTTTTTGTGGACTGTTAGGACAGCAATAAGGGGCAGGTTTGGGACAGCCATTGAGGGGTATTTGGTGGTGGTTTGATGTACAATTGGGGCTAGTATTGGGGACTAAAGGGACTGCCACATAGGCTATACATATGGGCTGTTGTTTGGGGTTATATAGGACTGTTTTGGGACAGTTACATGGCTGTCCATGCTGCTGAAATTAGCTCCCATATAGGTGGTTTTCACCTCCTATCAACACTCACAACCACTCTCCACATCCCCCTCTATCTCACCTTCAAACCCCTTTCAAATTCTCACAACCAAATACTCAAACACATCTCACACACCTCTCTACTAACACAACATACACACACATCCCAACCATGCCATTCCTTGGCCGACCATGTCAAGCTCTCCCCCACACAACACAAGCCACACACACAACACATAATATATAATCCTCCAAATATATATATATATATAATGACATATATATATATATATATATATATATATATATATATATATATATATATATATATATATATAACCATATATATATATATATATCTATATATATATATATATATATATATATATATTATAGGAATATTATAGGAATATGATATTATATATATATAGGAATATACCTATAATATATATATATATATTATATATATATTATATATATATATATATATATTATATATATATAGGAATATTCCTATAATATATATATATATATATATATATATATATATATATATATATATATATATATATATTATAGGAATATTATAGGAATATGATATTATATATATATTATATATATATATAAAAAAAATATATATATATATATATTATAGGAATATGATACATTAAGAAAAACCATTCCTACATACATAAAAATTCTGAAATAATAATGAATACACCCAAAAATCAATGCACAACAAAAACCATGTGTCCAAATGGAGGGTTTTCCTATTAGGACACAAACCTACATGTTGGACACCCCTAAAAATATCCAAAAGGACACAAAATGGTCTCTAATGGAGACACAACCATGGGACACATTTCTATGGGTTCCTAACCATTCTACATGAGAGGGAAAACTAATTTAGAGAAGAGAATACCTATTTTTGGAGATGAAACAATGGTGAGCTCTCAAAAATGGAAGGAACCTTTGGAGAAGAAGAAGTGGATGAGAACAAATGAAAATAATTTTCTCTCTCCTACCCACCCCCTACATAATGTGGCCAGCCACTACATGTCCAAATCCCCTTTTTCACTAATTACAAGTTTGCCCTCCTATTGTTTTATTATCTCCTTACAAGGTTGCTTAGGGTTTGGGGGTTAAAAATGTAAATCTAAAGTTCTAATTAGGTCTAACCTAATCTATGGGGTCATGATTAATCCCTCTAACTTTTGATGGTAATATTGTGGGCCATGGCTAGCTAGTATGTGGGCCCGCTAAGGTCAAAACTACCCCGGGTCCCCGAAACAAGTCAAAACAAGTCGGAATGAGTTAAAATTCGAACCTGATTCAAATAACCCCAAAATAATACAAATAATAAATAAATAATTCTAAAATAATTTTTAAAGTGGAAAATGACCAAAATACTCCTGTTCATGAAAACTGGGGGTGACAAATCTATCCACCTTAAAAAATTTCGTCCTCGAAATTAAAACCAAACAATAGTAAAATTTCAAATTCACAAGTCATGGCTAAAAATTTAAAATGATTAAAATCTCAAAAATCGAAGCAGAAATTAAATGACTAAATTTATAAAATTTAAAGTTACTCTCAAATATAAGTCTATCCACCTTAAAAGAATCATCCAAAAACTTAAAACAAAACAAACACAGAAAATTCATGCAATTTGATAATCGTATGCGTCTGTCCAATAATCATGATACTCAGAATCTCTGTCATGCTAGTGGGCAAGGCTACGATAATCACAGAGCCCTCATCTACGGTGCATACCTCTAGAATTATGGTATTTAAAATTTTTGCATTGCCGCTAGCTTGGCAGCGAAACCTTAAATTCCCACACCCGAGAGATACGTCCATAGTCCGACTATATGTCCTCACTCTGCCTGCTAGCATGACCCTAGAGGATTCTAAATCTCGTAATCGAGGCGACCTAGCCCATACGACTTATCTCAGAAAATATCACATTACAAGAACAAAATTTTATCCAACGATCAAGGAACAGATAGAATCGAAATTCAAGACGGTTTACGAGGAAGCAATGCGGAAATAAGATCGAAAGATTGGAACCTGCTATCTGCTCTGCTACTGCCTGAGTGGGCTCAATTGTCATGGCGAACGCATGCCCCTGCTGGCCTCCTCTAGCCTCCCGTACTCTATCCTGGCCCGTCTGTCTTGCTGCACAGGCAGCACAGTCCCTCATCTGATGATCTGGAGCTCCACAGAACAGACAAACTCCCAGCCTCAATCTATAAACCTCCCCGGTGTGCCCCATCTTCTTGCAGAAGGCACACTGGATGGCCTGCCTCTGGCCCTGTCCCTGGTGCTGCTGGGCACGCGCCGGTGCCTGCTGGAACTGTAACTGAGGCTGCTGTTGCTGAAACTGCCTCTGCTGGAAGTGTGGGTGCTTCGTTGGCCCGGCACTCAAACTAGCTCCCAGAACATCACTGCTCCTCTTCGGCTTGAGGCCGAAGTCCTCCTCAGCAATCTGAGCCTCCATCAAAATCTGCTCAAAGGTCGCGTCTCGTCGCCCAGATGTGCGAGTGCGCACTGCATGAATGAGACCCCTCCTGAACTTCCGGGCCTTGCACCCCTCATCCTTGTAGGAGCATAAAAAGTGCTTCCAAAAAAGAGTCATCTCATTCATAAGTGGTCTACTTTACACCTGATGCAGCGGATAAACTCTTTATGCCCAGGTCAAGGCCAGTCATATTTTACGCTGGGTCTATACTGGTGATTTTATGCCAAAGACAGAGCAGCCTCTTTTACGCTGGACAAAAGCTATCAAATCTTGCATTTAATGCAGATTTTGACATGAAGATATCAATGATGGCATTTACCACAGAATTCAATGGAATTTGTCTTATACAAAGACCATTGTTGTCGTTTATGGAGATCGAGCTACTTTACGCTCACTGAAGGGTTTCTTTTACACACGGAGCTTTACATGAGTCCTTACGCTCATTAAAAGGCAATGTGTGCGTGGAATTTATTTGAGCCATTTTACGCTCAAGGTTATACAACCGCTTTACGCTGGAAACCTATGACAGAGCTAGTTTACGCTCATCTTTTTACGCCCTATTTGTTCTGGCCAATCCAGAATGTGGTGTGCCTACGTGGTCTTCATGCCACATATTTCGAGGAACGTGTGTACGTGCATCCTATTCTTACTGAAATGATGGGACACGTGTCTGCACATACAGAGGATGACTCTGATCGTGGATGGCAGTTATCGAGCGTAAAGACATACTTTGGTGCTCATTTACGCACGGAAGCCCGAGTCTATAAAAAGACTCATTTTTCTCATATAAAGGACAGAAACAGAGAGACATGAGAGAATACAGAGATCAGAGCTTCGAGATTTTGATCCTCTAGAGCACTCTTCTTCAACTTTTCTTCCAGAACAGCGTGAAGCAAAGCAGGAAAGCATTCGGCCTCGCCATCAGTGCCCAAGTACGTCGATACCTTTCTATTGCATTAGTTCTTCCAAGTTGTTCTACTTCAAGCAGCGATCTTCATCATCATCATATGGTCCAAGAAATAAAGTGATCATTTACGAATCAGACTTCCATAGCAATACTTTCCCAGAATCAAAAAGTTGTACTTCTTGTACTCTTTCTTGTTTTATTTTCAAAAGCCCATTCCTACGAAAGGCATTTTGTTAATCGAAACAAAAATGGCGACTCTGCTGGGGACGACCTTCTCCTCTGACGAGGAGGTGATTGCTCAATATGATAATGTTTCGGTCGATTCGACCAAGAAGACTCTGGTGGTACACTTCGACCAGACTGCCTATGAAGAGATGCTCCGAACTGGGGGTGGTTCTCGCCATTCCAATGTTCAAAAGTCTCGCAAAGCACAAAAAGTTTGGATTCCCAAATCCAAAATGATTTCTGATCTCTCTGCTACTTCTGATGACAAGGGGTTCTTCCCACTCTTGTCGTAGGGGCTCCCGTCCATAACGAGGCAGTCCCTACTTCAAAGTTGCACTCGAAGTGTGACGATTTGTCTCCCGTTTGTAACGGTGAAGATAACCAGGTTTCACACCCACTGCGTAAAAATCAAGTTTTACGCTCAGTGGGTAAGAACCAAATTTTACGCTCAGTTCATAAGAATGAGACTCCCATTCGTAATGGGGCAGAATCTAAAGCTTGTGCTTCTGGGTGTAAAAACCAGTCTCCCGTCGTTGACGTGGTAGGCCCAAATAAATTACGCTCCTCGCGTAAAACAAAGTCTCCCGTTGGTAACGTGGCAGATAATAAGATTTTGCGTTCCATGCGTAAAGATAAATCTCCTGTCTGTGACAGTGTAGATGAAATTCACAATGATACTCACATATCAAATGAGAATGCATCTAAATGTGTACAGCGTAAAAATATTGTTGGTAAAACTTCTGTTCTACACCAACAATCTTCTTATACTGATTGGCGCAAAGTACCAAATTTGCAAATTACGCGCCAAGAAAATAGAGTCTTGCGTGCTAAATGTCAAGATTTACACACACAAATCTAAAAGTGCAGAAATGTACAATTTGGTTCTGCGAATGCAGCCAGTAATCTTCTTTATACACAAGGAACTAAACGATTTTCCACCCCAAATGTAATAAAGAAGAATACTTCATCCACTCCTTCTGACTTACGTGAATTGCTAATGCAAAAGCGTAAGAATAGACAATCCCCGGTGACATTCCCCTAAGGAAGACATCACTGTGAGTACCACCAGGTTGTGATCAACTGTTGTTGTTCAGCTTCAAGACGATCAGTTTTTGATCGGTTAAGTCTTAATGCACCTCCATATCAAGCTGAGGGTCCAGAACATGAGTTGCCGTATGCATCAGTCAACATGACATCTCATACTAACAGAGGACGACATCCAAGACGGAACACGTCCCAAACTCCAAGTCAACAACAGTTCAACAGGATTCTTGATTCCTTTGAGGGAGTATATCAGAACACTCGGTCAAGAAGGCAAAGACTATTACAGACTTCTGACTCAGAAGCTGGGGGTACTCAATCTTTTGAGTCTGACACCGATAGTGTGGATTCATACTTCTATACGAATCCTTCTGTATCTTCAAGGGAGGTTGAATCCTATGCTGTTGGAGATGAACCAGAGATGTCATTTGTTAGTACAGAACAACGTCTCACTGCCGTCGAACAATCGCTGAAGGATATGCTTAACATGATGCAAAACATGCATCAGGTAATTTTGAACCAGCAAACTGCTCAACCGACGATAGTAACACCGGCACCAGTAGCAGCGCAGACTCAAGATAGTCAAGGGGCTGAAATACCTTTGAATATTCAAGAACCTGCTGTTAATCAGAATTCTGCATCTCCAGATCCCATCATTCCAGAAGATGTACCACCTCCAGTGGGGGTCATGGTACATCCAACGACTACTCAGTCAAATGTGCTCCCTCAAACCAGTGAAGCCATTCAAGCAGTGCGTGAACTTAAAGCACAGTTTAAAGTCTTGAGGCACAAGGATCAGCTCCAGAGGTTAGGGATTAAACAACCTTATCCCCCTCATTGGAATGATGTACCCTTTCCACCGAAGTTCAAGCCACAATCCATAGTTTTGTTCGATGGAAAAGTATCCCCCAGTCAATATATCAATTATTTTGATATTATGACTGTGCACTTGCAGAAAAATGATGCTCTTCTCACTCGAGTGTTCATCGGGTGCCTGACGGGTTCAGCTTATGACTGGTATCATAGCTTACCCGATAACTCTATTTCGTCTTTTGACGAATTTAAAGCAATGTTCCTCTCCCGTTTCTATGAAGGAGGTATAGACATGAACATGTCTTCCTTAATAGAAATAAAACAAAAGGAGAAAGAAGATACTCGGACGTTCATCGAACGTTTCCGACAGGCCACTCTAAAGATGCCTCCCGGAATGCCAGATTCAGCATTGATCGACACATGCAAGATGAATCTGCGACCATCCATCGCTGTCTTCACAGGTTCCCAATTCACAGATTGGGCTTCGTTCATCATAGCAGCAGTTTCTGCTGAGACCAATGGTAGGTTGGCTCGAGAGCACGGGATGATCTTCGCTTCAGAAGACAAAGGGAAGAAAAATAGTCCTGGCAATAACCCTGGCAATCATAATGTGAAGGGAAAGGATACCCTTATGGTTAATCTTTCCAAAAACAAAACGACGCCGAGTAATCGGGAATTTTCCAGGCCAAAGGAAGAATACTCCTTCGACGAAAGTGATATCCCAGGAATATTTCAATGTCTGGTAAAAAGTGGTAAACTTCATATTCCAGAGCCAAAGAGGCCCAATGAGATGAATCTGACCGACAATCCCAAGTATTGTATCTATCACAGATATATTAATCATCCTACCAGTGCTTGCTATGTCTTGAAAAACAAGATCCAAGAGCTGATAAATGGTGGTGCCATCGCTTTAACTAATGATGACCATACGGTGACAACCAACATGGTTTCTCTTCAATTTGGGGATTTTTCTCCACAGCAAATCCCAGACGAAATTATCCCAATTCCGAAGGCGACGATAAAGATTTTGAATATCCCGCCTGCCAGGGAAGAAAATACAGGATTGCTGCCGCTCACATTGAAGAGTGGTGAAATCATGTGGGTACATCCCGACTTAGTGCCTGAGTTGGAAAATGAAGGTAAAACTTCAAAGTCCAAGAAAAGCAAGAAAGTCAAATCCTGTAATATGGTACTTTCTTCTCCTAAGTCTGAGGAAGAAATTTTTGCTGGTACGAATGATTCAGAATCACCATTGATTGTCAATATTAGCAACTCTATGCAGAAGTCGGATAATGGTCAACCGTTGACCGATCCAAAGCATAGCAATCAGACTGCAAATGATGTAAATATTGTTCATCTCTTTGATATCAATGAAGATTCCCTTTTCGAGTATATGGCTGTCAAGTTTATGGAAAGAATGACTTTATTTTCTGATAATCAAAGTCATCGATATAAAGACAACATAGATTCTTCATACGAGGAATCTAGACAGATATTCTCAGTCAATATGGTTCAAACCGATGATGAATTGGAGCCATTTGAGAACGATCCTTGGGCTCAACAGATGGATACTCAATGGGAACTTTGTTTTGAACAGTGACAGCCACCTACAGAAGATGAGGTTATCCAGATTGATGTTGGAAATGGAATTACGCCCAAACCAATATTCATCAGTAAGAATCTTTCTGAAGATGAAAAGGAAGAGTTGACAAAACTTATCAAAGATTACATTGACATCTTTGCGTGGAGTTATGAGGATATGCCAGGGTTAGATCCTAAAGTTGCCACTCATAAACTCAACATCTTGCCTAATGTCAAGCCTGTAAAACAACAACAACGACGCTTTAGACCAGATATGATGGATGCAATTGAAGCAGAAGTCAAAAAGCTGATCACTTGTGGCTTCATTCGTGAAGAACAACACCCTGATTGGATGGCCAATATTGTTCCTGTTATGAAGAAGAACGGAAAAGTCCGAATCTGTATAGACTACCGAGATCTTAATACAGCTTGCCCAAAGGATGAATTTCCACTTCCCATCATTGATGTCATGATAGACAATACATGCGGCTTTGAACGTATGTCTTTCATGGACGGATTCTCAGGATACAATCAAATCAAGATGCATCCAGAAGATGAGAAGCATACAGCTTTTCGAACACCCCTTGGGGTTTTCTGCTATACCGTTATGCCATTTGGTCTTAAGAACGCCGGTGCCACATATCAACGGGCTATGAGCAATATCTTTCAAGAACATCTACGAAAAATAGTTGAATGCTACGTAGATGACATTGCTGTTAAAAGTCGGTCAAAGAACGATCACATTCAAGACTTGAAGACTGTATTTGAACTGATGCGTCAGCATCAATTGAAAATGAATCCTACTAAGTCTTTTTTGGGGGTTTCCAGTGACAAGTTTTTAGGATTTGTCATTACCTCTCAGGGTATTCATGTTGATCCTGATAAGGTTAAAGCAATTCTTGAAATGTGTCCTCCTCGAAATCTGAGAGAACTCCGTGGCTTCCAGGGCCGTATCGCTTATATTAGAAGGTTTATATCTAATCTCTCTAATCTCTCTGGAAGATGTCAACCTTTCTCCCGTCTATTAAAGAAAGGAGTATCTTTTGTCTGGGATGAAGCATGTCAAAAGGCCTTTAATGACATTAAATAATATCTTACAAACCCACCTGTTCTGGTACCGCCGGTGATAGGAAGACCGTTTTTGCTATATGTTCGAGCCTTGGATCATTCACTTGGTGCTCTTCTGGCGCAAAAAAATGATATAGGTCATGAACAAGCAATATATTATCTGAGCAGAATGATGGTAGGAGCTGAACACAGATATACTCTTGTGGAGAAAGAATGTCTAGCTTTAGTTTTTGCCATTCAAAAGACAAGGCATTATGTCACTGGACAGACCATTCATGTCATCTCCAGAATAAATCCCATACGGGTATTGATGAGAAAATCGAGCATTCTTAATTCCAGGTTAGCTACCTGGACGATGTTGCTCACTCCTTATGACATGGTCTATGTGCCTCAAAAATCAGTAAAGGGCCAAGCGTTAGCTGATTTCTTAGCTGCTCATCCTGTACCTGAAACTTCAAAGTTATATGAAGACATCCCAGACGAAGTTGTGGATTGCAACATGACTTTGAAGAATGACGTATGGCAATTATATTTTGATGGAGCATCACGAGTCGGACCTAAAAGCAATATTGTCTCTGGGGTAGGAATCGTATTGGTTTCCCCTGACAAAATGGTCATATACCGTGCCTATTCTCTTAATGAGCCATGCTCTAACAATGTAGCGGAATACAATGCCCTGTTGATTGGTCTCCAAGTAGCAAAACAATTGGATATTGAATTCCTAGAAGCTTATGGGGATTCTCAATTGATCGTCAATCAAGTTAGAGGGATCTATGAAGTCAGAAATCTTGATCTCATCCCCTATCATCAAGTGGTAGTCGAGTTGGTCCTTTCATTCAAAGGATTCTTCATTGAATTTGTGCCACGTTCTCAGAATGTGGAAGCTGATGCTCTTGCCAGCTTAGCTGCAGACTTGGCTGTCCCAATCCGAAGGCAAAATACGATTACTTTGCTAGACCGAGACTTGTTCTGTGTGAAGAGCAATCTACATATCAAACAAAGTTATGTTACAGAGGCAAGTTCCCAGCAGAAAGATTGGAGAACTCCATTCATTGATTATGCAGTCCATAGGATTCTGCCTGAAGATCCTAAAGAAGCTGCATCAATTAAGAGACGGTCGTTTCGATTCTATTACGATTCATCTTTACATATGCTATATCGTCGTTCATATGACGGACTCCTACTGCGTTGCCTCTCAGAAAGTGAAGCTAAACAAACACTACGTGAGGCTCATGATGGTGTCTGTGGTGCTCATCAACCGGGTCCAAAGTTACAAGATCGCATTCGAAGAATGGGGTATTATTGGCCCTCTATGATAGCAGATGCTATAGACTATGCCAGAAAATGCAAAGCATGCCAGATTCACGTAGACTTTATTCATCAACCTTCTAAATTTCTACATCCTACAGCAGCCTCCTAGCCTTTTGAAGCTTGGGGTGTGGATATCATTGGTCCGATAAACCCTCCTTCTGTCAAAGGACATCGATTTATACTAGCTATAACCGATTACTTTTCAAAGTGGGCAGAAGCAGTTCCCCTTGTTGAAGTAAAAACATCTAATGTGGTCAGCTTCATTAAACATCATGTCATTTATCGTTTCGGGATTCCTCGACGAATAATCCATGACAATGGACCACAATTTGCCAGTCAGGCATTTTATCGGTTCTGTGACAAGAACCAAATTCAAAATCTGGCTTCCACAGCTTACAACCCGGCTGCTAACGGTTTGGCAGAAGCCTTCAACAAAACGATTATCAAACTTCTCAAAAAGTTTGTCTCTTCTAATAAAAGAGATTGGAATAAAAAGCTTGGAGAATGTTTATGGGCATACCGAACAACAGTCCGAACTCCTACTGGTTTTACACCATTTTTACTGGTTTATGGATGTGAAGCTGTCCTTCCATTGGAAATCCAGATCCCTTCTCTTCGAATCGCTATTGCTAATGAGCTAACTACAGAGAATAATGATCGTTTACGCCTCCAAGAACTTGAGGGATTGGATGAGAGGCGTCTTCAAGCACAACAGCATATTGAGCTATATCAAGCCCGTATATCTCGAACTTTCAATCGCAAAGTCAAGGAGAGGGTATTCAAAATTGGCGAACATGTGTTGGCTGTCCGAAGGCCAATGGTGATGACTCACAAGAGCAAAGGAAAGTTCCAAGCAAAATGGGAAGGCCCATACGTGATTGAGTCCGTGTTCTCTAATGGTGCTTATCGGTTGTCAAAACCCAACGGAGATCTACTCATGCTTCCGATCAATGGCAAATTTCTCAAGAAATACTACGTATAAAAAGAGAAGACAGAACAAGATAAAAATAAGACTTCTTTTATTATTTTGGTTCAAAATAAAAGATTAAGGACGTGGGCCACTCCCTTCCTTATTGAATACATAGTCAGCCAATGCAGAGAAGGCATCGTTTCCTGAACCCGTGAAAAATCGACAGACGGCCATCCTCAGTGCTTCTTCTTCAGGGGTCTTCCCTGGCTCTACTAGGAAAGCAAGCATGTCTTGGGGAGGCTCGGGCGTAGAAGAACTGTTGCCTACTTCGGTCGGACCCGTCACTATTGGCTTAGCAGGGAGCGTCTCGACGACGTCCTCAGCCTTTATGGCAACTTCATTCTCTTGCTGCGTATCCTCAGAAGACATTCTCAATTGAGGAGCGAAAATGAGAATAAAAAGATTACAGAGGGTTCTCGCCTATTTATAGAAAGGGAATTACCAATGAACCGATCCTTGAAATTGAAAACGACTTTTCATTCCCGAAAAGACCCGTTCGTCCATATTTCTAGGTTCATCCATTTAATGATGGAACTGAATCATTCTTCCTGTTTCCCGAGAAATACGTCGATTCGTCCATCATGTGTGCTCATGCCATCTGTCTTCTTATCCCCCAGCTACCAAGGTTTGGTTAAGCAGACTTCTTATCTCATGAAAGAGGGATTTCAAATCTTCTATCAATTTATAAAAAAAAGGAGAGTGGGATTCATTATTTATCATGTTTTCATAACCTCTGAATAAATACTGAATTTACCCACTTTTCTTATCTATCATTTTCCATCTGACCTCTGCATAGAAATTAATCTAATTTTCCTTTGAGTTCTCATACACTGTCATGTCCATATTACCTCTGATAGTATCATGTACTCAAGATCAGAAAATAAGATTTCATTATCTATCATGTCCACATTACATCCAGATAGATACAAATCATTGAGCATAGAAGAATTATCATTTCTACTCTCATATCATCATGAAAGTCTATTACATTTTCTTAGACTTTCTTACAAATCATTATGGAAATCTATTACAATCTTCAGATTTTTATTCTACACCACAACAATAACCTAATAGAGATCTATTTCCTCTTCGATCTTCTTTGGCAGGTTCGTTGTTGGTGGCAGTTCCTGACTGTCTGAGTCCCAGTCACGACCAGATCAGCAGGAACCGAACTCTGGTCTTCTCTCCCAGAAAAGAGGAGAACCCCAGAGCATGGCAGCCCGAAGGCGTGGTGCTGCCAATACAACTGGTGGATTGAGGGTAACCTCTCAAGGAAGATAGGAATGTATTCCATATTGGGATACAATTCCTAGTTCTGCCTTGAAAGGAACTCTACTACCCGATTTCTTGGGGTAGAGTTGACTCCACCGTCCAACTCTCCGTGTATAAAGGCTCTTCCTACCAACGGAGGAAGACCCTTCTATCTCACAAAGAGTTCTGAGTTGTTTGATTTGCGCGTCAAAAGCGCATGAGCTCCCTGATGTTGGTGTCAGAAGAACGCTCCCTACGGCATCCAAGTCACCAATGCCAGTTCTGAAAAAGCTCTTTGGCCAAGCTTCTGCAGAAAACAAAGAAGAAGAAGCGTCACCAAATGCGTAATTAAACGCTAATTGAAGACAGATAGCAAAGGCTTTTACGCCAGTGCTCTACAAGGCTTTTTACGCCAGTATTTCATGAGGTTTTTTACGCCAGTACTCTATAAAGCTTTTTACGCCAACACTCTACAAAGCTTTTCGACGTCAGTGCTTCACAAAGGATTTTATGCCGTTTGCTTCAGCAAGACCCTACGCTCGTAAAATAGATATTCTTCAAATACAAAAATTTGAAGACAGATAATTGCTTACGGTCGAACTTACCACTCAAGTCGAAGGGTTCGGCTCTAATAGCGGTTGAATCTGCGTCTAAAGATTGGGCATACAAAGGAACGCCATCGGAAAGCTCCGCTATCATCATTTCATGAAGGACAATACCACAGAAAGCTATCTTCAGAAAAAAATGAGTACGAGAGTATATGAAGCATCCTCGACTATTTATAGAGATTGAAGACTCTTTTGGGGTAAGTCTATTTTTTTTGGAGGAGTTCCTATTTTAAAGCTCCTGTAACCACAAGACAGTGCCACGTGTAGGTTTATTTCTCGGGAATTAACAAATCACAGAAGCAGTCAACAAAAGCACATAGATGAGATAAAAACTTCAAAGATTTTATTTATGGGAGCGGATCCCTACAGATAAAAGTCGCAATACATAGAATATTATCATTCTTTTTCGTTGGGTTGGCGAAGGGATGCACCCAACTCACGCATATTGCGAATCCCAGAGCGACGCATCAGACGAAGGAACGCTTCTGCGTCACCCGGTCCCTCGTATGCACTCGAAGGACCACCATCGATACGACTAAAGACTGCTGGGGTCAGCCCAAAGCTTTTTAGAAGATTTTGCGCTCGCTCATTCTCTATCTCGTGGTTACGCCTAGTGATTGAAGCCCCCTCTACAGTTGGTTCTTTCTTTGGCGCCATATCAACTATGAGGATGAATGTGGAAAGTAAGGAATTTGTCCTTATTTATACAAATTAAAATAACTCTTCATATTCCTCATGGGAAACCGTTCACTCGGGAAGACGAAGATACATTTGAAAGTTACGAAGAGGAAAATTTATTGTGAAGGTTAAGTATTGACCGACACTATTCTTCTTATTGAACTTTACGCTAAATGTTGGATATCCCTGCTCTTACGCGGTCGACTGTTGCGTATCCCAGATATTACGCTCATCAAATCTCAACTTTTACACTTCTGTTCAAAGTATTTCAAATTTTGAAGACATTTGAAAACTTTGAAGGGGGTCTTGTAGGAGCGTAAAAAGTGCTTCCAAAAAAGAGTCATCTCATTCATAAGTGGTCTACTTTACACCTGATGCAGCGGATAAACTCTTTACGCCCAGGTCAAGGCCAGTCACATTTTACGCTGGGTCTATACTGGTGATTTTACGCCAAAGACAGAGCAGCCTCTTTTACGCTGGACAAAAGCTATCAAATCTTGCATTTAATGTAGATTTTGACATGAAGATATCAATGATGGCATTTACCACAGAATTCAATGGAATTTGTCTTATACAATGACCATTGTTGTCGTTTATGGAGATCGAGCTACTTTACGCTCACTGAAGGGTTTCTTTTACGCACGGAGCTTTACATGAGTCCTTACGCTCATTAAAAAGCAATGTGTGCGTGGAGTTTATTTGAGCCATTTTACGCTCAAGGTTATATAACCGCTTTACGCTGGAAACCTATGACAGAGCTAGTTTACGCTCATCTTTTTACGCCCTATTTGTTCTGGCCAATCCAGAATGTGGTGTGCCTACGTGGTCTTCATGCCACATATTTCGAGGAACGTATGTACGTGTATCCTATTCTTACTGAAATGATGGGACACGTGTCTGCACATACAGAGGATGACTCTGATCGTGGATGGCAGTTATCGTGCGTAAAGACATACTTTGGTGCTCCTTTACGCACGGAAGACCGAGTCTATAAAAAGACTCATTTTTCTCATACAAAGGACAGAAACAGAGAGACAGGAGAGAATACAGAGATCAGAGCTTCGAGATTTTGATCCTCTAGAGCACTCTTCTTCAACTTTTCTTCCAGAACAGAGTGAAGCAAAGCAGGAAAGCATTCGGCCTCGCCATCAGTGCCCAAGTACGTCGATACCTTTCTGTTGCATTAGTTCTTCCAAGTTGTTCTACTTCAAGCAGCGATCTTCATCATCATCATATGGTCCAAGGAACAAAGTGATCATTTACGAATCAGACTTCCATAGCAATACTTTCCCAGAATCAAAAAGTTATACTTCTTCTACTCTTTCTCGTTTTATTTTCAAAAGCCCATTTCTTCGAAAGGCATTTTGTTAATCGAAACAATCCTGAACCAAACTGGGTGCAAACCTGCTCAAACGGAAGAACTCCGCTGTGTACTCGTCCACCGACGAGTTCTCCTGCACCAAACTGGCAAACTGCCCCTCCAGAACTGTCAAGGCTACATCTGGGTAGAACTTCTCCTTAAAGATCTTCCTGAAGTCCTTCCAAGACAAACCTCTCACTGACGCACGCGGATCCGTACGATACCAAGTCAGCGCTATATCGAAGAACTGGCTCGCTGCAGACGTCACCCACAGACCTTTCGGGACCTCTGCCAACTCCAGACTCCGCTGGACATCCTCTAGCCAGTCATCCGCGTATAGGATACCCTCGGTACCCTTGAACTCCCGCGGGTTCATCTTCCTAAAGTTGAGGTGTGTACCGAGCCTCCCCTGACCCTGCTGCTGTGCTGGTGCTCCCTGAACTGTAGCCGGTGCACCTCTCTCTACTGCTGCCATAGCTAACTGATGTGAGTTCTCCATCGTCTGTCGCAGCACCTCTGCCTGACGGTGCTGTGCCTCTGCCTGTGCTCTCTGTGTCTGCAACATCTGCTGTAGAAGGGCCATTATTCCCTGAGCATCTGTCGGTAGCTGAGGCGGCGGTAGAAGAAGGTCAGGGATGACCATGGATGGTCTCGCTGCTGGAGGTGGAAGACCTCCTGAAACTGTCGCTGCTGCTCCCGCCCGAAGGACAGGGTCTGATGTGGCAGCTCCCTGAACTGCAGCTCCCCCAGCTGGAGGTGGAAGACCTCCGGGAACTGCCATTGCTACTCCTGTCTGAAGGGCAGGGACTGAGGCTACTGCTCTCTCGACTGCTGCTCCCGTAGCCGGAGGTGGAAGACCTCCTGGATCTGACCTCTCTGGAACTGTACTGGGTCCTGCCGCCTGAGAACGAGTCACCGTCATCCTGAAGATGAATTGAACCCAAGAGATCAATATGGCACAAGATAAGATATTATCAAAGGAGGACAATTGAATTCAAATGCAAGAAGAGTTGTCATGGTAATCAAAAGATCAGAAATTTCCTAAAATGTGATTGAGTAACTCCTATCATACCCTAGATCCTACATCCTAGTCGCAGGCTCGTAATTAGCACTCTAAGTCGAGCACCATTACGAGATCGCACTAATTGCGACTCTGACCTGCATGGGCCACCACAAAAATGTGTTACGACCCGCACCCTGAAGAGGGGCACGAGTACATGGTTACGTCTAGCCTACGCCGCAGTATCGGCGGTAGAACGCTGTATATGGGGTCTGTAAATACTACGACTAAAATAGATAAATGTACCTGTACAGTATATACACTCCGAATGGAGGTGACATAGCAATACAGTCTCAATCACATATATCAAACTAAAGTAGATAGCACGGAAAAGGAAAATACGATAGATAAACCAGGAAATGAGTCCAAGATCCACAAGTCAGAGCTATACACAAAATATCCAGAGTCTCAGAAAATATATAATAGGTGCTACAAATCTGAAAGTGCTAGCTGGCTCGCAGGCCAGACAAATCTAGCTACACTACACTACTCAGGGTGAGCAAAATCTAGTGGCTCTACCAACAAGCCACGGTCTAAGTCTACTCCGTCAGACTCTACCCCATAGTAGGTCGGGCAGTCAGCCTCTAAATCATCTGTAAAATTTGTCAACGGTATCCTGTCAGGAAAATGAGCAAGTACAAACACCAACAGCAGTTCCATATGAATTGATAAATTCTATAAGAGACAGTGTAATGAAATACAAGACAAAATCAACTGGAAATATATATCATGATGTGAGTACTGAAAAGGACGACGATATGAATGTAAATAGGGCGACTTGGGAACTGTTCGGAAAGCCGAGTTACAACCCCTAACCAAACAAGGACTGGGGCTGTAACCCTTCTCCCGAACAGAACTTAGTCACCACAGATAATAAATGTAAAAGGTGCCTTGAATTATTAGTGCGTCATGTGATCGGTTTAGGAAACATATTCAAGCTTTCCATCTGATCGGCTACAACCAAATAACAAGTGTGAAGCAACAAGTGTGAAGATAAGGCCGATCACCATGGAAAGTTGTGAAGAAGTAGCTATGGACAAGTGTCGAGTACAAGTGTGAAACAACAAGTGGGTATTTTGATCACACAACCACTAATAACTCCCCATCCCCGAATAGTATAAAAGATCCGGTCATAACACGTCATGACACGAGATTTAAGAACAGGTGATCAGCCCACTCCCAAGTCCATGTCTATACAAGTACAAGTAACAAATCGAGTCATGTACTAATATACTACGTAATCCGGGAACAACATCTCATGACAGGATCCGATATATACTAGTCCGTGAAATATCGTGTCTGGAAATCAAGTAAGACACTACGACTGAATCGGATATAGCAGATATCAAGACAATGAAAACCATCAGTGAATGTACTCGCCTGTGGTCCTGAGCTGATTTGATGAACAGACGCTCAGAGCGATCACAGACCTAAGATAAGATACTATGAGTCAAACAGGACTAAATACCGAAAAAAGAAGCTAATATAATCCATGAATGCAAGTCTAAGTCAAAACTAGGTCAATCTAGGGCAAACGGAGTCATACTGGCTCATACTGGGTCACACTAGGTCACTGGGAGTCAATCCAAGTCAAACTAGGTCGAACGGGGTCAAGGGTTGACTTACAGTTGACTTTTGGTCAAAAAATCAACTCTGGTCAACTCTGGTCAACACTGAGTCAACCCTGGGTCAACCCTAGGTCAAACTAGTCTAATATTGACTAACAGTTGATTTTCAGTCAACTGGTCAACACTGGTTTGGTTTCGGTCAAATCGGGTCGCTTAAAGACTAAGTTTGACTCTCGGTTGACTTTTGTTGACTTTTGGTCAAAAAGGTCAACCGACGTCAAAACTAGTCTATGAGCACCTTATTTGATCATTACCAACCAAGGGAATCGGATTCCAACTCTATCTTAGACTTCTAACACCAATATCCTATTTCTAGGCAAAACTAGCATTTACCCTTCTAAGGTAAATCCTGATACCTTGCCCAAACCCAAGGAAACTCCTCAAATACCTATGATACTAGCCTAGGCTCCTTAGGGTAGCTAGATATCAACCTATCTAAGGTTTACCTACCAAGAAATTTGGGTATCCTAAGTATCTAGACCATGTTAGGATACGGGGTATAGATTTACCCTATTACCCTATTCTATATCATGAATTTTACCCTTTTCTTCCACACTCATCTACACCACTCATTCTCATGATACACCACACTCTAATAGTCTCTCCTATAGGTTTCCTACTAGTTTAGATATAGGCTATACTATAGGATACTAGTTTCACTCATAAACCTCACACACACACTCACAAGCTCTCACAAATACACACATACACAAACACACACATAGGTAAACACATGGACAGATTTTGTAGGATACATGGACTGTTTTGTAGGGGTTTGTGGACTAATTTTTGGGGGACTAATAGGACTAATTTTTAGGGGAAAAAGGACAGCTATTTAGTGGTGTATAGGTGGACAAATGATGGGGTTTAAGGGGATGTGCAAGTGGGGAAAAGTGGACTGTTATAGGGCTCAATTATGTGGACTGTTTTGTGGCAATATTGGACAGCCATGGGCTGTTTTTGTGGACTGTTAGGACAGCAATAAGGGGCAGGTTTGGGACAGCCATTGAGGGGTATTTGGTGGTGGTTTGATGTACAATTGGGGCTAGTATTGGGGACTAAAGGGATAGCCACATAAGCTATACATATGGGCTGTTGTTTGGGGTTTTATAGGACTGTTTTGGGACAGTTACATGGCTGTCCATGCTGCTGAAATCAGCTCCCATATAGGTGGTTTTCACCTCCTATCAACACTCACAACTACTCTCCACATCCCCCTCTATCTCACCTTCAAACCCCTTTCAAATTCTCACAACCAAATACTCAAACACATCTCACACACCTCTCTACTAACACAACATACACACACATCCCAACCATGCCATTCCTTGGCCGACCATGTCAAGCTCTCCCCCACACAACACAAGCCACACACACAACACATAATATATAATCCTCCATATATATATATATATATATATATATATATATATATATATATATATATATATATATATATATATATATATATATATATATATATATATATTATAGGAATATGATACATTAAAAAAACCATTCCTACATTCATAAAAATTCTGAAATAATAATGAATACACCCAAAAATCAATGCACAACAAAAACCATGTGTCCAAATGGAGGGTTTTCCTATTAGGACACAAACCTACATGTTGGACACCCCTAAAAATATCCAAAAGGACACAAAATGGTCTCTAATGGAGACACAACCATGGGACACATTCCTATGGGTTCCTAACCATTCTACATGAGAGGGAAAACTAATTTAGAGAAGAGAATACCTATTTTTGGAGATGAAACAATGGTGAGCTCTCAAAAATGGAAGGAACCTTTGGAGAAGAAGAAGTGGATGAGAACAAATGAAAATGATTTTCTCTCTCCTACCCACCTCCTACATAATGTGGCCAGCCACTACATGTCAAAATCCCCATTTTCACTAATTACAAGTTTGCCCTCCTATTGTTTTATTAGCTCCTTACAAGGTTGCTTAGGGTTTGGGGGTTAAAAATGTAAATCTAAAGTTCTAATTAGGTCTAACCTAATCTATGGGGTCATGATTAATCCCTCTAACTTTTGATGACAATATTGTGGGCCATGGCTAGCTAGTGTGTAGGCCCGCTAAGGTCAAAACTACCCCGGGTCCCCAAAACAAGTCAAAACAAGTCGGAATGAGTTGAAATTCGAACCTGATTCAAATAACCCCAAAATAATACAAATAATAAATAAATAATTCCAAAATAATTTTTAAAGTGGAAAATGACCAAAATACCCCTGTTCATGAAAACTGGGGGTGACATCAAGGAACTCCAATCGGGGGGAGGAGTAGAGTTGAGCCAGAGTTTGACTGCATGCAGCATGTTCATGCTGCAGGAGGAGAGGAGTGCATGTTCTGGCAAACCCGGAGGTAGTCTGAAGTAGGCCTGTCGGAAGCGTTCGATGAACACTCGAACAGTTTCCTTCTCCTTCTGGCGTATCTCTATGAGGGACGCCATCGTCATGTCCTTTTCGCCGTCGTAGAAACGGTCGAGGAAAAGGCGCGTCAAGTCATCGAAGGAAGATATGGAATTGTCAGGAAGGCTGCAGTACCAGTCGTACGCCACTCCTTTCAGTGCCCCGACGAAAATGCTGGTGAGTAGCGCATCCTCCTTCAGAAGATGTCCCGTTTGGGACTGTAAGTACGTCAGATAGCGACGAGGAGAGTCCTTTCCGTCGTATGGCGTCAATGTTTGTGGCTTATATTTGGGAGGATAAACGACCTTATTCCATTCGAGGGGATAAGGTTAGGGGATGCCCATCTTTTGGCGCTCCTCTTGTCTATTCTTGGACTCAAAGCGTTCGCGCAGGTCCCTGATCATCTCGACCACGTCTTCCGTGGAGCTAGGAGTCGGGGAAGGTGGTACCACCTGGAGTTGAGCATTTGAGGGCTCCGACGTCCGAGGTGATTCGCAGCGATCCGTATCCAAGGATACCCGTTGAAGGGGTACACTTGACTCTCCATTGGCCCCTGGATCAGGACCGGTAGAAGGTGTTCTGGCCAAAGCTGACCGTATCTCAAACACTGCTTGAGTCAGTGTTTGCATAGAGCCAGAGAGGGTCTTGAGTCCTCCCTCTAATGTATCCATGCGCTGGACGAGGTCTGGTGGCGGCGCATCAGACTCGGTATCACCCCCAGTCATGTATACTGTCATGACACGGCTGGAAGTGGATGGATCGGTTGAGGCTTTACTCTCGGCTTCACTCTCCTGTAGGGGATTTGCCTCTCCTGGAGCTTCATCTTGGCCACCTCCAACTATGTTCTGGAGAACATTCTCGTCAGGAGCATGTACAAGGGCTTGATTATTCTCAGTTCTGTCTTGAAGGACTTCTTCGTCTTCGAGACTCAGATCCGCAGGGGCTAGACTACCCCCAGCTATGTTTTGGAGGACACCCTCGTCTTCGGGAGAAGTATCTGTAAGGGCCTGATCACCTCCAGTCCTGTCTTGAAGGGCTTCTTTGTCTTCGAGATGAAGATCCACAGGGGCTAGGCGACCCCTAGCTACGCCTCGAGGATGAAGATCCATTCCAGCCGTGCTTTGGAAGGCACCTTCGTCTTCGGAAGGAGGCTCAACAAGGGTCTGACTACCCCTAGCTTTCTCCAAGATCTTCTTCCTCCCCCGAGTGCCTTCGAACACTCCGAAGGATGAGATAGTTGTCTTGGTTTTCCTCGGTGGGCTCTTGGACGAGGACGAGGAATTGCCAGTTGCCTTTCGGACTGACGAGGAGTTAGAGATCACGTTGCATGAAGCAACCCTTGGATCTTCTTTTGTTGACACCTTCTTCCCGAGGCGATGTCGGAGGGGTGTCGATGATTGCAACCGCTGGAACACCGACTGTCTTGGAGGGACTGCTGCCTTGCAACAGCAGTTGATGGTGACTACAACACGAGTGTGCCCTGTGAGGGGCGCATCGTGCTTGTTGTAGGACCGTTGATCACCTCTAGAGGGGGGTGAATAGAGTGTGTGCATGTGCAGCGGAAAATAATCACCAATTAAAAATATTAAGCAATTATATATTATGGCATATAAAAGACGATAAATAAAATACGGTAAAGTAAGAGTCAAGAATTCAAACTCAGTGAACACCACGATGTATACTGGTTTTCCTCTTATAGGACTAGTCCAGTCGCGAGTACTCTTGCTCGCTGTTAATCCACTATGATACAAGCTTTAACTGAGCGCTTGCAACTCTTACAACACCGTGCTTGGTGACAAGTGCACGACCGACTTCACAATACCGTGCTTGGTGACGAGCGCACGACCGACTCCAGAAGGCAATTGGAAAACTGGAACGTTTTCTGAATACAACCTCCGATACAACTCTTCAATACCAAACTCTAGATTAAACAGAAACTGTACTGGCTTGGCTAAGAGTCGTAAAGGCTTAGATATGAAAGTAAAAACTCAGAACACTTTAGATAGAGAAGAGAATAGATGAAATTGGATTGTTGAGATGAATGGTAATCTCAACTCTATTTATAGTGTTTTTGGGAGACCGAACTCGGGCAGAGTTCGGATGCTAGGATTTCGCATACGAACGTTGGATGCAGAATTGGTGGGAACTAAAATTCAAATAACCCAGACCGAACTCGGGCCAAACTCGGACCGAACTCGGTCAGAGTTCTGTCAGAGTTTTGCTGGTTCAGAACAGTAAGGAATAAACCAAGTAGGTTTTGGGCCTTTTGGAATTGTGGATTTTTGGGATACGTAGGTAGGCTTATTTTTGTTTGTGGACTGTGAATAACCTAAGCCAGTACCGATCCGATCAATCTCACATTTTTCCTAGACTCAATAAAAGGAAAAATACATAATAAATATGAAAACCAATAGCCCTTTTGATGACGTCTTTTTCTTGACATAGAAGATGCATTTACCCCTGACCGGGCAGCGGAACCCCCGATACGAGGTCCCGGATAGGTCGTTGGACGGTTCAGAGAAATCTTTTTGTATTATGCCGTCTTTGTCCCATCAATAATTCTTTGTTGCATATGTCCTAGTTTGATCATGCTTACTGCTTGTCTGCAAATATATGTTAGACGAAACAAAATAATATGATGCAGTATGATACAAGCATAGTAATAAGATATAGAACATTTAGGACTGCTAAGTTTAGGTAGCAACATGATAGTGATTACATGAATATTAGTGAAGTCATTATGTTAAACTTAATTGATTAGCCATATTCAAAAACATGATATAATCATTGGGCTAACAATCTCCCCCTTTTTGATTATGGCAAATCCTTTAAGTTTAATACATATACAATAGATGCATGTATCACTAATAAACACATAATATTAGAATATTGAGATATATACAATAGATGCATGTATCACTAATAAACACATACTATTAGAATATTGAGACATATACAATAGATGCATGTATCTCTAATAAACACATACTATTAGAAGATTGAGATATAACTTAAACTTATTTCTCCCCCTTTGACATGATCAAAAATAAGCTACCCCGTAATAAGAGCTAAAATAAACTCAAGCATAAGTACATCAGGAAGGCAAAAAATAATTATGATCAAGGATTAGGAGAATAGTGAAACGACAAGTTTAGAAAATTGCATAACTAAAGTAGAAAAATTGAAAAAAATACAATATAGTTGGTTGAACGTAAACATTGAAATCAATCAATACATAGTTTACCAACTAGAAATCCAAAAATGAAATATGTTTTGAATGTCATTTGACCAAAAAAATATATATCAATATAGTAGGAATCAATCATTGGTCATAAATAAATCATGAGGAATAGAAATTCGCAGATCTAGTATATAAAAAAAATTAAAAATATAATGAGACTTTCAACAATGATCACAAACAAATATGATTCATAATTTTCCCATACAAATTAGTGAATCAATTACATAAAGAGTATAATCATTGGGAAAAAAAATCAAAAGACGTATACTAGAATCTATGCAAAATCTATACCAAAGTTCATGCATTTGAATTCAATTACCATAGCATGATAAATAAATATCCACTAGATAAAAATGAAGGTAATGAAGACAAAATACTTGAGAAGGAGAAATTCAGTCGACTTGAAAGCTCCCCCGCAAAGTATGATCAGTCTAAATATAGATAATCATGAACTTTGAGATAAAATCTAAATAAGAAATGTCGAAAGTAATTTTAAACTCAATCAAATAAGGATAATTAAATATATTTGGCAAGATAACTTTTAAAAACTCGAATGAGAGAATTAAAATAAATAATAATAATCATATATTCTCTCATCTAATATAAATCCAAATATCATGAAGAACTCAACAAGAAATGTTAGGTAAAAAAATATGCCCAAGATGAACTAGCTATACCACATATTAAGGGCATAAAATAATTGAAACAATTAATTTGTACCCCCTTAAAATATGCGTATATAGTTCAAAAATAATTTATATGTATGCATAGATAAAATAAATAATCACAAGATCCAAGGGATATCCAAGATATGCATCTTTTCTTTCCTTTGATCAAATGCATATAAAATTACAAACTCAAAACAAATATCATCTTTAGGCAAATAAAAGAAATATCCAATGAATAAAAAGATGAACAAACAAAATATATCTCCAATATATATATATATATATATATATATATATATATATATATATATATATATATATATATATATATATATATATAAGAAATATTTTAAGACATTAAAAGATTTTGATAACTTCCTTTAATAATAATATTTGAGTATCGGACAGATTCAATAAATAAAAAAGACTTTTCAAAAATTAGTCCTTAGACTGAAAGATTGCGATTCGAATCACGAAAATAATTTCAATAAAAGAATCCATAAATCAAAAATAAATCCATTTGAAAAAATAAACATAACTGGATAAATGTCCAAAGAAAAGTGTATTCTAGATATATATAGCATGTCAAGGGACTAATTGTCTTGAAACAATTAACTACTCCACCTTTACATGGCTATATCCAAAAATTAATAATATAGAAAAAATTTAAAATAAAATTCAGAGACATATCTTCGAAAGTAGGAAACTAATTCAAAAATATTAGATCTTATTATCAAAGTTCATTTCTTCCCTTTTAAAGCCTTAGCACGGTGTCCACCTGACAACCGTAAGGTTTAAAGAAAAGAAACGCTTTGAGAGAGATTCAATTTGCATGACTTCTCCCCGCAAAGAATTACTGCTATAGGCAGTTAGTAACTTGAATAAGAAGATAATAATATAAAGCTCAAAATCATGAGTATTACGAATATTACACAAGCTAAAGATGAAATAACAATACCATAATATTCAATGAGTAGTCACGAATACGAAAAACAATCATCTTTAGACAAAAGAAGAAATATTCATTTAAATGAACATTTAAAAATAAAACAATCAAAAGATATTTCAAATTAGCATGATGAATAATCATATAAGTCAAAAGATGACATAAATTGATCTATGCTATAGAATCTCACAACCGACGAGATAGATCAACATATGCTACCTTTTGTGAAAATATAAAGAGAGAATATTATCCATCAAATCTAAAATTATAAATCCATCAGATAATAATTGCAACTAGATCTCAATAAATTTTTAGTTTATAAAGCGTTGATCAATCTTGGGTTAGCTGTAGAGGTACTGTCCCAGCTAACGGAGGTTCACCGGGGAACACTTAAGTACCGCTTCGCTTTGGCCGTACCCATGGTGACAGACAGACCCTTTGTAGGCTTGTACCCAAAATAAATCTCTTCTTTAATAACCGAGGATTTAAGAAGAATTAGTGCAATATGAAATAAGTTATATTCTATGGACTTAAAAAAATCTTAGAACAATGTAGCATACAACATAAGATGTATCAATTACACTAATCCATATGTGCTACAAAATTATTGGGTAACAATAAAATATAGAATATTTGTAAATGAAATGTAGGATCTAGATACGCTGATGTATTTTGGAACCTAGGGGACTGGGTTCAGTACCTTGGATCCAGAACTAAGATGATAGTTGTAAGTACACCATAATAAATCTTAAGTCTATAAAGTATTGATCACTTCGGGTTAGCTGTAGGGGCCAGTTTCCAGCTAGCGGTAATCCGAAGACTAGTACAACGTGTCGCTTCAGGCTATTTACACCTATATGACAGAAGGACCCGTTCGGCTTATTCCCAAAATGATTTCTACTCTTCAGAACTTAGATTCAAAGGAATATATGCAGTATCATCGAACATCGTCGAAATCTAGAATTCCTAAAAGTAAATATCCAAGGAATGGTTTATCAAGATAAAAAATATTTTAATAAGAGTCATGTGTCCAAAATATCAACCAAAAAGCCAAGAAAAACATACATCATTAAAAGAGGCTTTGAGGAAGAAGATAATAAAGAGAAGTACATAAATTTGTTCAAAAAATAGCTTACATATGAGATAAGCACAAGTTTGAAACTACTTTTCAAAATAATATAATATAGAACTTGAACTTAACTCATATGACGGAGGCGCTGCCCCCTCGACCCCTGTCCGCTGACTGGGCAGCAGAACCCCCGATGCGAGGCCCCGGATAGGTCGTTGGGCGGTTCAGAGAAATCTTTTTGTATTATGTCGTCTTTGTCCCATCAATAATTCTTTGTTGCATATGTCCTAGTTTGATCATGCTTACTGCTTGTCTGCAAATATATGTTAGACAAAACAAAATAATATGATGCAGTATGATATAAGCATAGCAATAAGATATAGAACATTTAGGACTGCTAAGTTTAGGTAGCAACATGATAGTGATTACATGAATATTAGTGACGTCATTATGTTAAACTTAATTGATTAGCCATATTCAAAAACATGATATAATCAATGGGCTAACACTTGTCAGTCGACTCTCCTGATCGGCGCTTGTGAGTGATCACGTTACGCAGATCGTTGAAGGAGAGTGTCACTTTCGCACCCCCTTCAAGAGCATGGCAAGGCCAAGCGCCGGGGTGGTCGAGTGAATGTTGCGACCCCTGATCTAACACCAAATAGGCGCTCCGATCAGTAGTGGGGGAACAACATTTAAAATGACTTGAACGGACCTCAGACGCACAACCAGAGGGGGCACGGGAGTTCAAGACCACTGAGTTTGCCTTACTCGACTTGGTTGCGAACGCAACAGATACGCCCAAGTGAGATAAGGACTTTGAAGGTCGGCTCATTTCTGGTGCAGAAGTACCTGAGTTGACCTTATACATCTTACCATCAGCAGCGTGCATGATTGTGAGCGCATGCTTTTGGCTTGCTGCTGGCACAGCATGTTTGGAGCGCATGGCCCGTGCTGCCTTAGATTTCTTCGTACTAGCCCGCTGGGGCGCGTAGTACTCAGAATCCAAATTCTCTTCGCTACTACAGCGAGTGAGTCTGTCAAAGACTGAGACCTTCTATGGCGCATCAGGGGTGATGCGCGGGGAATTAGCTGCGCCCCTGCTCCGTCGATGCATATTCCTCGTCTGAGAGGGAGATGGCTGGGGAATGTGGTCAGCCGTACGTTTTCCCGAGAGATGCGCTGCACCGGTGGGCGCATCTTGGTTGCTGAGGATGTCAGCAGAAAGGGAAGGCTGGATCGGCACATCTCCTTCAGTGGTGGTGCCAGAGGCGTCGACCTTGCGCACCCAGACTTGACGAGTCTTCTTCGGTTTCGGCAACCGCTTCGAAGGACTCGTACTGCCTTCAAAGATGAACTCTTCATACGCCTGTTGATTGAGGCGTACGACCAGCATCTTGTGGGAGGAGCCCACCTTCACGTCGTCGGATTGCGACACAGCTTTCGGTGGAGGAGAAAGAGTTCCCCAGCAGAGTCGCCAGCTTGTTTGCCATTAAAATCTTTTGATTGTAAATTTCAATACAAACAGAATAGTGTTACAATATAGGACTTAGACGTAGTCCTAGGAGTACACTTTTGTTTAATCTGGGTCCCTTATGCCGATGGAGCGAGTGGTAATACGTTGACTCCATTGATGATCTGACGACGGTTATCGGTTCTCTGAAGGTCTGAGTTACTCTGGGTGCTAGAGCTGGTGGAGAGGAGGAAGACGTTGAGTGTCTGTATCTGCCTCTCTGGTTGTGCGACGTCTCTGTCAGTATATGTATGTTCTTCTTTATGTATGTGTATGGAAGAAGGAAATGATCCCTCTATTTATAGCTTTGCAGGCTAGCTGCTCATGCGCGCATATGTAGGATGCGCCTGGACGCGGGGATGCCACGTGGTGATTGCTGATGGAGGCGCATGGACGATGTGCCCTGATTGAGGGGTTGAATTCTTCATGCTGCTGTTGTGGGCTGGCACGTAGCAGGGGAGAAGATCTTTCTGTTGCTGAGATCTTGGGTGAATCGAGTCAAAGGATACGTGTCGTAGGCCCATGGCTCGGAGATTTCGGATTTGGTGGGGAATGATCTGGTTGGATGCGCCTGGGATTGGGCGCATGAGGAGACTTTGGCTCGTAACCTTTGGGAGTCACGAACCATTCGGGGCGCATGGCTTTTGAGGCGTATGCGAGGCTCCAGTAGTGACTTTTACTTCTGTCTTTAGGGATCAGAGAAAAGTCTGAGGTACACGGCTTTTGAGGCGCATGCAGAGCTTCAGTAGTGACTTTACTTCTGTCTTTAGGGATCAGAGAGAAAGTCTGAGGCGCATGGCTCGAGACACATGCAGAGTTTTGGGCGCATGGCTGCGGAGGCACATGCGAGTGGTTGGGCGGCCACGTGGCTGTAATCGCCGGAGAAGAGTAATGATGATGCTGACGTTGGCGACGCTTCATTTTCTAAAAAAGCTGTCAATTGTTCAGTCCCCGAGAGGCGTGCTGCCAACTCTGTCAGACCTCAGCATTTAATATTCTTTGACATTTGATGGACTGTTGAGTGGGCGCATCGATCGGCGTTCCACTAGGCACATGGGGCCGCATGGGGGCGCATGCTTGTGAGGCGCTTGGTGTCAAGAGGCGCGTCTGTGTGATGCACGGTCTGGCCAGCACATCTGTCACGACCTGCACCCGCTTTTAGGATACGAGACGTGTCCAAGCCAGCCTATGCCATAGAGTCGGCGTAGAACGCTGTCAAGCCCGCATGAAATAAATGCACAAAATCACAGTTGCTGCTCACTCACATTTCTAAATTTATTACAACATTTACAAGATTTATATTTAAAGAAAATATAAGACTTTATATTTAATGGAAATGATACAAATGCTATCTATTTCTAGGTTGACCTCAGCATACCCAAGTCTTTCCAGTGCTAAGAGTGATCGCGGATAAACCTAAAAAATATTGGTTTTCAGTCAGGAATGGAACGAGCACATATCTCTCACAACAGTTCATAGCAGAAATGGACATATAAAGCAAGCTATAGAAAACTATACATGAATCGCTGTAAAGGAAATCAACAAGAGAGAGAATATAAACTGAGATATAATATGATAAATAGAGAAATATAACCTTCTACGTGATTCAGAGCATGAATTGGTTATATAAACAGCTTGGGTTGCACATGGATACAGCTAAGGAGTGCACATGGATAACAACTACTGGGGATAATGATCACATAACCAACTACACTCTTCCTGTCCCCAATCAATACACAAGGATCAATGCATGTTATGTTATTGCACATGGATAACAACTACTATATACATAGAGCTCATATGGTCATGAGTGTACATGAATAACATATGAGTGCACATGGATACAGCTAATCCGTGTGAACATCGTGTCAGCATCACGTATACTAGTCTATAACAAGAGAATATATCCAAAAAAGTATGAAAAGATCAGAGAATGTACTCGCCTATGGTCATGTGCTGGTGTAACCGATAATCTGAACCACTCAGAATGCCACAATAGTCAAAACTCGTACAACAGTCCCCGAAAGCTGAAATAAATATTATCAATGTTCTCAGAATAGTCAAAATAGCTATGATCGCCTGTCCTTAAGTCCAATTCTGGACACAGGGGAAAAAAGGTAATTTTGGGCGAAAATGATGTCCGCCGTTGGATCCACTTTGTACCGAAAAACGTGCCAGAGTCAACGGTCTCTAAAGTCATCAAACTACATGTCTACGGATACGGTTTTCTTATATGAACCCAACCGTATGTCCAAAGTTGGATTCCGGCGGGCCATGCACAAAAGCGCCCATTGAGTGGGACCGTAGGGCCCGCAAAATGATGTACGATTCAACTGTCTCAGAATTGGACCAAACTTGGCATACAGGACCAGAAAAATGATACGGTTCTATTGGCGTAAGTTTTGTCTCGATCTGACGAGAGTGCACAAAGTAATTGGAGATTTTGTAAAGTGCACGATACGGTGAATTTCGACGGATACACATCAAATTCGTCGCGCACACGTGACCAATTTGAATTCCATCAAAGCCCACACGACCAGGAAGCCGTTACGCACCTTTCGATGCCTTAGGTTCGTGACCACGTCGTTCGGAATGGCGGGACGCACGTCGTATCGAGGGTTTTCATTGATTTTCTATAATTCGAAACTAGTTTTTTCTAAAAGTTTGAAACTGAATTAATCACAATTTAACAAATAAAAAATAAAACTATGAATGGGGTTGCCATCTCGTATATGTTGTCAACAAATCTGTTCAAGCGTTTTTCCAAGGTTCGCGTTATCCTGGTCGAAATTCGATCGCAAACTTAGGGTTTTAGGTTAACTATGCTCTATTTTTTAAACAGTTTTCGATGGGTTTTGGGCTCGATTTTCCTGACTGGTCGTCCGGCTATATCTCGATCCAATCGTGGGGATCTCAAGAGGGTTATATTGGCTTCGTGTAGGAATCGATAGATCAAACTTTCATGGAGTACGGAGGAAGAAATCTCACCTCGAAGTTGGGTCGGCCAGGGACTGTTGCTGTCGTTCCTCTGTTCGTGAACACACGCGCTGCTGCATCGCGCGGCCGTGGCCGCGCACGGCGGCGCCCAGGGTGGCGCACGTTTGCGCCTGGTCGTCGGGGGTCACCAGGGTGGAGGCACGTTTGTGCTGCTCATGGTTTGACCGACTTCTCTGTTCGCTACACATATATAAGCGCGTATAAGCTTCTACATGGTCAGGTCGGGCTGAGGCCGAGCGGCCTTGGGGAGAATTTGTGGATTGTGGGTTGGGTAATGGCCGAGTGGGCCTGGCCTGCGGGCTGGGCTACTCCCTTCTTTTCCTATTTTATTATTATTAACTAGGTATATATATATTATACATACCAATATACGTATACATATATACATTTACATATATACTCCTACACCTAGATATTTATATATATACACACATATACGCATACATACTATACGTATATTTATATATACACACGTATATACTTATTTATACACACATCCACATCCTTATATATATTTATATATAATAAATATACATATATATATATATATATATATATATATATATATATATATATATATATATATATATATATATATACGTATATACGCATATTCATATATATATTTTTTATATTATATTTTATATCTATATACACATACATAAATATGCATATATATTATTCCATGAATACAATTTTGGTATATATATATATATATATATATATATATATATATATATATATATATATATATATATATATATATATATATATATATAACACTATATACACTAAATATATGTATATATATATAACGATATATACACATATACCATAGATACCATAAATACAAATACGAGAGATAAATATTAAATATAATTGATATTTGAAATCCGATAATTAATTTTATATACCAAAAATTCACAAATAAATACAATGATATTTTATATATAAATAAAAGCCTAATTTTCCATATACCGTATATACACTTCTATATTTATATATAACCTAGATAATTTCCATAAAATCTAACATATTTGTTAAGGAGAAACATTTACTATATTATTATAAAATATTATTTCTAATAACAAGCACATATAATATAATATATATATATATATATATATATATATATATATATATATATATATATATAAAATATATATATATATATATATATATATATATATATATATATATATATATAGCAATTGTTCCTAGAATTGTCTCCAAAAAAATATATATATATATATATATAGCAATTGTTCCTAGAATTGTCTCCAAAATTATCAAGGTAAAATACCAATACAATATGCGTCTACAATGACGTCTTTGGTCACACTGCAACACCTCATGGGCTTGTATTCGGTTCGGAACAGTTCGGACTAAGTTGGTTCAACCGGGTTCCTGCAAAGTTAATAAATCTAATAATAATTAATAAAACTTATTTATAATGGTCACGCTATAACTTGGCCTAGTTTTCCTAGTTAGGACACTCATATGGCTCGGCATTTCCCTACCATGGCTAATCACTAGTTAAAGCACGCCACTGTACTATCCGTGCCATGATTCCTATTCACCTTGTACTCCAAATCTCAACCATGGCTAAAATCATCTACCGTAATAATTAACTAAATAATTATTTATAAAACAAAATTTAAAATCACCATTTAAATCAAATAAATAAAATAATAAAAATATTTTCAAAATTTTCGGGAAGGGGAGCTACAAATCTACCCACCTTAAAATAATTTTGTCCTCGAAATTCTAACTCGTAACTATTCCTCAAAAATCAAAGTCTACTACTACCTTAATCTCCTCAAATTTAATTTCTCAAAATATTTTATATCCTCCTCCTGATCATTTTGTAACTACGGAACCCCGAGGACTTCTACCCACCTTTGGTCACACTACCTACTTCAAACACCTGACGTCATAACATTGTAACCCTCCAGCTAATTGCAAAAAGTAACTACCGACAGATATCTGTAGCATAAGGCATCTACAAACCCTCTCCTATCTATCAAGCAATCCAAAATTTAACAGCAACAAATTTACACAAGTAGTAAAAAAAATATTGGTAATTTCTAGTAAGCATGACTATTCGTCGCCCCGAAGTAGGGAGGACAGGAAGATATGGCAGAACAATCAAGAGCAATTATGAAGTTTAAAGAGCAGTAGAGAATATACAATAATACAGGTAGAAAGAGCATTTATGAACCTATAGCCTTATTCGCTAGATTGTGCTACTCTAGTCCAGTCATTTGTTATATCGAAGGACCCTTCGCTCTTAGAGGGCTTGCAATCCATGCAATACAGAAATTTCGTTCTCGAAATTCTAATTCCAGTAAGATTCCATAACGGAACAAAATTTGAGAAATAAAAATTGTGGTCTTAATGGGTTCTCTATTTGGACATCAGTCGTTGGTTGGATGAACATTGGGTTTTAATCTATATGGACTAGGCAAGATCCCAAGGTTAAAACTATTCCTACTAGATTAGGGTATCCTAGAATAGATTTCAACGAAGTGATTGAGCTAGTTGCTAGTCGGGTTGGTTAGCTTAGGTCCATAAGCCTGAAATGCGCCTTCAGTGACTTTTGAGTTTAAGTAGCACATGAGGCCTCAATTGGGTGGCACACTAGTGGCATGTGCATAGTGGGATCCGAGTAGATCACAACCGTATATTGGGTCGAAGGGATTAAGTCGAAGCTGAGGCTCTAATAAAAGTCGGAAATTTTACCGGTACTATGGTAAGGGTTATAACTAATCCTTTTATCCTGAAAGTCGTACCACAAAAATAGAGTACAAGGGGACGGGTTTGAGTGGGACAAGATATACCTAGATGAAGATGGACTCGTCTAGATCTTACATGTGAAATCTGTTGGAAGGTAACAACTGGTCTCGTGCTCCGAATATTAATGACACGGCCGGGGCCACAAAAGGATCTAAATGAAAAGTGTGAGTCCATGGGGCACTAATTGACATGCTAATGGATATTATTCTAATCAATTGGTAATCCTGGTATATCCTAAAATTTGAAAGCTTACAGTCTACCCACCTTAGAAGTTAGGCTATGGTTTTAAGAGTAATGAGGTTAGAGGGTTCCCAAAAGTCTGGATACTGTACCTCGACTCTTGTTAATAGAGAATAAGGCACGGCGTTACAGGATACCATAGACATAAGTCATGTCAAGGATCATTCCTCATATTAAGATGGTTAGAAGGTCCCAATAGTAGCTTGAAGGTCGAGAGGAGAACGAATAACTCAAGGCAAGGTTCCTGTCATAGGGCTGGCCGATGGTAGCCACACTTGCGTATACAACTATCATAGCCATGGGAATATACACGGTACTAACTATAAGCTTTCGTCTTTCCAAATCAGTAAAAGACAAAACAATAGGGTTCAAGGGAGATGTCACTGAACACAATTACGTGATTCAAGGGCGGATGTATAATTCGAGAGGAATTATCAAGGCAGTCGCGGATGAGATCCTAGAGACATCTACATCTCAATCCACTAGGATAGTTAAATGAAAAGCGAACCAAATATATCATGGTTGATCAGACTGTAATACAATAATTCTGATTAGATAATATGTGACCGGACATCCCCAATAAACATATGTCTTGAATCAAGCTCGATAAAAGGGCAAGCTTGCAAAACTAGGCTGTGATTGCAGCGTTGGTCAAGATAGTCAAAATACAAGTATTCAAGATTTTTGGAAGGAGGAGTAAGTAATTCGTGTTTTGAAAGAATCAAATCCTTGCCTGGTGTTCTTGCCTATACAATATTCCTACTATCTTCCTATCCATATGGCCTTGGTCGACTAATGGGTTATGGAACTATAATTTCTATATTCTAGGTAAACCTATTAATGTCAGTCAATTACCCTGTCAATAGATCACAAGAACCACATAACGCTAGGTTGGGAGACATGCTACTCAACTTACAGAACTTACACTAGTATTGGTTTTGGATCTTAGGGTCATACAGGGCAGTCTCTATTCTCTATAATATCCTAAACTTGCAATCACATCTGAAATTATTTCACCGAGAATTATGCCTTACCCGTATACTCTGGCTACGGCAACCCTTAGTTTCATGATTCAAATGTGATAGGCTATCAGACACTCTACCTATATTGACACAAGGGTATCTAAGATCTAAAGAAGTCAACGAGAACATAGTTTCTGCAATGTTCCATAGACTATGATTCTTCGAAATGATTTCAATTCTATGGGTTGTGCCTCGCCAGTGCGCTGCTGGCTGGCCATTGTAATCGTTAAAACTATTCCAACTATATTCCTAGGACTTCAAGGTGTTACTAGGGGTTCAAACCAATTGGCTAAGATAGAAGTGTAAATATCTGCCTACAAGTCTCAATCCTTAAGGTAAAAGATTGATTGGGAGGAAATAACTGAAGATAACGAAAACAAGAACATCCTAGCATTTATTTCACATATATATTTCAATTGGCTGAGGAAAAACTTTGAATCAAATATGACTTGAGGTTCATATATGAATAACAGGATCAGAAATTACAAACTAATTCTTTACAGCAATTAGGATTTTAAAACAGACAATTCTAACTTATGATGTAAGATTTATATCTAATACAGCAAAAGAAAATTAAACAGCTTATCAAAATTAACGCCTTAATTCTAGGCAAGTCTGACACACCAAACGAATAGTATATCCATATTGAATCATATTGTCATATCAAAAGTAATAGTATACCTATAGGGATCTAGCAAGCTATCTAAATTGCATGGCCTACCTAATAACCTTAACTACCCAATGGTTAATTTGAATAAGGGACTCCTAGTCCTAGTCATCATCTTAAATCATTTTAATCCTAGTTTGTGAATGAGCATTTCCTGGTCGCAGGCTCGCAATGGTACGACTAACTTAAGTACCATCACGAGTTTGCAATCTTTTGCAAAAATAGACCTGCATGGGCTACCACAAAAACTTGTCACGACCTGCACCCGCTTTTCGGATACGAGACGTGTCCAAGCCAGCCTACGTCGCAGAGTCGGCGTAGAATGCTGTCAAGCCCGCAAGAAATAAATGCTCAAAATCACAGTTGCTGCTCATTCACATTTCTAAATTTATTACAACATTTACAAGATTTATATTTAAAGAAAATATAAGACTTTATATTTAATGGAAATGATACAAATGTTATCTATTTCTAGGTTGACCTCAGCATACCCAAGTCTTCCCAGTGCTAAGAGTGATCGCGGATAAAGCTGAAAAATATTGGTTTCCAGTCAGGAATGGAACGAGCACATATCTCTCGCAACAGTTCATAGCAGGAATGGACATATAAAGCAAGCTATAGAAAATTATACATGAATTGCTGTAAAGAAAATCAACAAGAGAGAGAATATAAACTGAGATATAATATGATAAATAGAGAAATATAACATTCTACGTGATTCAGAGCATGAATTGGTTATGTAAACAGCTTGGGTTGCACATGGATACAGCTAAGGAGTGCACATGGATAACAACTATTGGGGATAATGATCACATAACCAACTACACTCTCCCTGCCCCCAATCAATACACAAAGATCAATGCATGTTATGTTATTGCACATGGATAACAACTACTGTATACATGGAGCTCATATGGTCATGAGTGTACATGAATAACATATGAGTGCACATGGATAAATATGAATACATGGAGTACATGATGGCTATGATAAAGTACATTAACATGACATACTCGATGTATCCGAGAGGATAATATCGCATGAAAAGATCCAGAGGGTACTAATCCGTGTGAACATCGTGTCAGCATCAAGTATACTAGTCTATAACAAGAGAACATATCCAAAGAAGTATGAAAAGATCAGAGAATGTACTCGCCTGTGGTCCTGTGCTGGTGTAACCGATAATCTGAACCACTCAGAATGCCACAATAGTCAAAAATCGTACAACAGTCCCCGAAAGCTGAAATAAATATTACCAATGTTCTCAGAATAGTCAAAATAACTAGGATCGCCTGTCCTTAAGTCCAATTCTGGACACAGGGGCAAAATGGTAATTTTGGACGAAAACGATGTCCGCCGTTGGACCTGCTTTGCACCGAAAAGCATACCAGAGTCAACGGTCTCCAAATTCGTTAAACTATATGTCTATGGATCCAGTTTTTCGATATGAACCCAACCGTATGTTCAAAGTTGGATTTCGGTGTGCCGTGCACAAAATCGCCCGTTGAGTGGGACCGTGGGGCCCGCAAAACGACGTACGATTCAACTGTCTCAGAATTGGACCAAACTTGGCATACAGGACCAGAAAAAAGAAACGGTTCTGTTGGCGCAAGTTTCATCTCGATCTGACGAGTGTGCACAAAGTAATTAGAGAATTTGCAAAGTGCACGATACGGTAAATTTCGACGGATACGCATCAAATTCGTCGCGCACACGTGACCAATTTGAATTCCGTCAAAGCCCACACGATCACGAAGCCGTTATGCACCTTTCGATGCCTTCGGTTCGCGACCACGTCGCTCGATATGTCGGGACGCACGTCGTATCGTAGTTTTTCATTGATTTTCTATAATTCGAAACTAGTTTTTTTCTAAAAGTTTGAAACTGAATTAATCACAATTTGACAAATGAGAAATAAAACTATGAATGGGGTTGCCATCTCGTATATGTTGTCAACAAATATGTTCAAGCGGTTTTCCAAGGTTCGCATTATCCTGGTCGAAAATCGACCGCAAACTTAGGGTTTTAGGTTAACTATGCTCTGTTTTTGAAACAATTTTCGATGGGTTTTGGGCTCAATTTTTCTGACTGGTCGTCGGGCTATATCTTGATCCAATCATGGGGATCTCAAGAGGGTTATATTGGCTTCGTGTAGGAATCGATAGATCAAACTTTCATGGAGTACGGAGGAAGAAATCTTACCTCGAAGTTGGGTCGACCAGGGACTGTTGTTGTCGTTCATCTGTTCGCGAACACGCGCGCTGCTGCAATCGTGCGGCCGTGGCCGCGTGCGGCGCCGCCCAGGGTGGCGCACGGCTGCGCGTGGTCATCGGGGATCACCAGGGTGGATGCACGTTTGTTCTGCTCATGGTTTCGACCGACTTCTCTGTTCGCTACACATATATAAGCGCGTATAAGCTTCTACATGGTTAGGTCGGGCTGAGGCCGAGCGGCCTTGGAGAGAATTTGTGGGATTGTGGGCTGGGTAATGGCCGAGTGGGCCTGGCCTGCGGGCTGGGCTACTCCCTTCTTTTCCTATTTTATTATTATTAACTAGGTATATATATATTTATACATACCAATGTACGTATACATATATACATTTACATATATACTCCTACACCTATATATTTATATATAAATACACACATATACACATACATACTATACGTATATTTATATATACACACGTATATACTTATTTATACACACATCCACATCCTTATAATATTTTGTTCTTAATAATATATATATATATCCATGCGTATATACGCATATATATATATAATATATTAATATATATATATATATATATATATATGGAAGCGGATCAAAAAACCCCTTAGAAAGCCCCCAAAAACCTCCCTCACTCTAATCCGTAATTTAATTTAATATTAATGTTAATATTAATGTTAATATTAATATTAATGTAATATTAACATTAAATACTAAAATTAACATTAATTTAACATTAAATTAATATTAACATTAATATTAACATTAACATTAATAAACAATACATTAACATTAACATTATATAAAAAAAATTATATTAGCATTAAATTAATATTATATTAATATTAACATAACATTATATTAACATTAATATAACATTAAATTACGAATTAGAGTGAGGGGGGTTGGGGGCTTTCTAAGGGGGGCTTGATCCGCTCCCTATATATATATAATATATATATATATAGATATAATATATATAGAATCTATATATAATAAATATAATCCATGAATACAATTATATAAATTATATATATATATATATATATATATATATATATATAATATATATAGATATATATAATATATATAATATAGGAAGGATAGAGATCCCCACACTTTTTGCATCCCCATGCATCCCCCCTATACCGTTGGATGGTGCTTTAAGTCATTTAATCTTAACCGTGATTTACCAATGGTTAAGATTAGATGACTTAAAGCACATCCAAGGATGGAACATAGGGATGCATGGGGATGCAAAAAGTGAGGGGATGCCTATCCTTCCTCATATATATATTATATAGATATATATATATATATATATATATATATATATATATATATATATATATATATATATATATATATACTAAATTGTATTCATGGAATATATATATATATATATATTATATATATATATATATATATATATCTATATATATATATTATATATATATATATATAATATATATATATATTCCATGAATAATTTAGGTATTTATTATATATAATATATATATATCTATATATATTATATATAATATATAATATAACGATATATACACTAAATATATGTATATTATATATGACGATATATGCACATATACCATAGATACCATAATATAAATACGAGAGATAAATATTAAATATAATTGATATTTGAAATCCGATAATTAATTTTATATACCAAAAATTCACAAATAAATACAATTATATTTTATATATAAATAAAAGCCTAATTTCCATATACGTATATACACTTCTATATTTATATATAACCTAGAAATTTTCATAAAATCCAACTATTTGTTAAGGATAAACATTTACTATATTATTAAATAAAATTATTTCTAATAACAGCACATATAATATATTTATATATATATATTTGTTTTTTGTTTTATATATATATATATATATATATATATATATATATATATATATATATAAGATATATATATATATATATATAATATATATATATTTATATAATATAAAAAATATATATATATATATATAGCAATTGTTCCTAGAATTATCTCCAAATTACCAAGGTAAAAATACCAATACAATATGCATCTACACTGACGTCTTTGGTCACACTGCAACACCTCATGGGTTGTATTCGGTTCGGAACAGTTCGGGCTAAGTTGGTTCAACCGGGTTCCTGCAAAGTCAATAAATCTAATAATATAATAAAATTTATTTATAATGGTCACGCTATAACTTTGGCCTTGTTTTCCTAGTTAGGACACTCCTATGGCTCGGCATTCCCGTACCATGGCTAATCACGAGTCAAAGCACGCCACTGCACTATCCGTGCCATGATTCCTATCACCTTGTACTCCAAATCTCAACCATGGCTAAAATCATCTACCGTAATAATAACAATAATAATTTTATAAAAAAATTTAAAACACCATTTAAATCAAATAAATAAAAATAATAAAAAATATTTCATAATTTTTGGGAATGGGAGCTACAGCAACCGCTCCGTATGACACGTCTTTAATGGTGCGACTGTTACGTTCTTCGAGTGCTTTAAATAGCCGTTTTTGACTTGGCTGAATTCGAAGCGTCTGGGTCATCCATTTAATGCAAATTCATTGCACGGAATTCGGAGAGCTATCCACTTGGCGCATGGGTTTGATTTGCTCGGCCTATAAATAGTGGCATGGAGAGAGTTTGTTTCTCGTTCTCTCACGTCCTCCCGAAATGAACTTGTTTACTCGAGTGCATTCTGTTGATAAGATGCTCCCGATGGTGAAGATGCGACGCATTCTCTTCATTAATGCACTTGAAGGTGACTGTTATATCCAAAACTCGGAGTCGAGGGTTTCCGAGGCAGGCGGAAGGTGCCTATTGCATCCAAAGATCAGGATGCTCAAGCCTCGTCTCCGTTATGCTGGAAGAGCCAGAGATCGGAATGGCGGTGCTGCGGCTTTGGAGGCTCTTTCTTCTGTCAGAGTGGGTGTTGCCCATTCTGGTTGTGTTAAAAGCTGCTCCTTTAGCCGCAGTTTCGATTGAGGTCTCCCTTGGTCTTTGGAGGCCCTTTCAAAGCCTCCCCTGGCCACAGGTTGATTTGCGATGCTCCTATCTTTCTCTGTTTGGGAAGCTCTTCCTCCAGCTAGAGGATTGATTGCCACCCTCGTTCTGCTCAATACATGCTTCAGGTGAGCCTGGCTGGAAGGGTGGCACATAACTGAGCTGCTGACAGGATGCGCATAACTGAGGATGTACATAACTGAGCTGCTGACATGATGCGCCTTGCTGAGGGCGCATGGTGAGATGTGCCTGACTTAGAGCGCATGGTGGTTGATGCGCCTGTTCAAGAGCGTATGATGATCGCTGCGCCCGGCTGTAGACTTAGTTCCTTTTGTAAAAGTTCTCCTTTGTACAGCCTTTTCTAGACATGTAATAGACTTTTATATGTAAATAAAAATCCTCATTCAATGTCCATACTTTTGCTGTGTCAAGTACTGAGCTTCCTGGCGCATGTAGTATTTTGGCGCATAGGATTTCTGATTGTGAAATTCCATACTTCTACAAATGTCAACATTGTGGTTATCCTCGAAACAATCCAGACACTCTCGTTTTCATCCAAGTAATATCCATCCGCTCTCAAACTCTTCGAAGCATTCCTATCGTTACCGTCCAACCTCCCACCAACTTAACTTGCATCTTATTCTTCCAACAACAATGCTCAACTTAACTTGCATCTTATTCTTCCAACAACAATGCTCAACATAATTGTCGTTCATTCGATCAGAGTATCCCCGAGTTAGTGCATATCGTCTTTGATACGCCTCAATACCATCGTCAATATGCATAACTTGAACATCTTCCTTTCTCATAAGCTCCAATTCGTTGCAATCACTGTCATTATCTGAACTCGAATATGAATCAAGTCATGCAGACATCAAGATCCATTTCGTTGTAACTATCTATCATCATTACAACATAATTTTCAATTCACATATTCATTCTCATATCCCTAACTCGTACTTCCAAATCGTGCTACCGACTTATCACACTAACTCGAATTCGTTCGCACGATTTCTTTATACCTATTCAACTCGTTCCGAATAAGTCTTCGTACTAACTCAACATAATTTCGACCGGGTCGACTATTTCCTCAATGTAACATTCTTTCGCTATGCTCAGCCTATCGTTAGACTTACACTTTACGAATTCTAGTTTGACGTATCATCCATGGATACGACTTCGCACATAATCGTTCAACTCAATTCACCGAAGCATACTTGCATCGACTTCTCTTAAGTCATTCCCACTCAAGTCTCGGTACTACTCCGTCCGTTGAGGACAACCATATCGTAACAATACAATCATCTCGCTGTAACCTATCACAAGTCACCAATCGGCTTAACATAGCTATTGCTAAGTGGTATTCCATATACCACTTAGGAATCGAGCCTATCATTATCGATACAACACTTTGCTACACTGATCACACAAGTGGTATTACATATACTACTCAAAATCGAGTCATTACTTGACTTTACACTCTGCATAGGTTCGACATCTATTTCAAGTTTGCTATCCCATGGCGATCCTTCCGATCCCAGCTCTAGCGTTTTTCTCACTCGAGTTGGCACAATAATTGGGCCAACATGCACCATCGTTCACTTAAGTTTGACATACATTCAATCTAACCGTGCCTTAGTGATCATGTCGATCGCATACGCAACATTCGCTTACTCAAAGCTCAACGCGACATTCGGCCAACATAAACGTTCGCCTACTCAAACTCGACTTAGCGACCAACTCGACTCGTTACTATCGCATCCGCGATTTTTCGATCTCACTCATTGCAACCCGTACAACAATTTACTCTCGATACTTAAGGTCTTCTACTCAATCTCGTTTAACATATCGCTATTCATCCGCATAGCCATACATTATGTATCATACCATGTCGACTCGTTGCACCGATGCAACGAATGATTCACGACTTGCTACACTCCGTGCAACCAACAACATATAATAATTCGCATAGTCACGTAACACGCATCGCCTCCTATATCGACTCATTGCACTTCGTGCAACCAACAATACGTATCTTTTCGCACTTCGTACGACCAACAACACATAACTCCTCGCACTTCGTGCGATCAACAATACGTATATCATTGCACTTCATGCAACAAACATCACCATATTCGTTGCACTTTGTACGACCAATATTCCATAACTCGTTGCACTTCGTGCAACCAATATTCTCCGATGGCACCCAGAGATAGCGTAATAGTCACGACATACTTGTGGCAGACGTACGCGCTTAATATAGACTTATTGTATGGAACATCCAATGTAGCATCGAGCAGATCCATGAGCCATGCGGTTGCGGAAACAACTTAGAGTCAACTGATTTTGATAGCAAAGCAACTGAGGGTCAAAGAGATTCGTTCACGGTCCAGAGGATGTAACCGCTCTGATACCAACTTGTCACGCCCCGATCCGGAAAATCGCTCGTCCTCGATAGATTTCATCCGAATCATCGTCCTCGCTGAGGCGTGATGTCGTACTAGCATGGAGTTGCGCTCGTACAAGGCAAGATAACAGGTTCACATAGTGTTTATCTCAAATTGATAACATAAGCAGTGGAAGGAAACAAAGTATAACATAAGAATCTCTTTTATTTATAACAAACTGAAGATTACAAAGGCTCTGAATAGCCCAACATATATGCCAATTGGCTACAACGCTCATGATCTCTCTAGCTCACAAAGGATTACATTATTCCATACATTATGCCTTTTTATAGCCACCAAGTAGTCTTCGGCCGAACATCTCCATGTCACAAGTCCAAACGCCTATGCGGTAGCTCCTCTTGAAACGCTAAGGACTCCATGCCTCGGCGCGTCCAAGCCAAGCTCCGCTCCGAGCCGAACATACCTGAACCTGCACACAAACTAGTGGAGGATTAGTGCTTTCGTCCTCGCTTCGCACTGATCAAGATCCGCTCGCACCCAAACCAAACACTAAGTGTATTTAGTGAAACGTGCATCTTAATTTGTGATCTTTCTAGTTAGCCTTAGGATCAGTTTCATGGCAATCATTCAACATATCAATTAATATAAATGTGTCTAATATCGTGTCCCTACGGCAGATATAGTTAGACATAATATGAACATAAACATAGTGATTGTGCTAATCTCCGTCCCCTTTTGCCTAGCTGCAATGGTTATAACTTAACATAGAAATCATACAATTCACGCAACCAACCATACTTAGCCATATGCATAAGGGTAGCAGGCTCTGCGCCTGCACCCAACTCTAATCTCAGCCCACCGGCCCTATCTATATGAAGGTCACGGTGTTTCGCACCGTAATAGACTTGGCATCTCTTATGTGTAAGCCTATGATTGCTTCGATACGGGTTGCTAGCCCAATATCAGAAGGATCCCAAACTTACTGATATTATAGCTTATCAAAACACTGGACGGTCGCAATCCGTCCGAATGATGTACACCATAAATACCATACATAATTCCCTCCTAGGTCGAACGGTCCCGGTGCCCCGGTCGTAACCGTTCGAGGAAAGCCGCACCCGTGCACGGGCCATCCGAGTCCATTGACCATGCAATATGTACCATAGCATACAAGTCATATTGTTCCAACCCATCTCGTGTTCCACAAACGTAATCCCTTATCTTTATCTCAAGTTCCGTCGGTATTATGCCCCAACATATCCATATTGATGCACGACACCCAACGGCTTAGACTTTCTATACTTATATTCAACACGTTCCATTTATAAGTTATTCACGTAGTCTAGTTCCGTAGTTACTTAGTCATTTTCTAGCTTTCGTGCACGAGGGCACGCTTAGCGCCTTATTCAATGTTCTAGGACTAGTGTTCAATGTTCTCGGAGTCGTGCACGTGATACACATCTCGATATTGTCTTTCAATGTTCTACCATTGCCGCCCTATCGTGATCCGTATACTTGATGCACGTCGCTTCAATTGTTCAATGTTCAATGTTCTATCTTAATGTTCGACCCACACTAAGATCTTTACTCGCCGAGCCACGCTCGCTAACTCGATAACATCTTACGTATACCATGATATATTTTATTAGATGTAAAGGAATAGGGAGAGAGAGTCAAGAACCCGTCCACCTTAAGCCGATGCGCCTTATCGTTCTGCCGAGTTGATGCGGCTCGATTCCATAACTTGGTTGCATATAGCTAACCCTCGGACTTAGCCATTTCTTTGAACTACTCGGTTGATTTGGCCTATCGTTCCCATGCCACAATCCGTTGTAAGGCCATGATTTGGTTTCGCAGACACTTCACTGAATAAGGTAAAATACCGACCTCTTATCGTCCAGCGTAAAAGCATAGCCTGCACACCAGATCAACTAAAATCAACACTGCTCAAACGGGACTTATCCTTTGCATCGATTCGATTAATAGATTCCAATCGAATCAAAGCTTACCTTTGGCCAACGTAACTCTTGCATCGATTCGCATCGATACTTCATCGGGTCAACGCAACTCTTCGAGTCAACGACTCATCATAATGCACCGTGCGGTACGGGGCATTACACTGGCTGTTGCATGAAGATCTCTTCGGTCAGCCCGCTATTCAGGAATGTCGTTTTCACATCCATCTGATGTATCACCATCTTATGTATTGCTGCGAGAGCAATCAACATTCTGATAGTGGTCATCTGGGCTACTGGAGCATACATGTCAAAGTAGTCGATCTTCTGCTTCTGAGAAAACCCCTTTGCCACTAGCCTGGCCTTGAACTTGTCAATGGTTCCATCAGCTTTCATATTTTTCTTGAAGATCCACTTGCATCAATAGGTTTTGCTCCTTCAGGTAGATCAACCAACACCCAAGTGTTATTGGAGGTGATTGATTCAATTCATTGTCTATCGCCTCCTTCCAGAAATAGCATCTCTGGTCTTCATCGTCTCATCATAGGTAAGCGAATCTGCTTCCACATGATAGGTGATGAAGTCATCTCCGAAGTTCTTCGGCCTCCTCGTTCGCTTCGACGACGGCTCAGCGAGTTCTCGTTCAATCGTTGTCTCCTCAATAACAACTTCATCTTGGACAACTGTCTCATTGAAGATCTTAGTCACCTTTGCACCTTCATCATTCTCTGGAATATCCGTTAGAACAATGTTCTTGTGCCTTACAAATTTGTCTTCAAAATATTCAGCATTGCGAGATTCGATGATATGATTTGACTCAATATCAAAAAATCTTCGAGCATCACTCTTCTCGGCATACCCCAAGAAGATTGTCTTCGTAGTCCTTGTCTTCAGCTTCTGAATCTTCAGATCTGGGAGCTTCACATAAGCCAGACACCCCCACACTCGAATGACATTCAAGTTAGGTCTGATTTTGAACCAGAGTTCATGAGGAGTTACGTCCGAAGTTGCATACGGCACTCTATTTAGAATAAAAGTGGCCGTCAATGCAGCTTCACCCCAGTAGTATTTAGGAAGACCTGCAGTTAGCAGCATTGAATTCATCATTTCTGTCAACGTTCTGTTCTTCCTTTCTGCTACTTCCGTTAGATTGAGGAGAATACGGAGCAGTAATCTCGTTTATGATTCTATGTTCTTTGCAGAATAATATGAATTCATGAGACCGATACTCTCCACCTCGATCACTTCTTAACCTCTTGAGTTGTTGTCCAGTTTGTCATTCAGCCTCGGCCCTGAACTCCTTGAACTTCTCGAACGCTTCATTTTTAGACTTGAGCAAGTAGACGAACGCGTACTTTGAGAAGTCATCGATGAAGGTTATGAAATACTTTATCCCGGCTTTTGTAGAGAATTGCATGAAGTCACAGATATCAGAGTGCACCAACTCCAGAAGATCTGTGCTTCGATTGACCCGATGAAAGGGTTTTCTTGTGATCTTTGTCTGAGCACATACTTTACACTTATGTATATTACCCCCACATTTGGAGATAAGTCCTAGACTGGACATTTTGTTAATTCTTTTATAATGAACATGTCCTAGCCTGTCATGCCACAACTCAAGAGAATAATCAGAACGAACGATTGTATTGATTACATTTGACTGGTTTACAAGCTGAATTTTGAACATCTCTTCGGTTTGAAAAGCTTTTCTGAAGTATGTTCCCTTCTTGGATATCACCATCTGGCCAGTATTGATGTCCATCCTCAAGCCTGCGTTGCTAAGCAGGCTTCTAGAGATCAGGTTCTTTGCAATCACCGGAACGTGCTTCACACCTTGAAGCGTCAGAGTGTTCCCGGATGTGAGTTTCAGCTCCACAGTTTCGATCCCCATAACTTCAGCTTGGGCTTGGTTCACCATGATAACTTTCTCAGAAATTGGCTGGTATGTGATGAACCATTCCTTGCCAGAAAAGACATGGCAGGTAGCACCAGTGTCTATCCACCAGTCAGAGTCAGCCCCCACAGCTGTGACCTGAGCAACAATGTTAGAAACTATGAAAACCTTGTTAGGCTCATCTTGTTCAGCTTGTTTGGGCTTGAATTTGTATTCACTCTTATAGTGGCCTTTCTTGCGACAGTTGAAGCAAGTCACGTGGGACTTAGACTTCTATTGCTTGATCGAAGGACCCTTCACTTTCAGATTAGTGGAGTCCTTCTTCTTGTGATGAGAAGCCACCTGCTTCCCCTTGAACTCTTTTGTCTGTACCAAGTTGGCCTTAGCCAGTTGGTTGGACAGAGAGTCCATCTTCTGTTGAGATCGCATTTCGTCCTCAACGTGGATCTCTTGTAGGAGATCTTCCAAGCTAATGTCCAGCTTCTTCCGATCCATTCTAGCATAGAAGTTGCTCCAACCAGCAGGAAGTTTCGAGACTATCCCTCCAACCTCAAACTTGTCGACGAGGGGCATCTTCTCGTCATCTAACTTCTGGCACAACTTCAGAAATTCCTTCACTTAAGGTAGCATCGCCATCTCGTCTTCGAAGAGCCACTTATGGTACTTCTCGACGATGAAGATATTGGACCTGTTCTCATCATCTTTATATAGATTTCCCAAAGAATTCCAGATCTCTTTGGCCTTCACCTTCTTGGAATATGACTCTGCCAGAGAGTCTTCCATAGAATTGAGAATCAGCAGTTTACATATGATGTTTTCTCTCTTCCATTTGCTCTGTTTGACGAGTGCAGCAGCAAAAGCATCGGCAGTTCCTCCTTCTCGAATTGTCGGTTCATCCTCAATCAACACATGGTCTACGTCCACGAGTTGAAGATTAAGGGTGACCTTCCTCTTCCATATTTGAAAATGTTCTCCGTCGAATTTCTCCAACTTGTTAAAGCTGGTATCGATGAGAAAAGTACAAGAGTTTTCCATCTACAAGGATCTTGCTTTGAGATTGTTAGTCTCGGGGCTTGACCAAAGATGGTAGACTCTATGTCGAGAT